>PVKB01001170.1:105000-375748 GCA_004027205.1 Ctenodactylus gundi | reverse complement strand
CCGTACGTGGTGCTGGGGAATCGAACTCAGGGCCCTGCCCTTGCTGTCCAAGCACTTCAACCACCGAGCTATGCTCCCAGCCCCCTGACTTTCTATCACAGAATGCCATGTAACAGAGTGTGAGACTCAGAAACCACCTTCTGGTAAAACTGTGACCCCGGATCCTACTATGTAACTCGTTATTGGCTCTATTTTGGATGTATAAATGAGTAAAGAGGCATCTGACAGCCCTTAGGTTTGGGATACTAGGCAAATTTCAAAAAAATAATATAAACTAATAGTCAGTTCAGGGCTGGGGACATAGCTCAGTGATTAGAGCGCTTGCCTAGGAGTGTGAGGCCCCAGGTTCGATACTCCAGCCCCACATGATGTAGCACGTGCCTATAATCCCAGCACTCTGGAGGCTGCCGCAAGAGGACTGCAGTGAGTTCCAGGCCAGCCTGGGCTACACAGTGAGTTCAGGATCAGCCTGCACTACAGAGTGAGACCCTGTCTGCAAAAAGGGAATTGTCATTCCATAAGGTTCTGAATTCTCCATAAAAAAATTCAGTTTGGAGAAGAACTGCGTTTTAGCCTTAAATGTAACACTAGATGCCAGACTTCTTGAGAACATTTTAGTGACATCTCTAACTCAACATGCATAAATTATAATCTAACATAGTCTACGACCTACTAACACATCCAAAGATCTAATCTGAGAATCCCTAAATGACCTCAAAATCTTTTCAGTAAGTGCAATTCAAAGATTCTGAGTTCCCCCACCCTCACCATTCCAGGTGTCTCTTGTAACTTACCGTACTATTCTCAAGTTCCTGTCTTGTTACCTTTAGTATCTTTGCTACATGCTCAAATTGGTTTGCTTAATACTTTCCTTAAATGCATGCACTCTGCTCCTTAAATATGATTCGAAAGTTGGGAATATATCAATCCCATAGATTATACACACGTTTAACTGACCATGAATGCGGAATATCTGTAAAAATAAATTCAATGAAAATAAACTTTCAAGTTTCAGCTAGACATTGTTGGCGGCCGAAGGCTCTGAACATAAGTTAAGGCGAAACAGCTCAAATTCAGAATTTCTTCTTTGCATAATTAGAGGGACTGAAAAAGATTTAAAATGGAAATAACATTTTCTATGTCATACTTTCTTACATTCTTTAATGCCCTTTCCAAAGTAATTTAAAATTGTCTTGGCTATCACCGAAAATCATCCAGGATACCTTGTGGCAAGACCATATACGCTACTAAACATTCTCCACAGACACATACTGAGAAAAATCTCAAGACGTATTATTATCGTAATATTGTCAATACTATTACACATCAGCATTGTTGCCTTTTCCTCTCTGCTCCTCCACGTTCTTTATGTAAAATCGATGGGTAACTGTCAATATTTATAGAACGTGTCTGCGTCAGTCAGGTTGCTTGTAAAAACAGAATGGAAAGAACATCTGCTGTTCTGTTTTGCCCAAGCTGAAATGAAATTTGTAATCCTCCTGCCTCAGCTTCCCAGAGTGCTGGGATTACAGGCATGCGCCACCATGTTCAGATTATGTTGTGCTGGGCAACTGAGCCTAGGGCCTTGCACCTGTTAGGCAAGTCTTTTAACTGCTGTGCTATTCCTCCAGCCCAAATTACCAAATTTAAACTCTCTGGTGTTGGCTTCAAAATGTGCAAAACTGAGGTGATGGCCACGTAGCAGGGTGGTTATAAAATTGCATGACATAACTTATTTGAAGATATGGTGCAGTGATAAAAATGATTATTGGAATATCTTCCTGTTATTATTAGAACGAAGTCAACCCTAAGCTGTCAATACTTTCCAAGACTTCTGGATTTCTGTGGTGATCCAACTATTTCTTAACCCAGTTCTTCGCACTAACCTAGTACCCCAGCTCTTGCTGCAATATTCAATAGTTGCCTTGTGACACATTGTGGATATATAAAATGAAAAGACCTGGCAACAGCCTACATGGGGATGTAACACAGACCCATATAAACAACACAAGTAACAATAACCACAGTGAAATGATGTACAACATGCACTGCAAGTATTAGAGAAATAGTGTTCTGGCCTAATTCTCTAGAAATGGACAGGGCAGGACAGCAACAAAATGAATAAGCCATGTGTCATTAATCCTACGGCCTTCTTGCCCTGTTCCATAGTTTGGGCTTTTCCTGACCTCTGGGACATCTCTGTAGCCTACCTAAATGTCACTGTACACATGAAATTTCCTAGAAGCTCTCTATCAGAATTAACCTTGACCTTTCCTTATTCTTCTACTCTTTACATCACATTCATAAACTCCTCCAAGACCCCAGTCTCTCATATTTATTTTTATTTTTTCTATCCATGTCACAAGATGCTTTGGTTTATTCATCTCTGTAGGCATTTGTAGTTGTTCCCCGGAAGTTATTTTTGCTAAAACTAGAGTCTCCCTTTTTTTTCTATGAGTCAACAAAGTCCACACCAATCTCATCAATTTACTATAAACTATCAGAATTTGTGTGCAAAAATATGTATATTTTCAGAAAATTTATATAAATATCCATATACAGTTCCTTTAATGTTATGTTAGAAAGAAAACCTAAAAGGTATAATAAGTCGATAGGCATGACCTAACATAACCTCTAAAACAGTACTTGAGCTTAAGCCTGGACCCGGGGAGAAGCATAAATGCAGGAAAAAGTAGAAGTGAGTGAAAAATGGTTGTGGCAAAATTTCCAGCTGTTATTTATAGTATGAGCCAAATATAAATATGTCCTTGCAAGACTTGAAGAGATGAGTTGTCAGTTATTTTGAGACAAATTTCTGACTTGTTTTATATTATTTAAGAACATTTTCTGGAGACAGTATTAAAAATTCTATGTATGGAGGGACAGATATATGCAGAAATATTATGAGAAATAATATAGGAATACATGCGTTTGAGTTTTTAGTAATCCTACCTCATCATCAATACCAGTTTAACAGCCTAACTGCAAAAAGATGTTGATCTACAGTTTTTCAAAACTCAAATCAGATCAGAGGTCATTCTGTCCTAACATGTATTTCAGCCCCTACATATATATTAAGAATTGTGTTCGCTATTTCTCTTTTGTCTGCTCAGATTGCACAAATTTGTGGATTTTGGGAGTCAGCGAAGACACGAACTTTCAATAAGACGCATAACATCTTTCTGCTTGTTCTATTCATTCAAAACTATACATATATCCAAGGCATTGGGCTAGAGGCTGGGAACCAATGAGGTAGAATACAGTAAGTTCCTCCTTTAGAGAAGTTTATAAAAAAGTGGAGCAGTCAATACAAAAACTAGAAAAGTTAAACAGTAAGTCCCTGATAATACTGCAAGTGGCATTCGAGAAGTACTATTCTCAGTGTCTTATGAAATCATGGGGCAGGGACTGTTTCTTTTAGCTTAAGAGAGTTGTGGAAGTTTTCAATGGGAATCTGAAATTGTAAATACGGGATCATTTGTAAAGTGGAAAAAAGGAAATACCCTTTCAGCAAGGGAGGCCACACAATTTAGTTTCCCATGTGCTGGATATAGTGTTAGGCACTAGAGGTGTACGGACAGAGACAGGAGTCCAGAAATGAAACCTGGTTTTCACAGTTTTTACAACGTTAGAGATAAAAGCCAAGACACAGGCAAAGAAATTGGCATACATTAGTGACGGCATAGTTTTCTTGGCTGGGCTTTGCATCTGAAGACAGAGCAGGCTAGGGAGTTTTAGTCATAGGATAAGGAGTGAGAAGAAAAAAAAAAATTAAAGCAGACTTCAGCATAGAGAAAGGTTGAGACCAGAGTCACATACATACATATTGGATGATTAGTTTTAGCTTCTCCCAAAGCAGAAGCTGAAATAAGGGTTTCAATGAAAGTGCTCTATCTTCAATACCCCAGGGAATTACTAAATGGAAACACGAAGTAGGGAAAAGAAGGCAGACAATAAAAATGTCTTGTGAGTAGGGCACTTCAGGAGGCTGAGACAGGAGGCTCCTGAGTTTGAGCGCAGACTCTACAATTTAGTGATTTAATGAGACCTTGTTAAAAGGGGGGGGGGGGCATGTAACTCAGTGTGAAGGCTCTGAGTTCAATATTTAGTGCCACAGGGAGGAAAAAATATGTTGTCAAGAATATGCCACTTTAATTAAAAGATTAGGCATGCTGGGAAATAATGGTCACTACTATCTAATGTACTTTCACAACCCAAGGGCAAGCAGTGGTTAATCCATTTAAAGGAAACTGAAAAGTGGAATATTCATGCACAAATTCTTATCAGTTATAGGTTGAGGAATCCAGGGTGCACAATACTTCTTGTTGTTTCTAATCCAGATGGACTGACTCTAGAAGCCTTAAAAAAATGCCTCAGGCAAGGAGACGCGCGACCTGGCAGTAGGAAGTCAGGCCCGGTACACCTCCATGAGAAGGCCTCAGGGGACAGAGGGAATTTGGCAATGGTGTCTGCTACATACCAAGTCAGCATTTCTGATGCTCAGAACAATGTCTTATAAATACTCATCTCAACATCTGTCCTTCTCCACACAAAACTCAATTTGCTTGTTTAGTGCAACTTTTATCAAACATAGTGCTATCTGTGGCCATCCTCATCACTCTTTTTTTTTTTTTACATAAACCCAGCTCTTTAGAAGATTAAACAGCTAGCCTTGAAACCCAGGCCCCGAGTACTACTATTTTAGCTATCTTCATTCCAATTTCCAACCCTTTAAAAGACTATCATGGATTAGTAAAATTTTTTTCTCCATCCAACTTAAATTCTATTTAGAATGTATAGATAACTGAATCTCTCCTGATGCAGAGAACACTAAACTGATTCTCACAAAAGGAAGAACATGAAGAAAGCATATTATTTAATGAAGCCACTGGTGAAATCATTTTTTGGAATTTTAATAGTTATCTAATTTATGTATTGTAAAGGATTTTTTTATTATTATTCTTGTGGGCTTAGTTTTAAAAATTTATTAATGGATATTAATTTTTCTTAAAGTACAGCCACTATTTCAATATAATACCACTGATACGTCACTATTATAATATTCACACGGATTGTTAAGCCTATGCCATACAATAAAGGAGATCTCATTTCTTGTAAGGAAAAAATTATATTAACCTTATATTTTATTTCTATTTTCTTTGTGAATTATTATTAAATATTATGTTGCATTTCAAAATTCAATCTTTGGTTATATTACTACAGTGTCTTGGTTTAGAAGATGGAGGTTTCTTTGACCACTAACAATTATTGAATTGTGTTTAAATTCTCGCGAGGGAAGGTCATGAATCTTACACTGTATTGTCATTACTGAAACTGAGGTTAATGGAAATACTGTAGTAACACCACAGTAGGGGTAAGTTAATCATACAGTTAAATATTTCATCAAATATAGCAGGCTAATTTTTAAGTTGATAAAAGGCTCTAAATGATGTCATAAATATCCAAATGGCTCTGAGAGAAAAAGCTTTTGTACTTCTGCTAGAGAGAGGGTTCCAATAAATATATTATCAAAAAGAGGTTTTAAAAATCTATATAATATTGATTAGACAGGTGCCAATGGCAAAATCAAGCCTTGGGAACTGTCCAAAAGATTCAGCACTCATCGGGTCTTTCTATCCTATTCATTCCAGGGCATGTGTGTGGAGGCTCTGGAATAGCCTCACATTCCGGATATTTCTTGTGTTACCATATTCTTGAACACCACCCTTTCCAAAAGAGACAGCATGGTAAAATTTATTACATGGGAAGAATTTAAGAACTGGATTTAGCAGGGTATGGTGGCACATGCCTGTAATCTCAGTAATCAGGTAGGCTGAGGCAGGATTGCAAGTAAAAGAAGCTGAGGATGTAGCTCACCACAAAGGCCTTGGGCTCAATTACCATTACAAAAAACAAAACGGAAAAACAAAGTGAAGGGGGGGAGGGAAGGAGGGGAGAGAGAGGGACAAAAGGAGAGTGGGAAAGTCCTTGTCACATCGACAAGATGTGTATGTGCACAAAATGCTAAACTTCATTGTAAACCTTAAATTTTGCACTTATACATATCAATAAAATGGGAAAGAAACAGAACAAAACAAAACAAAAGATATGAAAACTCTCAGAGGAATGGAGTTTTCCTCATTAAAAAAAGGTGAGCAGTTGAATTGTAAGTTTTACTATTCAAAATTCATAAATGGAAACTTCAGTGCATTTTATTCAATGTTTATATGAAAAATTATATTCATACCCATCGGCCTCAATAAGCACATAATATAAGCAAAAATTTCAAATGATTTTCTGTGAATAATTTCTGTAATTCCATGTAAATGTTGAAATGCTCACTTAGCATCAATAAGTGTGACGTATGGGATTTGAAAATTAAATAGGTTTTGAGTGTTGATCAGCCAGTCAGTATTTTTGACCCAGTTGAATTATACATGAGATGTGGAACAAACCCATCAGTAAGTAAAGCATCTCTACTGAGGCTTATACACCATTGTTTTCAGCACTACAGAGTTCTTAACCACTGTTAGGCTCCAGGGAAGCATTGTTAGCAGAGAAAATAGGCGGTTCTTTCTCCTGAGAGCATTTTTGCTTTTCCCATTTTGGGAGGCAATGTCATCCCATCTTGCTTCCTCCAGGATCTATTACCTAACTCTGATCATTCCTTTACAGAGTCTCCTCTAAGCACTGATGCTGTCAGTTTCTTTATAAAGTTGTACGTCTCTGATGTTTGCCTTTATAAGCGTTGTGTAATATTTGTCTTACGTGCATGTGTTCTGCTTCCCCAAACAGGCTTTTAGTTCCTTAAGGGGCTGTGTCTGTTGTTTTGTATTCACACACTGTTTTTCAGGCAATTGGTTCTCAGGGACTGGTAGTACACTGAACTCCAAGGTTGCAGATGCACAGAGGGCAAACGTGGTCAAAGCCACCTTCACTTTGGCTAGAGAAGGCATGGAGCCACCAAATTCCCCAGCAGGATTTACCAGCGTTTAACACATTTGCGTCTCAGTACTTGAGCCTCCATTCAATAGAGGAAAAAAAACAAGACAAACACACAAACAAACAAAAAAACTCGCTGGTGTTTGGCCCTGATCATTGTTTTCGCTGTTTGTAGGACAGCGCATGGGCCTTGTACCTGCCTTGGGCGTGAATAAGGAAATAAATACAAGGCTGAGAAGAGTCTGCACACTCTTTTGAATCAAATGAAACGAGAATGAGAATTAAAAGTACAGTGTGATGTTCAGTATATCTTCTGTTAAACATTCCACTTTTTGATTCACCGGAAAAAGAAGAAAGGATGAAATGAATGGAATACTTCTGACATCAGAAAACTATGACCAACAGGTCAAACTCAAGTTTATAGCTTCTTTTTGTAAATATAGCTTTAATGGTACGTAGCCATGACTATTCATTTACATACTGTTTATGGCTGCTTTGAAGCTACAATGCTTAGTTGAACAACTGTGAAAAAAATTGGACATAATGTAATACCTGAAATGTTTACTATACATCCCTTAACAGAAAAAAAAGTTGCCTCCCTCCTGAAACACTAATTCCACGGATCTTTTGGAGATAACAATCCTGTCTTTCGAGACTTGATTTAAAATAAAATAGGTGATAGATACCAGATATACAGATAAGTGTTTAAATAGCTGGTTTCTATTATATCAGAAGGAAATGCTTCTGAGCTCATGATCCCTCCTGTAGTGTGATTCGAGGCATATACTTACCTCAAAGAAGTGTCCCAATTTCCTGGTCGAATTTGAGAAAACTGACACTACAGATGCATTAAATTTAGACGAAATGTCTTAAAATACAAATGCATCTGAAAGAAGATGCCCAGTACCCATTATCAGTCCCCTCCGCGGTGTGTGTGCGTGTGCACGCGTCGGTGTGGGTGTGTGAATTCATCATTCACTTCTCTTTTGTGCAATATAAAGAAAAAGAAATCAATAGGAGAAAACAGCAAAGAAAGACTAGACCTGCAGTCCCATATTACTCATCGAACCTCACACGAATCCTGGGAGTTGAGTATTGCTGAGTCTCAAAGAAGCTAAGTGACTTGCTGGAGGCGAGGCAGTGAATGAACGGCAATGGTCTTCCAGTTTCCACTCTAAAGTCTCTTTCTTCCCCCACCACCCACTGGCTCTTCAACATCTGCCATTCCCTTAGAGGCTACCATAGTAAAAGCACAATTTCCTCTCTCTCAGAAATATAACTCTCCCTTCTGGAACTTAGTACTATACCCAGCAGAGTTGTTGCTGTTACTTGATCCCACCCTAGATCCCCTAATTAAAATCAAATCTCCCAAATAAAAAGATGTTTTTCAGTTTGCTAGATATCTATTAGTCAGTCCTCCACGAAATTGGTAGCCAATAATCACTGTGCTTTACCAAAAGTGAAATAGGACATTGCTCTGTGTTAATTGACAGGTATTAGAAATCCTGAATTAAAATCAAGCAAACCATCCTTTTCATGTAATTAAGCCTCAAAATTAAGAATGTATAATAATAACTTTTAAATTGGGGTAAATCATCAAAGAAAGTTAGGTATCCTGGGAGTTATTTACATGCGAACAGATGCCTATGGAAGTTAAATGGAGTGTGGAAATTTCACAGCATGCTGCAGTAAGGGAGATAAATTAATAAAATGATCACATCTCAAGTTATGTCTGGTATGAAATAGAATTTTTTATATATTTTCAAAGATATCTATTTTCAAGAGTAGAAGATAGAAGAAAGTTCAAATAGTTATTTTGATAAATATAATCACAAAGAACACCAAAACAAACAGAGCTAACCTCAGGAGACAACAGAGCTAACCAAGATGACAATACACATGCTCAGGACAAAAATCAAAAAAATAAATTTTAAATATCCAAAAATGATACCTTCACATACATTATCATAAGCCACTGTTGAAATTGGCAGCTATTACACTATGCCTCTGAGGTGGCATCTCGCGCACACTAGTGGTCACAAACTCTGTCAGGCACATCTGTCACTTCTCTAGGTCAACAAAATCTCAATTTAAGCCCTTTTCTCAGAGAAGTAGAACCAGCCTGACAAAGTCGCCACTTCCCATTCTTCCATCTGACCTCTAGAATTGTTTCCATCTAATACCTTGGAGTAGTATTTAATCCTACACAACTGGTTAAATTTCAAATATCCTAATTAGGCATTCACACTTCAGGTGTGGTTAATTAGCATTTGAATGGTCTAATTAGAGTACGATTTCCTGTTTTCACTTTGTCTCATATCAGAACAACACAAGAAGACTTCATGATTTACATGTTACTTAATGATTTACTTATTATTTTTCATTGAAATAACTGATATTTCAAATAGATATTGGTTAGATAGAAAGGACAAGAGACTCTATTCCTGGACTCAGGGAGGTGAAATCCTGAATGATCATCTCCTGAGACACCATTCGCCCATTTGCTGCCTTTAACAAATATGCTGTGATCTAACCCCGAAGTTTAGCTGTATCTTGTAGCAGCTGATTTAGTCACAGAATGTTGTTCACGTGTGACAAGTGAATCTTTACGCAGGTTTCTTCTCAGAAAGACTACAATCAGCTAGAACTTCATGAATTTACAAGGACACGTAGTTTCTGCTTGCTGCTAAATGTTTATATGTGGTGGGCAGAATTTGATGTGAGATGGAAGGAAGAAAAACTTTTCTCAACTCTTTTGGGTTCTGTACTCGGGCTTGAATATTAAACTGACATAAAACACATTAACAAGAGGAAAGCACACAAGTTTTGTGCAATACTTTTCCACGTACACAGAAATCCTCTCAGGAAAAGTGAACCAAAGAAACAGAACCTAAAGCGTACATCCTTCTTAAACAAAGAAACCGTAAATTTGTGGAGAAGTGAAAAGACAAAGAAGTGATACGGCAGCCAATTGTGGATAACTGGCTGGGAAACGCATGAAGGAAGCTAATAAAAAAAAAACCAAGCTATTTTTTAGTAGATATGTTTGTGCAGTTGCAATTCAGCTTTGTCTCCCAGTCTCCAGCCTCACGTCTCTAGAGGTAAGAATGTTCTTTTCCTGGTGGTAAAGGAGAGGGAGTGGAAGATACTCTTGGGAAAGTTATTGACCTGCTTTTAGATAGAAGGGGGTGGGGGGGGAGGTCAGAGAGTCCTTCCTGCATCTGCTGTTTCTCAGATACCTTCAGCTCAAAATAATCAATACACCACAGCAGCCTATTCGGACTCCTTCAGACACGCTGCTCTAGTTGTAAAGCAGCAAGTGAGAATGCAGAGGAGGAAGGACTGACATAATCCTTCCACTTTTTAATGGACTATGGATTTCACACATCAGTTAGAGGTTGATGTAAACGTCACCAAAAATCACATATAGTAATAAGAATCTAGAAGACAGTAACATGAAATAATTTGTTTTAGCAAAATCTGATGGTATATGGAGGCTATCCATCTCTGGAAAAAATTTCACAATAAGGGCCACTAAATTGGTTTGAGTCAGTTTATGATAATGGTCCAATTAATTCTGGTGTCTTCTACTTTTATGGCCTCTTAACCTCTTACATTCTGCCCTCACCTTTGCTTTTCCATGTTTTAATCCAGAATAGTCTAATTGCTAATGATTGCTGAATGCTAACTGCTCAGGTTCAAAGTCCTCATTATTAGAAAGACTGCATTAATTTCCTGGGACAGCTGTAACAAAGTACCACAAACCAAGTGTTCTAAAACAGCAATCCTACTGCCTTCATCTCTTGAGCCCTTGAATTTTAGGCATGTACCACCATGGCCTGGCTTATGTGGTGGGCAGTGATCAGGTGGCGGGCCTGACGCTTGTTAGACAAGTGCTTTAACCTCCGAGCTATACTTCTAGCCCCCAAATTTATTCTTTGACAGTGGTCCCCAATCTTTTGGACACAAGAGCCAGATTTAATTGAAGACCATTCTCTCAAGTAGGAGGAGAGAAAAACTGAGCTTCCCGTCAGATCAGGAGCAGATTTAGAACCTAATAGGAGCAAGCCGACAGGAGGTGGAGCTTCACACATCTATCCTGAAGGCCTTTTCCTTCCAAAGCCAGAATCTAGGGCCCATGTCCAGGAGATTAGGGATCCCTGCTTAAGAACTCCAGAGACCAGAAGTTTACAGTCATGGCATCAGGATGGCCATGGCATTTCTGAAGCCTGCAGGTTAGAATCTTTTTTTTTTTTAACTTCTGGTGTTTACAGTAATCTTACATTTCCTGTGAGACATGTCATTCTAATCTCTGCTTCTGTTGTCATCTTTCTCTGAGTCTATGTGTCCCCACACAGCATCTTCTTTTCCGTCAGTGTGTCTGCGGCTGAAATTCTCTCTTCTTCTAAGAGCATTAGTCCTACTGGGATAAGATCCACGCTAATGACTTCATTTTAAGGGCATCTAGAAAGGTTCTACTTTCACATGAGATGCCAGGGATAAAGACCTCAGCATATCTTTTTAGGGAACAACTCTCAGTCTACCAGTGATAAAAAGATTTGTTTTGTTCCTCACCCCTACAAAATAATCTTCCTGAATCCTCTTATTATTTTTACTGGTTCTAAAATGGTTTCCAAAAATAACATTGCATTCCTCTGCAAATGGTGGTGTTATTTAAGCCTTTATTTTCCTAGTTAAAGCGCTTTGGTAAATATCACCCATACAGTTAAATACAAAATATAAGTGTGTAGATTTCTTCCTTGATTCTGAATTTATAGTGCCCGCCGTTAGTATCTCTTCACTGTGTAGCATGGTAGGTTGACAGAAGATAAATAAACGTCTTTATTATGAAATTAAAGACATATTGTTTTCTTTTATCTAGACACAAGTGAAGTCCGTGTTTCCCATTATCTATGCAGGTAAGCATGGGTACTGGCTAAAAGTAGGCAACAGAACGTAAGGAGAAATGACATGCGTCACTTTCTTGAAAAAAGCAAGCAAGAGGTGAGGACCTACTTTCTTTCCTTTTGCTCATCAGAAAGCCAAACAGAGGGGGTCCGGGGACAGATCTCAAGGAGGTCCTCTGGGAAATAGTTTTAAAAGATGAAGATTCCTGGATGCTTGCTCAGCACTTGGAGGTGGAAAGTAAAATTAAATATATAGAAATCAATGACTTCTATACAATGTATGAAAACAACAATCAATTAAAAAAGAAATGGCTAGAAATGATCTCATTTATAGTAGTACCAAAATAGAAAAATTGCCTAGGAATATACGTAATGAAAAATGTTCATGATCAATATGAGAAAAGCACATTTGAAGGACAAGAGAGCATGGTAGGGTTGCCAACTTGTGCTGGTTTGCTCGCATTTTCCTGGTGTTAGCACTCAAAGTCCTGCGCCTTGGAAGCACATCAGCTGCAGGCAACCGGAAGAATTGGTAATCACAACACGAGAGTATTTATGATAATATTCTTTGTAAGAGAGAAAGAACGAAAGCACACAAAAAGCTCAGCCAAAGCTCACTGACAGAATATGGCATATCTATACAATGAAGTGAGCAAGGTGGGTAGATGGGTAGATTAACTGTGCGAGAGAAGGAGGAATAAATTCAATTGCGACATATCAATTTAGAATGATTTAGAAAACTATTATGAAATAAACAGACAGAGAAGAAAAAGAAGGAAGGAAGGAAAAGAGGAAGGAAGAGAATTCTCACTCTTCAAATTTTCATAAAATAGAGTGAAACTGGATTATGTATATATTTACATATACTTTCAAAAATAAACAATTATTTAATAAATAAGATTATAACAGCGAGAATGATAAAATGAGTGAAGACCAGGAATGGGAGTTAAACCTACCTGAATATACAATCTTTTGTAATTTGAACTTAGAAGCCATAAAAACTTTAAAACAAAATTGAATCAAAAAGTTAAAAGGAAAAATAAAAGGAAAGTGAAATAAGTAACCTTTATTTCAAGTTGGTGGCGTAGCTACAGAAAGAGGAATTATTTCAAGTAACTTTGAAACACGGTATTTTGCTCAGACATCCCAAGTGAAATAGATCCCCACGAAAAAAGAACATCAAGCTCATCTTCAATTTCTCTCGGCAGACTTATTACTAGCAATAAAATCGGTACTTTTATTTCAGAATTTCCAATACAGATTCACAAAATAAACACATATGCACAGATATGAAAATAGTAACAATCATAGTAGAGTCATATATTATTAGTATTCCTTAACTATTAATAGAAATGTTAATGTACTATGATTTTGCCTAATACCGATTTATACGGGCAAAGCAAATAGTTATCATCATGTTAGGAATCAAGATGGTGATCAAAGAGAAATAACCTATTAATAAATTTGAAAGGAAATTCCAGAGTATGATCAATATTTATTTCTCTTTTCCTAAAACATGTTTTTGTAACTCTGTCTAATAAAAAAAAATTGCAGATTGGGTGATAGTCCCATAGCAACTAGTATCCATAACATTCTCTCTGAAATTCATTTTCCACTAAAAAGAATTGGAGCTGCTTAGAAAAAGTCAAGTCTGAATCTGGGAAAGAAAATAGACAAGTTAACCTGAGATGTCTCATGCCTACAGGCTAAGAGCGAAGGCACCAAAGTGATCCAGAGGCAGACTTAAAGAAAGAATGGTTTAGAAATCAAAAGGAATAATGCTCATAATATAGTAAAACATATCAACATATGCTGAAATTCATACGTTCGTCATGGAGCTTAGAAAACAAAGAAATTCTTTTTTTTTTTTTTTTTTTTGAGACAGAGTCTCACTCTGCAGCCCAGACTGGTTCTGAACTCACTATGTAGTCGAACTCATGGCAATCCCTCTGCTTCAGCCTGCTGAGTGCGGGTGTGCACCAGTACGCTTGGTTTATGTGGTGCTGGGGGATTCAGAGCCTTGTGCTTGCTAAGCAACTGCTCTAACCACTAGCTGTGTCCCAGCCTCTCAAATCTATTCTTCAAAAATGTCTTGGGTATCAATTAATTGTTCTAAAAATGGATGATGATGAAGAGCAGGAAGAGGATACCTCTGCAGGAGCATCAGATAAAGACTGGGAATTAACTGTTAGCTCGGGAGGTAAGTAGGTCACTGAACGTGATAGATGTGGTTTCCCTGGAGTGGTAGAGATGGAAGGTCACATGAACTGTTTCTAAGGAAGACTGAAGGAGAGATAAGTAGAAGCATATGCCACCTTCTTGAAGGGGTTCTGTTCCCAAAGAAATAAAAAATAGGCCAGCGGCTATTATGGGAGAAAGAACCGAGAAAATACTTTTGTAATACAAGAGACATTCCAGCAGTTTTGCATACTGATCTAAATGATGTAGTAAAGAGAAAACCATTTTGTCAGCTACCCTAAAGATAATTTCTGGAAAACCGTATTTGAGTATGTGAGAGTTTTGCTAGAAACTCGCCTTTGTGACATCTTTCTAACAGGCCACCTCGGCTTGGTTTCTAAATTGACCTGGCTGAGAGTCTTTCAGAAATATTCTCTAATCTGAGGTTCTTCCTATTCAGGTTTTGTTCCTTTCTCCACCTTCAGAGGTGTCAGATCGGCATTGAGGTCTGTAGGTGCCTCTGCCTCTGCTCCACCACACTGTGTCCATTTTATGCACTTAAAATCCTGGGGAAATGTCACAGTTGTGCTTCTGGGGGAAACAGCCACTGGATAAAAATTATAATCATTCCACAGAAATCCAACCCATCTTACATACTTTCTTCTAGATTAGTTTAATAAATCATAGTTTCCTAGAAATTGTCTATTTTATTTAAAAGTTTAAATTTCTGTGTAATTTAGCCAAATGTCCTTATTCTTTGTTTTATTGCCTTTTTACTTTTGAACTATTTTTTTTTTTCATTATGAGCTATCAAACCTAGGGCCTCGTGCATGCTAGGTAAGTGTTCCATGTCTGAGCAACACGAGTCTACACTGCTAGTACCTTTGATTGTTCTTTAATTTGCTTATTGTGCTTTCTGACTTAATTAATGCAAACTTTTTCTACTTCAGTGTTATTACTAAAATGATTTGAAATGATACATGATTTCAAATATTAGATCTAATAAACTAATAAAGTTGCAGAATATAAAATCAATATACATAAAATTCAAATTATAATCTAGTTAAAATCAAAAAATAATCCCACTTACAAAAGGATTACAAAAGTACTTCAGAGTGAATTAAACAAAAGAGGCGAAAGATCTGTGCACGGAAAGCTATACTACATCAACCAAAAGAGGACACAAACAAATGGAAGGATATTCCATTATATAGAAAGCAATACAGAGATTCAATAGTCCTTATAAAACTCTTAAACTCTTAATGGAATTCTTCACGGAAATAGACAAAATTTTTTCTGAAATTTATATGGAACCACAAAAGATCTGACATATGTAGATTTAAAATTGTATCACAAAATTTTGGAACCTAAACAGCCTAGTATGGGCATCAAAACAGAAACACAGGCCAGGGGAACAGGATATAGATCCGAGGAGTAAATCCAAACATGTACAGTCAACTTATTTTTGATAACAGCACCGAAAAGACACAATGAGGGAAGATTTGCCTGTCGATAATTGGTACAGGTAAAATTGGCTCTATACATGCAAAAGAAATAAACCAGAGTGCCTTTTTACACCACACATAAAAAATCATTCCAAAAAGATTTTAAAAACCCACCTAAATATAACATTTGAAATTAGAAAAGTCCTAGAAGAAACTCCACTGAGATGTTCCCCTCTGAACTCTCCTATCTCTTCTTTCTGATTATAAACCTAGGCAAGCTCTCTTATAAACCAGGGCAATCTCTCTTTTAATAGCCCATGAACACCTTAGCACAGGGCCAGGATTATTCAGAGGATCCCTTCTCTCATCTCTCCTTAACGGTTCGGAGAAAAGAGAAGTGTTCTTTCCTGAAACAGCCAGCAGAATGGCAAAACAACATACCAAATGGGAACTGGAGTAGATGTGTGTGGGGGTTAGGTTTCACAATATTCTGGGTGTTTCTCCAACAATCAGAACCATCCCATCTGGACCTCAGTGCCAAAATTAAGCCTCTAGAGCCTGGATTTCCTCAAATATAATATACAAATGTATATAATTGTGTTTACCTTCAATATTTGGTTATATTTGAAACACAGAAAACTGGTACAAGTACCAGGGAATTATTTTACCAGTAAGACATTTTTAACCCATGAATTTTCCTTCACTGCTTGTGTCTGACTCACTGGAGGCATTTCACTTCACTTTAAAAAATAAATGCATTTTAGATTTTGTACATTCTTTTGCACTCTGATCATTTTTAACTGTTCAAACCAGAAAATCTGGCACCAATTGGTTTTCTATGAAGACTGCTGGAAAAGCACAATCTCCAAATGCCAAATACATTTTCTCAATGAGTTACTTTTTGCCTCACAGAATTTATATAGGATGGTTCAATATATGAAATCAGGCACAATGATAAATCTCTCATAATAAATCTGTTTTCATTGAGATATAAAAGGCCTACCAAAGTGTTTAGTTAAAATATAGAAAGTCTCTAATTTGGGAGAATCAGTACCAACAACAATGAAAATATTCCTTTTCCACGAATTCTGTTAATAGAGCACAATACAATCCGAACCTCACAATGCTCATGAATTCTTTCCCTGCATGTTCTCATTAAAATAAGATGCTAAACTGTGCATAATTTAAACAATAAAATCTTCCTTTCGCTTCATATGCACTGGAAACTTGATTAAAAGTGGCAGATAAAATAAAACCTTAAGTAAAACATATCACTAATCTATGTAATAATGACATTTTAATGTTAAAGTATAGTCTGAATTATCACCAGAGGGTATCTGATTTTTCTCATTTTCATTGGTATGTATATGTCATACACAATGGTTCCATAAACTTGAGACTTTTGTGCCCATGTATATCGCAAGAACTTCACATTGTGCTTCTTCCTTTCCCACCCACTCGCTCTCCCACCCTCTCCTCATCCCCCCCTGACTCCCCACATCTCACTTATTTGACTCTATTATTTGTTTATACTCTGGGTTTCTCAGATTAGAGAAATAATGCAATATTTAATCTTCTGATTCTGATTCACTTCACAAAGCATTTTTTATCTTTTTACCTACAAATATTTCATGTCTATCCGTCTTTGTAGCAAAGTAGCACTCCACTCTCTATACAACCACGATTTAACCTATTGTTCTATTGACAGATATGTTGGCATTGTCTATGATTTAGCTATTATTAGTTGCGCTGCTACAAACATGGCTATGCATTTATCTCTGCTGTTATATGGCACTTTTAACTCTCTGGGAAAGATACCCAGCAGAGGTATCACTGGGTCAAATGGAGTATCTATTTCCCATTTTTAAAGAATTCTCCATACTGCAGGGGACGATGTACCAGGTTACGGTCGCATCAGAAATGTAAAAGTTTTTCCCCCTGAATCCTCACTAGCATCTATTGCTTTTTGAGTTCTTGAGAGAAGCCGTTCTCACTGGGGTAAGGTGGTGTCTCAATGTTGTTTTGATTTCTGTTTCTCTCATGGATATGGATGTTGAATATTTTCCATGTATTTGCTGGCCATTTGTATTTCTTCTTCTGAGAACTCTTTATTCATTTCAATTGCCCATTTTTACTTGGGTCTTTGATTTGAGGGGTCTATTTTTCTTCAGTTCCTTGTATATTCTAGCTATTGGTCTTCTGTCTAAAGTGAAAGTGATAAAACTTTTTTCCTATTCTGTTGGTTCTCTCTTCCCTCTGCTGTTTCCTGTGCCATACAGAAGCTGTTTAATTTGATAAAATCCCATTTCTTGATACTGGAGTTATTTCTTTTGATCAGGTGTCCTATTAAGAATATCTTTGCCCACAATTATGTCTTCAAAAGTTCTACCTATTTTGTCCTCCAGGAGAGTCAGTGTTTTTTTTTTAATACCTAGGTCTTTTATCCACTTAATTTTAGTACATGGTGAGAAGTGTGTGTTTACATCCATTCTTCTGCATACGTACAACCCACTCTCCCAGCATTGTTTATTGAAGAGGCTATGCTTTCTCCAGTGTTATGTTTTTGGCCCTTTGTCATAGATCAAAGAGCTGATCATTCTTGAGGTTGTCTCTGCATCCTCAGGTCTGTTCCACTGGTCAACCTGTCTGTTTTTGAGCCAACACCATACTTTCTCAAAAATCACTATTGCTTTGTAATATAACTTGATGTCTAGAATCATAATACCGCTCACTTTTGTCTTGTTACTCAGGATTGCTTTGGCTATTCTGAATCTCTTTTCAATACACATAAATTTTAGGATTGTTTTCTCAAGTTCTTTGAAAAGCTTTGTTGGTATTTTGATTGTAATTTCACTGTGTCCCACAGGTTCCGGTATGATGTGCTTCCATTGTTGTTTGAAATCTAGGAAGTTTTGATTTCTTCCCTGTTTTTTTAAATTCTGTAACACTTTTTATTCAACAATATATTATTTAATCTCTGTTTATTTGTGTAGTTTCTGTAGTTTCTTTTGCTATTAATTTCTAGTTTTATTCTACTATGATCTTAAAGTATGCAAGGAATTATTCGAGCTCCTTTGTATTTATCTAAATATGCCTTATGGCCTATAATACAGTCTATTTTACAAGATGACTTGTGCACTGCAGAGAAAAAAGTGTATTATGTGGAAGTTGGATAGATCATTCTGCAATAAGTTCAATTGTTCCACAGTGTGGTTTACTCTAATATATTTTTGTTAATTTTTTTGCCTAGTTGGCCCATTTGTGATAGTGGGGTATTAAGATACCCTACTATAATTGCATTGAGGCCTATTTATCCCTTCATATCCAGTAGTTTTTGCTTTGCAAAAGTGGGTGCCATGATGCTGAGTGCATATATATTAATTATAGCTTCCTGTTGGATGTTTCCCTTAACCAAATATATCAAGACTTTCTGCCTTCTAATTTGTTTTGGCTTGAAATCTGCTGGTTCTGAGAATAATATAGCTACCCTTGCTTATTTTCTGGGTTCAGTTGCATAAAGCACTATTTTCCATGCTTTTATTTTCAGTCTATATGTTTCTTTATGGGTGAAGTGTGTCTCTTATAAGCAACAAATTGTTTTTTTTTTAATCCAATCAGCCAATCTGTATCTTTTCATGGAAGAGTTAGGAACCTTAACATAGCATGTTATTATAGTGGTATGTGCTACATCCTGTCAGCATTTTGATGCTTCAGTATTGATTATATGTTCTACATTACTGTTAGTTCATTCTCTTGTTTTTGCTGTATCCTTTTCTTTGGGATATTTTGTGTTGTTGGTATCCCTATTGCTGTCAAGATTCCTTTAAGTATTTCTGAAATATTCATGTAATGCTCATGAATTTCTTTAGGTCCTTTTTTTTTTTTTTAACCATGAAGTATCTTAACTTCTCCCTCTATTTGAAAGAACATTTTGCTGGATATAACATAATGAACTGGCATATAAGTTCTCTTAGCCCTTGAATAATGTCTCTCCCTGATGTCCTGGCTTTTAAGTTTTGTGTTCAGAAGTTTACAGTTTTTCTGATGAATTTTGTAGGTTACTGTTTTTCTCTTGCGTCTTTTAGTAATCTTTCTTTGTTGAGGGTCTAGGATTTTGATTATTATGCGTTGTGGTGAGACTCACCAGAGAGTATTTTAAGAAATAATTGAAATTAGCATCATTGTATTATACCATAGCTAGGTTAGAGTTCTGTTTCCTCAACTATCTAATCCGTTTATAATTCTTGTGTGTCCAATCAAGTAATTTCTGTTAGTGAGGGTTGAGGAATGTATGAGTATAATGAAATGTATATTGGTAGCACAACACCAACAATATGTTTGTCAAAATAACCTAGTAGATCATGTAGCCCTGATGACTATTTATTCTGATGATTCTGAGGAGAGAAATGCAAGTGATCTTAAGGCCAATAAAGGAAAGAAAGAAAGCCAAACTGAGGACCAATAATGAACTGTAAATCAAAAAAGGAAGTTTAAAAAGGGCATGACAAGGCCTAGAAAAAAAAGTAATAAGGTATACGGGTTTCAGACTAGCTGTGTGGCAGAGAAGAGAAAGGGAATAATCTAACGTGAAATTAGGATATAAAGGCTGGGAGTGTAGCTCAGTGGTTAAATCACTTTCCTAACAATCTTGCATGGCCCCACATTCAATTCCCCAGCTTGCTCATGTCCACGAGGCTGAGGCAGATTCAAGGCCAGGCTGGGCTACATAGTGAGTTCAGTACCAGTCTGGACTAAAGAGTGAGATCCTGTCTCAGAAAATATTACAATATAAATACTATCTTTTATTGACACAATGCTTTATCACACTAACAATATATCTTTGAAACAAACTGAAAAACTCTTACTTGTCCCATTTATTAAATGAGGAAACTGAGAATGATATAGGCAGGACAACATTTTAAATCAAAGGTTAAGTTGTCTAAGGAGTAGAAGGCTCATCACCCCCTTCCCTTCCCGTAAAATTAGGCAGGAACAAAGGATAAGGAAGAGAAACAAAAAAACACCAGACACATGGACATGCACACAGCAGGGCATGAAGAAGCAAATGTTGGCTGAAGCTCCCTTTTAGATGTAAAGACTGCACTCCCTTCGCTACCTAACAACTCTGCCCAACCTGTAGCTAGCTGTGACCTGAGATAGATATTCTAGTTACATTCCAGGTGTAATTTCCATCCTTGCCTGGAAGCTATGATCTAATCATTTTAAAAATTTAGTAACTGGTTTTTGAAAGTGAATAATTTCAACTGTACTATGCTATTAAAGACTTCGCTCATTTTAAATAGGTGAAGATGGTGACTTGAACTTTTTGACTCCACCATCTTCCTTAAAGGTAGCTTTGAATACATGCTATTTCCTATTTTACTACAGTATGGCCTCCTGAATTGGGCCAGCAGCAGGCAAACCCACAACTGGATCAGTTCTAATCTGTAGATAACAAGGTCATGGAGAAGTCATATCATGAAAGCACACATAGCGATGGTGGTAGTGGGACTAAAAGTAGGAGCAGGAGAATCCTCGTCCTTACTTTGGGAAGAAGAGTCTTTTCATCTTTATGGATCGCAGAGTAAAATATCCCGCCCATTGGCATTCATAGTACTTACAATGAAGCTAAAGGTGAGATCTGCCTATCTAGGTGAAATAAGAGGGAACAGCAGCACCTGTGCATCTTCATAAAGCCCAGAAAAGGAGAAAGTGTTCCATAGTTCAGTATTTAAAAAGACTTAGTACAGTGAGGAAAATTACTGAGCTTTACAAGTTCTAATGACCAACAGACGTTTTGTTTCTCTAAACTAGAGCATATAGATTTTCTTTTTGAGTGCGCGTGTGCCCAAAAAAATTATGGATGACTTTTTTGTCTTCGCTGTAATTGAATAGATAAAACATTTATGTGAACCAATCAAATTGTACTACTATATATCTTATTTGTGGGATATTCCTGTACTTTACATTTTCTTGAGGTATTAGAAAGCTAGATGTGATAAAAAGTTTTAAGTTGAGAAGGAAGTTATAAAAATGAATATTTCAGAAATTTAACAGTAAAAGACTTTTTCATCTATCAAATGATGCTGCTAAAAATGGCTCACTTGGTCAAATTAATTTCTATTGTTACTATCTGGTACAATTTAAACCAGCACTACTAACGTGGAACTGAAATCAAGAGATAAAATACTATATATGCAAGTCTTTCTATTATATTTCGAATAAAATTCCTTGGCAATGCAAAGATAAGGTCTCATCACATAATACATGTGATATTTATAGAGAAAAATACCTTAATATTTGATATACAGACCATTCTTGAAATAGATTTGGATTAGCCACTTGAACCATTTTTTTTTTTACATACAATATACAGAAGGATGACTGGAGGTCTAAAATACTACCAATCTTGTTTGTTTCCATATGTAAACAATATGACCAAATAAGTTGGGTTCAGGACACAGTAATGATCAAGGAAAGATTTTTGCTATCACAATCTCTTTGGCTTTTATTATCTGGCAGAAGGATTTCAAATACGGTCTAAGAAAAAGGACAGATGGCAAAGCAATAACACATTCAGGCAAATTCATTCTCTTACTCTGTATACCTTCCTTTTTCTTTTTAATTCTCTTTCTCCCTATGTCTTCCATTGATAATTTCTGTTGTGATTTAGATATGTAATGTCTCACAAAAGTCTCATGTATTTGGAAGATAATTCTATCATGGGGGTTAATCCATTGATTTCCTGCACTACTAAAAGACGTGGCCTGGTAAAAAGGGGTGGATCACTAAGGCATGACCTGGAAGGCTACACCTCCCTTGGTAGCTCCGTGTTTTGCTCTCTCTGCTTTAGGTTGCAATGCAACAACTGTTTTTCTTTAGATAGGCCCACTGCCAGACCCTTCTGCCATTGGCAGCCACACCTGAATGAACTGAGACTTCCGGAAACTGTGAGCTAAAATTAACCTTTCCAACCTCAAGTTGTGATTGTTAGGCACTGTGTTCCAGCAACAAAAAAAGCAACCAAGATAGAAATTTGGACTGGAGAAGTGAAGTTGTTGCTGTGGCTTTACATCACTATGTAGTTTAGAAGCCTTTATAGCTAGTTGGTGGCAAGAGTTTGGAAAGGTTTGGAAATACTGGCTACAGCAGCCTTAGAATGCTGTGAGTCAAGCTTGATGGGATAGATTCTAGTTAGGACTCAGAAAACAGAATTCTGACAGAAGTACAGATTTGAAAGGCCAAATTCAAGAGCTTTCAGATGGGAAGGAGGATTCCATGGGCAATTGTCTAGCGACCTTGCTTGCTACACTCTGGCAAAAGTGTATGAGCACTTCGCCCCCTTCCTGTGACTTTGCCTGAATCTGAGATTTAGGGCAATGGACTAGTTAATCCGGGGAGATAAAATTTCATGATAACCCAACAATCAGCTGCCACATGAGTACCGCTTGCAGCTTTTGGCCAGCTTTACACTATAAAGCAGGAAAAAATAGCAAAGCAAAGATGTAAAAAGCTTCAGGTTTTGCCAGAAAGAAAGTGCCTGCAAACTTGCAGCAAAGTATAGTGTGATTGCTGAAAAGGTTAACATTAAAAAGAAGTTCAGTACTCTGTGTCAGGATTATAAGAAAGATGCCTTGAAGGCATCTTAGGAATTAGCAGGACCCCTCCCATTACCCATTCAAGGGTGCAACTGCAAAAGACTTTGCTTTGAAAAGAGAGCTCCAGAGCATCCTGTAGGGCAACCTAGAAAAATGAATCCCCAAGGACTTCAGCCACTTAAGAACTCAGAGTCCCCAGGTGACCAGACTACTGCTCAAACCTGTGGCAGACCTAAGCATCACTCATGTGATGCTGATTTCAGAGGCATGTAGAGTGCAAGAGTTGTGGGGTCATGGACAGTTCAGCCCAAATTTAAGAAGATGAAGGCCTTCTAGGCCATGTGTCCCAGAGAGGAAGGAGTGTGAAGTTGTGAAGATAAAGCCTAAAATACAGCAGAAAACCCAGGAAATTGGGGACACCCAGAACATGGATCATCTGCTGAGGAACGTCACATGCTATGAATGGAGCCAGACCAACAGAGAAGCTATAGAGGTTGCAGCCAGAGGCAACACCATATGGTGGGGCCACCCAAGACTTCTGAAGCTCACATCTCACCAGAGCCTGCCCATGATCTGGGACACGTAACTCCAGAATTTAATGGATCTGTAGGATTTGATGTCTCCCCTAATAGGATTTTGGTTTTGCTTTTGGTCCAATTTCTTTCTATCCCCCTACTCCACTCTTTTGGATTATGAATGTCTACCCTGTGTCACTGTATGTTGGAAATGTTTAATTTTTCTTTGATTTTCACAGGGGCTGTAGAGCTAAGAGTTTGCTTTGTGTCTCAAAAGAGTCTTTGGACTTAAGACTTCTTAAGCAATGCTGGAACTGTTAAGACTTTAGAAACTCTTAGAGATCAACTAAGTGTAGGAAGAAGGCATAGTTCAGCCCTTAGAGTTCTTCTCTAGCATGCACAAGGCCCTGGGCTTGATTCCCTGGCATCATATAAGCCAAGCATGGTGGCACACACTTGTAGTTCCAGCTCTTAGGAGGCCATGGCAGGAGGTATGTCATGAGTTTGTAGGCAGGCTGGCCTACATACTAAGTTCAGGATATGCCTAGGGTAAGGGTGAGACCCTGTCTCAAAAAAAAAAAGAGATGGATTAAATGCATTTTGCACAAGTAGATGAACATGAATCTTTGAAGGGCAGGGGACTTAATGTTATGGTTTGGATCTGGAATGTCTGCCAAAAGCCTATGTTTGGAAGGAAATTTAATCATGGGGATTAATCCACTGATTTCCTGTGCTTTTAAGAGGTGGGGCCTGATCGGTAGGAGTGGATCCCAGGGACATGACCCGGAAGAATCTGCATCCTGTTGCAACGTCACAAACATCTTTTCTTCAGCTAGACCCTGTGCCAGAGCCTTCCTCCATAACTGGCCACCATGAATGGAGTAAGACCTCCCAAAACTGTGAGCTAAAATAAAGCTTTCTTCTAAGTTAGGGGTGTTGGTTATTGTGCCCCAGCAATGAGAAAGTAACTAAGACAGCTTGTATTAGTCAGTTTTCAATCGTTGGGGCAAAATATCTGAGACTTCCAACTTAAAGGAGGAGAGATTTATTTTGATTCCTGGTTTCAGTAAATTAAGTCCACAGTTGGCTGGCTCCATGAAAAATACTTCATGATGGAAGAGCATAGTAGGAGAAATCTGCTTACCTCATGGCAACTAGAAAGCAGAGAGAGAATAGGGAAGTGTGATACCAGAAAATATCCTTCCAGGTCAGGTTCCCAATAACCCACCCCTCCAACCAAGCCCCATCTCCATGGAGGAACTTTTCAATGGACTGATCTACTTATGAATATAGTGCCCCCATGAGTCTATCACCTTTCAATGACCCCACCTCTGAAGACAATGAGAAAGTTTTTTGGGGAGATGTGGGGGGGGGGCGATTTTAGATCTAAATCCAAACATCTAGAAGGTAAAGAAAAAATAGATACTTTAGGAAAGAAGGTTACCCATATTCTTGAAATCAACAACTTACTAGGACATTTATTTAATTTCTTTGATCTTCACTAACTTTTGTCAAATGTAGATAGTAATAGCATCTATGCTATAGGAATGTTATAAAGACTGGATGAAATAATGCAAGTAAAATGTTTACCATAGTATCTGGGGTATGGGAAAACCATAATAAAACTTCGACATGATTACTACAGAAAGGCTCTTGTCAATCATCCAAATGATGTTTATTTGGGTACTTAATTGATCCGTGCTGCCTTCAGTTTCAGGGCATTCCTGAAAAAAATTCACTATTTTATTTTTCTGATGCATAAAATAGTGGGAAATAAAAGTTCAATTTTGAATTCATTTCAAAATAAAAGTGTTTTACTGGAGTGGTCCCATGCTGACATTACCTTTCACCTTAAAGGAGAGGTCCATGCCAGCGTCCCGTTCAGCCTGGGCTCAAGAGGGTCTGTTACTGTCTAAGTGGCCACAAAGGGGGCCTTACAATGCTAATGGCTAATGTGGTTTATCACAAAAAAGAACCTGGAAATAGGGCCTCAGATATTGTCAATATGGTGTGATATTGCTGGACAACAGAATGTCTAAGAGCTATCTCCATATCAGATTGTTTCCAGTAGAATCTAATCAATCCACTAGAGAGGTATGGCACAATCGTGCCAGATTTAGATTCTGGATTCAACAACACTCAGGAAAAAATATTCTCACCTAACTCTGTTGAACTTCAGTGAAATTTGTCTCACTGATGTGCTGGTTCCATTCAATCAAGACACTATGCTTTGGAATTCATGCTAAAAATAGGTAATTTATCTTCTTTTGAAGCAAAAGTACATTCAGTTATATGACTCTATAGTCTTCATTTTTCTTGATGGAACCAGTTAGCTAAGTTTTTCACCCACCTGGACGCTTTGATTTCTATTCTAATTCAATTCTAAGTTGTCTAGGTATCAGCAAGTTAAATCTAGATTTGAATCCCTCCACTTTGTGAAATTTATTATTGCTGAGGTTAAGATAACTTAGACAGTAGCTTATATAAAAATCTAACAAAACATATCTTTATCCTTTAAGCAAGAGTCTGTATTTACCTGAAGGCACATATTGCCAAATCACTGGAAAAACGTATTTAAGAAACTCGACTGAATTTAGTTTTGTTTTCTTTATTTGCATTTCTACATGGATTTGGGACATGGATTGTGGGAATTAATGTTATGTTACGGATTTCACCTGCAGTTAGGAGATGAGGCCTGGTCAAGAGGGGAAGATCACTAAAATGTATGGTGGATCACTGAGGATGTGGCCTGGAAGGATATACCACTGCCTCACATTCTCCTTAGCTGCTATTATTACTCTTGTAATGCCGTGAGCAGCTATTTCCAGCTGACCCTCTGCCATGGTGCCACTGCCAGCCAACCATGAACAGACTGAGACTTCTGAAATATAAGCTAAAATAAACCTTTCCTCCCTTTCATCGTGGGTCGTGGGTACTGTGTCCCAAGAACAAGAAAGTGACTAAGACACTGATTAAATTCAACATCCTATTCTGATATAGGCATATAAATTTCTCAATTAATAGGTCTTTTCTGAGACTCTTTCTCTTTCCCCATCTTCCAATAATTTCCTCCATTTGTACCCAAAGTTTCATTGATAAAAAGTTACTTGCTATCTTTAAATATGTTCTTATGTAGCTTTTTTTTATTCATGTGAAAAAATATAAATGAGGAACTATGATGCCATGATAATTATTATGCAAAATATAATCTATCAATTCTCCTGGGTTTTAAAGAACATTTTTCTTGTATGTAGGAGAAGACAGAGGTAGATATGGGAATTTCATAAGGAAAACACTCCAATAATAAAAATAATCTCACTGTAAAATTATCATTTCAGCCAAATTGGAATTCAAATTTTTAATGTGTTTTGTGGTCTAGGGCAATGATTCCCAACCTTGCTGGTACCAGGGACTGGTTTCATGAAAGATAATTTTTCCATAAACAGTGCTGATGGCAGGGCAATGATGCTAGTGTCACTGTCTTAGCTCCAACTCAGGCATTAGATTCTCATAAGGAACACATAACCTAAATTGCTTGCATGTGTAGTTTACCATGGAGTTTGAGTTCATATGAGAATCTGATACTGTAGCTGCTCCGACAGGAGGTGGAGCTCAGGTAGTAATGTGAGTGATGGAGTGTAGCTGTCAATACAGACAAAACTTCTCACATTGGCTTGCCACTCACCTCCTGCTGGGTGGCCTGGCTTCTAACAGGCTAGGGACTGGGAGTTGTCCATGGCGTGGTAGTGAGGACTCCTGGTTCAGGGAATTAGTGTTGAGAAAAAGAGAATGATCATTGTAGCAGATCAACTCTGAGGGGAAAATGGAAGTTTATGATTGTGTAAATACTACTTGATGATTGTGTTATTAAATTTATACTTAAGTAATACGCCTAATTTATTTATGTAGTATCAGGGTGGAACTCAGGGCCTCACAAAGTTGCGGCAAGGGCTTTATGGAAGGGCTAAATCTTCAGCCCTTTTTTATTTATTATTTTGAGACAAAGTCTCAATAAGTTGTGTCAGCTGGCTTCTAACTGTTAATTTTTTTTTTTTTTTGCCTTGGCCACCTGAGTAGCTTGGATGACAGTCATGTGCTACTGTGCCCAACTACTTAATATTTTAAATACAATTGTAGAATATTTCATTTAAGTAAGGACTAACTTAGAAGATTTATACATACTCCAAAAATTTCAGTTAATTGAGTTATACAAACTTTTTTTCTACTTATGATTAAATCTGAAGACAAAGCATCAGTAGAGAACGATTTAAAAATGAATGAAATGACCTTGAATATAGATCAGAGCTAGGAACCGAGCAGTATTTTGTTTTAACCCTCTTGATTTACAAATTAGGATGATAAAGCCCAGAGGTTACTAAAAGTCACTTAGCTGGTGCATAGCCAAACTAGAGCTAGTCTGACTCCATTGATAAATACTGTCTTTCTTCCATACCTCATTCACAGTTATACATTGAATTATACACTCCAAGTGTGTGAAGTAGATAGTATGTGAGTTATATCTCAATAAATCTATTTTAACAGAGAAGTTTAAAACTCCTGAATCTTGCCTCCTCCTCTTTTGGTCCTTTATTGTATTAATCCCAATTTGGAAATGAGCATTTAGAGACTTCACTAATGTTGATAGTGAATGAGTTCATGTGTTCTTTACATGTCCTCATTTTTTGTTGCAATTATTACAAGATTAATGATGCATCCAAAGGTAGGGATCCAGAAACGCGGAGTCATGTTTTGACATTCACCTGAACACTTTTAGAAGTCACGTTTTTTTTTCATTAAAATGTAATCTGCTTTTTATCTGCCCAATAATAACTTATGAGTGTTTACTTTCTTCTCAGTGATTAACTATGGTGGCAATCTAAGCTAAGTCTCACTGGGGTCTTAATATTTAATAGTTTACATTTCATCACATTTTCCTTACAGATTGTAGTTTACCAGGCCTCAAAAATAGTTTAACAGTAGTTTTCCTGCTCTCTCCAAAATTAGGACCTCATTTACTCATTGTTTCATCCTGGCTTCTCCCTCAGAAATAACTCTTATTATTATCATGTCCCGGCAGAAACCAGGATTTAAATAGGAAAAGTTTACAGAGAACGTCAGATCTCAATGCTTATCTCTGTTCTCCAAACTGCAACTGACTCAGAGTTACACAATTCTGACAGCCTTCTCTGACTTAAAGTATGATGAATGCTTCAAACTCTTAATTTTTCCAATAAATGTTGGTATCAAAATTTATCAATGTGGAAATGTGTGTATGACTTTCAGAAGACAATCAATGGGTTATTCATTTCCATCCCCCCTACTGTTGGCTGACTATCTGGGACATTTAAGTAGGATAGTGACAGGGCGACAACAAAGGCCCCTGAATAACCTACTTCTTATCAAGCTGTTTGGATAGCTGGGAAATGATTTTATTCAGATTCTTCCATTTCACTTCAAATTGCCTTTCTCATAGATATCAAGGTCCCTCTGTTGTCTCAGTGTTCCAGTAAGTTCTCATTAATTCCAAATCCGTAGAACAGTGGCTCTCCAAACGTACCTTGACCCACATAATCATTATCATCTGGGAACCAACTAGAAATTCAAATTTGAGGGTTCCAGTGACACCTAGAATCAGACACTCCAGGAATAGTTCAGGAATTTTGTGTTTTAATGAGTACTGTATGTTTGAGAATTATTGTCAGGTCTTATGCCTCTTATTATCCATAACATGTTATCTACAAAGAGTAGAAACTCAGTATTTTACCCAATGAGAAATTGTAACAATGGCTTCCACTCTTAAATGCATTTCCTTTACAATAAAACTTACTAACGAGACATAGTAGTCCACATTCTATATTCTATATAGGAGTAGTCTATATTCTTACACCTTGAATCTGTACTGGTTTTGTGACTTGCTCTGACACACGTTATCTGGCAGAAGTGCCTGGGTACCAGTCCTGAGCTGAGAGCTCTCACATGTTTCCACTTGCTTTCATTTGCATCTGAGCCATTACCATAAGAATGCACCTAGATTAACTTTCTCTGCGTGATGAGAGGCACATGGAGCAGAGCCAATCATTCAAGATGAGGACAGTTTATATCAACCAACAGCCATCTGATCCTGTAATAAGATTACAGCAAATGGGTTCTTGGACTTTTTTGTATTCAGGAGGCCAAAGTCAGCAGTTAACTCCAGACATAAAAAACAATAAATTCTTCCCATTGTAAGCTGCTGAGGTTTATGATGTTTATTATGATGAGCTGTGGTAAGAGTTAACTGCTATGTACACTAAATTAAGACATCTGAACTTCAATCGTGGAATTTGGCTTTAACTCTTAGCTCACTTTAAAGAGATGTGATAATTTTAAAGTTCAGTCATCTGTAGTTTAGCTTGCTTCTATTCAGCTTATATTTCTCGGTCTTCGTACTCAAAGCTTCTGAACTGAAATCTGTCTTCTTTGTGAATAATACTTTTCAAATTGTAACAATGACATATCTTGAATAGTACCTTATAAAGCAGACAGAAATGCATTTTATCCAGCTTTCAACTCACAGTTAGAGAGACATCTATTTTCTAATTAAACTCTACATTTATCTTTTCTAAGATTGACAGAGCTCATCATTAGAGATTGAATATTTATTATGAAATTGTATCAATTTTTATACTTTTTAGAGCACCAAGTACAGGGCACTGCCTAGAAGTATGTTTTGATGATAATTTAACTCCCATTGTTCTTTTTCTTAAATTTGAATTACTTGCTAAATGGTATGCTAATTGCCTTAAAGAGTTCTTGGATTTTCTAAAGGTACAGAACTTTATTATAAGTTGCAGCTGGAACCCTAAGAAAATCAAGTTCATTGTGAGGCAATAGTTCTTAGCTATTGAAGGTATAAAATAATTTTCCATATGACTAAAAGTTCAGAATCCTTGATCTTACTTTCAGAGATTCTGACTTATTGGCTTTGGGGCAAGGCCCAGAAATTTACAACCAGAGATCTAGGTATGTGTTGCACATTAAAGTTTTCCAAAAAGTTATTCATAGGGTTCTGATATTCCAGAATTCACACTTGTGGCAAGTAATTATTCTATATCCCATAATTTAGAACAAAATATTCATAACTTTAAAAAATAATCTAGTCATCTTCTTAATAATATGATGTAATATATTAAGTAACATAAGTGAAATAATATAAATGAGATCATCAACTATGTGAGGCAGCGCAAGTCTCTGCCAGGGGACACTATGAGGACTGTAAAGGTGACACAATTCCAATGTCTTTATAATTTTATGTTTCTCTGAACACATATGCTCAACTGTGTTGCATACATACTTATATACACAGATGTATGTATATGTGTATGTGTATATGTATACCCACTTTTAAGTTTTAAAGTACCTTGCAAATGTAAGAAATATTTTTTGAAAATATAGAATAAGACCTTAGAAGAGATTTAATTTTTTGATCTGTAGGTGCTCTTGGTATGAGCAAGGCACAAGTGCGGCTGATGCGAGTAAGATATTGAACGACAATAATTTCTGAAAAATATAACAGAACATCTTTCTAAGTTATGTGTCAGGATGGATCTAAGATAGCTCTGAAATGATGAATAGCCTGAGGCATTTACTTTCAAAAAATTCTAAAAGCATTATACCAAGTACCGCAGAGAATCCTTGATACCCAGCTATCTACTGGGTGACAAGGACTGAAATGTCTATGAAGAATCTCAAGAGGAAAGTTACACTATATGAAAAGAAAGTCTACTCAAAACAATTTCATATTAATTAGCTATTATAAACTAAGTTTGTGTTGATGCACATGAAAATGCTTTGAATATGGGATAGTGCTACAAAAATCAGGGATAGCTATAATTAGGAAAGAGTGCATTGAAAGCATTCACCTGAGTTTTGAACTGATTTACTTTTATAATGTTAGACGTTTGTTCAGTTGAGCCGCTTTATCATTGCTAGCCATGGCATTTGGAAATACTTTTCCCTTCAGAACGACATTCTTTTATTTATAAGGATGTAATGATCATTATGCTATACTAAGACAGATTCTCAGTATACAATTGAAATGGGACTGACTATCCAATGTATGCTAAATCTCACTGTAATAGGAACAAGGAAGCAATTATCTACCTGGAGTCAGGGATTATACCTCCAGAATTGCCGAGGAGATCCACAGACTGGAGAAAAATAAATGCTAATTGTTTTAAACTACTAAGTTTCAATTTGTTATGCATAAAAACCTACATGGCACAGTACACTCACATGCAAAGAAATGAAGTTGGACACCTAATTCACATCATACACAAAATCAACACAGACTTCATCAAAGATCTAAACATAAGAATCTCAGCTACTTTCTCCCTGCTAGCAGAGTATCTGACATCCACAACTCAGAGAAGGAAAGATTTATTTTAATTCATAATTTTAAAAGGTCCCAGTTTATACACTGGCGGTTGGCAATAGCAGAAGCACTTGGCAGGTGAAGGAACAGGAGATGGGCTGTCCACAGCACAGTGGACATAAAGCCAAGTGATGGAGGAAGGTGCGGAGCTACCCTTCCAGCTCCCGCCCCAGTGATCCACCCCTTCTGGATCAAGCGGCAGTGTTCAGCCCTTCCAACCAAGCCTCACCTCTTAACAGCACACACTTCCATCAGTATCCCACGACATCCAAATACATGAGTCTTTCGGGGGACATTCCAGATCCAAACCATAATAGTAAGAGTGAAAACTAGAAAACTTTATAAGAACAATTAGGTATAGATCTTTGTGATCTTGGATTAGAAAATGCTAGAAAATGTTTTTTTTTTTTTTTTGTTATAACACTAAAAGTAAAAGCAAGACAATAAAAAAAATAGACAAACTGCACATGACTAGTAGAAAGAGTTGTGCTTCTTTTGGGTCATTACTGTACATCTAGTCTAGTCACTTTCTGGTTATCTGACAACGGGCAATCTACTCATCTCACCGAGACTATGCAGTCCAGGCTGGACTTGAACTCAAGGCAATCCTACAACCTTAGCCTTGGGATATGAGATATGTGTTCCCACATCTGGCTGATTTTTAGGTGCTGTTGTGGAACCAAACCTAGGATTGTGTCTTTCCGCAACGGTTGTGCCAAGCAGCTCACCATTGTATGACTGACACCTGACTTGGGACAAGTCTGTGAGTTGATGGCACCAAGCAATTTCATACAAAACCTCTCTAAATTTATAAGTATGTGACTATTATAAAATGAGAGTTATGGATTTCCTCCCAGCATTGTGTTTACCATTGATAATGAACATGTGAAACAGGATCAAAAAATTAATATCAATTTCTATATTAATAGTATCAAATTTCATTTAGCTCATAAGAACAAAGTACTATCATCAGAAGAGATTAAGACCTATATCTTAAGGCTACATTTACCATGTTAGAACAAATAAAACAGATTTTTTTGAGAAAGGGTCTTGCTCTCTAGTGCAGGCTGGTCCTTAACTCACTCTGTAGCCGAGGCTAGCCTTGGACTCACTGCAGTCCTCCTTAGGCTCCTGAGTGCTGGGATTACAGGCATGTCCCACCATGGTCAGTTTATGTGGTGCTATGGAATTGAACTCAGGGCTTTGAACTCAAGGCAAGTGCTTTAAGTGCTATGCTCCTCCAGCCCCTAAAACAGAGTATGATACTTAAATGAGTGAAGTTGCAAAAGTCACTTTCTGAAAATACAGGCAGGTGAAGTATTTATCTCTCATCAATTCAAGAGAACCAAAATTCTGAGAAAATTCTTACTTATAAATCACATCACATTACTTGGAACTTTTGAGAAGATACTTGGAGGAGTGGATGCTATGCACATTCATTTCTCAAATAGAGTAGTGGGCCATATGAATGCTAATAGTACCTAGAAATACATTTGTATACCTGTACTTTTGATGAAACCCATTTGCCATGAAAACAAAAATAAAGTCAAATACATCTTTTTGGCCTTAGAATTTAGATCATTTTCATTTGATTGCATTTGAGAATAACATCTTGGATATTAACTGTCTGAAATAGAGATTATATTCGAATACTTACTCAATCACGTAGATAACTGGTACTTTCCTGGGTCTACATTTTCTTCTCTGATAGCCTGAGTACCAGGTGATTAACAACATGAGGGGCAAGAAGAGCTTCTGATGACTTTTATTCTGCAAGGATGAAGGAAAAATTGGTCCAAATCTAAATTAAAACAAGTAACGAGTAAAGGCAGCTCAACAAAGGATACTACGGCATTTTCAAACCACCCACCTTCCCCTTAACAGCTGAACGTGCTCCCCACTGCGCCACAGAGCCAAAGCCACTTCAGCACTATCTAGTGATTCATACTCCTTAAATTCTTATTTGCAATGGTACATTTATCAAAGATAGTTCTGATATGCATAGTGAGATTTTTTTAAAGTTTTGTTTAGAAGAAGAAAAAAATACAATAGAGATTCTAGTAAGTCTACGTGGTCTTTGTTAGCTGAGAAAAGAAGTGACACTTGGAGGTAATAATTTTAAATTTCAGAAGGACAACTCCAATTCTCTGAGAAAGGACTGTTAAAGATTTAACAATATTGACGATATCAAACTTTACCTGGAATAAAAATATAAGAGAAACAACACGCACACTGGAATCACATGGTACAGTTACTTTTCACAGAGTACAGTATGACCAAATCTTTCTTGAGTCCCATACCAGTGAGATTGTTTGAATTGCCATACTCACCAAAGACCCCCACTTGAAGAATATTCCTTTATACAAAGGCATGATATTACCTCTGAAGGGGATTTTCTAGGATCCTTTTGGTAAAGTCAGTAATGAGTGCCCGATAGATTGCGGGATCTAGCTGTAAAGTATTTTGAATACTGCAGCTCTAATATCGGGAGAGATTAGACAGTTTTCATTTAGCACTGACAACTGAAACTTCTAATCAGCCACCAGTGAGTCATAGTAAGTTTTACAATTGTTGCATTAAAGGTTAAACATAATCGGTTATAATTTAACTTTCTTATTCACTACATTAGTTTCTTGTATAACTTTATGAGTCTTTTTGAGGTCATGATTTCAGCTCTTATTTATTGTTTCAATGGGACATTTCAGATTGTTATGAAGAAAAATGTTAGTACGTCTATAATATTTTCTGAAGAAAAAACATTTGTCTAATCAGTACACAGTTAATTTTGGTACTTTTTTGAAAATAATCTTTGAGAAACAGAAAGGTTTTTTTTTTTTTCTTTCTGGAAGCTGAATTCTGTTGAGATTTTCTGGTTATCCTTGGTGTTATGGCTTTGACAAGATCAGCTCCACGGTAGGATTTGATTACTGGGAATTGTCATTTGTTGCTCATGGTATTTCTAAGTTCCTCTGAACTTTTGGTCAAAAGGAGTTACGTGATTGTTATTTTCTTCACCTGAAGTAGATACTGCTGAAGTTTTATGGAACAGATTTTCTGTTTTTCATTTCTGTATTACACTGTATTGAATGCTTAAAAAGGGTAAAGGTTAAAAAATGCCTAGTTCTGATTGTCTTACAATTAAACTAGGCACCTACAATCATAGGCTTACACTTTCTTGTGTCCCTTACTATGTTTTAATTTCGTGAACCTATAACTTGAGCCAACAATTCACTCTGAGAGGTGATATAGTATAATACAAATACAAATTCATCAAATCCTAACTCTTCAGCTGAGCCTAGGCAATGTGGCAGAGAAGCTTCTAGAAAAAGACCCCATAGACCAGGATGGCCTACCACATGTGGTAGGCAAGACTATTTGTCATATAACTGTCAAATTTACTTATAAGAACTGAAATACAAATTCACATTACAGGAGTATTTTCTAATATATCATCCTGGCAAAGAAAAAATAATTTGATTTGTGTCATTAAGGGTTTGGGTAATCATATACTCATGTACGTTTTCCATATGCCTGACATTGGTTAATTTTATACAATAAAACTTCATGAATTTATGAAAAATAACAAGAACCCTTGAAACTATACCAATATCCTTTCTAGAAATACACTCTACAGATATCTGCATCTATATAGTCATTGCAGCATTGATTAAAATGGTAAAAGACGAGAAACAAGCTAAATGTCTACTAAGAGAGCATTTGTTAAAGAATATATTTTGCATCTATATTATGCATTAAGTATGGTAAATACTAGTAGGCAATGCTCATTGAGATATATCATTAAATGGATGAAAGGGTCAAGGTGCATAATTGTATCAAATATAGTTCCACTGGTATTAAAAGTTCTTTCTTCGTAAATATACATATACTTACAAATGATTTCTATATATAACTACACATGAAATGAGTAACGGTTCTAGCACCCAGATGAGATGTGCTCGACTAGAGAACAAAGTGAAGTCAATTATTATTTAACAATAATTCCATGCCAATCCCTATTCTAAGTGAGAGTATAATTTCCGGTCTTAGTGGCTACATCTTGGCCAAATGACTTACTTTGGCAAGAGACTGTAGCAGATTCCACACAAGAAGTGGATTCAATGTTCTCCAGCAGTTTAACTTGGCCACGCAATTCTATCATTGCTGTGAGAATATCATGGCCTCAGTAGCGTCACAGCCAGCAGTTTGAAGGAGAGATGTTCCTGTCATTTTGGACACGTGAATGAGAGTTCTATAAATATTTGATGAGAAAAACTACATTTTGTCACATAAGAAACTAAGTAATATAATAGATTATAGTAATGTGCATATTTACTTGCTATGTCTAACATTTGTATCTTTTAAGTATATGATATATATGCACAACTCATTAAACAAAACACTAAAATCAGTTTTTACCTTCTCTCTCCTCCAAATTTTATTTTTCCAACCTGTTAAGTTAAATAAGACTTGTAATTTGATTTTGTATTTCACTTCTTGAGGGTAAAGTTGACATATTTTCATTACATATATGTTGGCAAATGATATTTTTAAATTACACTATGTTATTGACAGAGTACGATTTTCCAATATATATTTTTGGAGATGGCCCTACCAACCTTGGGCATTTATGTTAACCAGATCTTCTTTGAGAAAGTGAACCATCTATCCTCTTTACAGACTGAGGACTGAGATTCAGACAGCCACCAAGTCAGAAAACCTCTTGAGAAAGAGTTGTCATGCTCACTTCCTGGAATCAAGTGATCTTTCCCATCTGAGTCTCTCAAGTACTCAAGACTACATGAGCCTTCATGTCTAGCTTTAACATAACTATTTTACCTGAGCGAGTGACTATCTATAAATATCTAACCATCAGTCACTCTTAGAGTTTGCATGACATAAAGAGAAACAAGGATTGGCAACAGAGGCAAATAAAATTATTTGAAGCGCAATGGATATTATTCTAATTACATAGTTGTAAATATTAAGTATCCTATCACACCCTCCTTAAAAAGTCACTTATAAGTTTGCAAATCTCTCAACAGAATTGAGGGCTTAAATTGCTACGAATAAGTTGAGGACTGCTGTGGTCAATTTGAACTGACCATATTTAAACCAATGAATGTCAAAAATCTCACTCTGCTCACTAGTTCACAAGGACCCTTCTACAATATACCTTCTAAATGCTGTAAGCTAATAGCTTCTGAAGAGCATTTGGCTGTATTCCTATTCATCCAAGCACTGAACTCATAATACCATGAAACAATTAGTCAGACTACAAATTAACTAAGAAGCTTTACTCCCACATTACTGTGCTTAATTCCTGAAATCGGCTCTAAAAGAGTAAGACACTCATATCCTGAACCTCTAGAATAAATGAGCCCTTGGACTTTTTTCTCCGTGGGCTTCTATACTTTAAGCAAAACACTTACCTCACACTAAGCCTCTAGCTGCATTATTTTGTCTCATGAAGAAAACCATCATTAAACAAAGTGTAAATACTCACTTGGAAAACACCACAGATAATAAATATATTAGTCTATCATGATGACACAGTAACATAAAAAGTAAAGTACCAGGTAATGATTTCAAAGTAATGTTTATGCTAGTAGTACATATAATTCGATGTTTCCATATAATGATAAAAATATTTCTGTTGATAAATCTTATTCTAGAACGGAAAGCCAGTGTAAGCGTATGCTTCTTCATTAACATTAGAAATGTAAGACTGGTTTGTTATTTATGATTCATAATGTGTTTTATTTTCTCAGTTTTATATCACTGTTGTTGTATACACAAACTTACATTAGCTTTTCAAATATTTAATTACCCCAACCAATAAAATGAAAGGAGAGGTGTATCAGAAAATTCTTGGGTGGCAGAAAAAAATCTTTTCAATGAAAATTTCAGAGTATTACAACTGAGTTAATTGCTTATACTCCTCTCAGTAATTATTTTCACTTTTTACAATTCATATTATAAGATTAAAATTATATATTACAGCATTTCTCATTTACACATAGCAGATGGAAGGTGGGTTTTCTAAAATAAGTTGTAGTGCACGCATGGGCTTGTCCCAAGTACATTCTTGAGTCACTGTAACTCAGTTATTGGCGGGCATATATTACAGTGGTGCCTCGTTAAGAAGTGGGACAAGGAGTGATGCCTTGCAGTTACCCCTGTGGTAGAAAGAGATTTGCTCAGAGGGACCAGCTAAAATCTATTATGAATACTACTTGGTTGACTATGCATTCAAAGTGCTGCAGCACAATACTTGACCAAAAGGTAATGAATTTTCCAAACTCTCATTTCCAACTTGGTCATCTGAGGTGTAAGTACCTTTCGTGTCCTATTCTGAGAGCTACTAGCTTCGTTTTGCTTTTCCCTTGTTTCAAAAGATGAGATATTTCTTCATCAGGGCCCCAGAATATAGATAGAATTCCAGGCCCTGTCCTCTAGGATAATGATCCACAATTGCCTTTCTTCTAGTACACATTCAATCTTTTAGCTTTTTCTTGTCTCAGCATCTATGGCAGATACAATTGGCTGCCTACCAAAGACCTGGATTTCCTTCTTTCTTTTTAGCTAGTTTTACCATTCATCCATGATCATAACTCAAAGTGCCCAGACACCTTGTTTCTCAGTCTCTCATGTGGTAGAAGGTTTAAAAACAGGTTACAGAATCTTTTACAAAAGACATTCCTCTCTAATAAGTGACATGCATGAGGAGCTCCTTCCTCTTCTGCCCCCCTGCTTGGGATGTTGACTTGTAAGAACAGAAAGCCTGAGGCTACAATAGCTAGCTTGCAACCACGATGGCAAAGGGTGAAGGGCACAGGGAAGGATGGGATCTGGGAATGATGCAATGAGCCTGGGACCTCGATGATATCACTGGGCTATTGAATAAACGGGACTTAACCATGTCTGGTCTTCTTTCTGTATACAAAATGAACCCTATTGTCTAAGAAAAATTTGATCCAATATTCTATTAAGTTCATCAGGAAGCATTGTCATTGACTGTAATTTAAGGCAGCTGTCTTATTTGGATGAAGCATTTTCTTGTTCCTTTTTGTCTATAATTAAGAGCAAATATGCTACGGTTAGATCTCAGCAGCCGAGATTTCGGCTCATAAAGTGATTTAGAAGAGAGAAACTATGTTTTAGTTATGATGAAGTAGAAAGATTTTGGAGCATGGCTCTTTGATTGATAACCATGGGTCTACTGTAACAATGCTCAGCTAGCTACTCTGACATTTATTTTACATGGTAATTTTTTCCTGGTATTTGAATTGAGCTCGGGGATTTCATAGTGAGCTCCATCTCCAGTCCATTTAATTTTTTTTTTTTTTTTGAGACAGGGTCTTGCTAAGTGGGTAAATTGTACAGGCTGAGCTCAAACCTGTAATCCTCTTGACTCAGTGTCTCGGAATGATGAGATTATGGAATGACATCTTTCTTTAAAATATTGCTTTCATTTTGCTTTATATTCTCTTATAGGTACCTGAAATGGATCCTTATATATGTAACTTTCAAATATAAGGAAACACAAAACTTTTAGTTGGACATTTTTAGAAAACACGGTCATTTAAAGGTGTGAAAGGTATAAATTCTTCTCCAAAATGTTAAAAATGTTTCTGCCATATTATGATTTCTCTATATCTTCACCAATCATTATTATTATCAGAGTTTCTAAAGTTTTGTCATCTTATTTTACAATGGTACTTAACTGTGCTGTGATTAACATTAAGAAAAAAGCAAGGTTAAACATCTCTTTACCTCTCATTCTAGGAAATTTCTATTCTTTTTACATGAATTATCTAAGAATTTACTTTAAGTGGTTTCTGTAGAATTGTCCTTTTTTTACTGATTTAAATTCTGCAAAGGGGTTTTACCTTTAGCCTGTCTTTTGTGTTGTATGAGCTTATGTTTTTGATTTGCTTTTCTCTTTGTTTTTGACACACTTTATGCCATGAAAATAGAAGAAATATTTACTTAGCAAAATACCAATTTTTACCTATATGGCTTTTAAGGTTTATGTCTTAAATAAGTCTTTCCTCATACTAAGACCTAATAAAAATTTACATTTGTACATGAATAAGAGAAATACAACCAATATTCACATGTATAATTAAAAATTTTACTTTTATCTGATATATAAAACCAAAACTGTAAATATTAACAGAATAGCATATAATGATTGATACATGTATATATTTTGTAATGTTTAATCATTATACCATATTTATCACCTCATTTGTCATTTTATGATGAAAGCTTTTTTATATTTAGATGTGTCTAAGCCTTATATAAAAGAGCTGCATAAAGAAATTTTCTCACAAAATTTAGTAATTACAACAGCACTTACTGAAAAGCCAGACTTTCTTTACAAATGTAATTGCCGTATTATATTTTAAATTACATAGGATATTTTTCCAATTTTATTAATATGTATAAATGTAATACATAAAGTTTACATTGATCTTGAGTGTTTTGTGGATATACATATAGTGGCAGAATTACAAATCCTTCCCTTCTCCCTTTCTGACCCTCCCACTACTGCTTTCTCCCTTCCAGGTCCCGTCATTCTCCACAGTAAGTGTAGAATAACTGTAATCTGGGTTTCTCATATTAGAGAAAACATTTGAATATTGAACCTTCTGCATCTGACTCACTTCACTATGCATGATGGTCTCAAGTTGCCTCCATTTACCTATAAAAGCCTCCAACCTATCTGTCTTTATAGATGAGTAGTATTCCATTGTGTATAAATACCACAATTCATGTATCCTTTGATCTGTTGGTGGGTATTTTGGTGTCTTCCACATTTTAGCTATTGTTACTTGTGCTGCTATGAACACGGGTATACATGTATCTCTGTTATGTGTTGATTTTAACTCTTTTGGGAATATTCCTGGTGAGATTCTCTGATCAAAGTTGTTTGGTGTTCTATATGCCTGAAGTAGTTCAATGTTCATTTCTTTCACTGAATTTAGGAAAAGTTCTTTCATAGTTTCATTGAACATAGCCCTTAAGCCTTTTGTTTTGTCCTCAATTTCTCCTGCCTTCCCATAATTCTGATGTTGTTTCTCTTTGAGTCATCCCTCAGCTGTCGTAACCATTCTTTTTTATTTTGCGCTCATTACTGCCTATATGTTCTAGCTTATCTGCTTTCTCTTCTAGGTCTCATAATCTATTCTCAAATTGTTCAAACTGGTTACTTATTTTTTCTGTGTGTTTTTCACATCTTGAAGGTCAACTTTTATTATTTTTATGTCTCTGCTAAACTCTGCCCTAATTTCTTGTATTGCCTTCATTATCTGCTTGCTTGTATCTTCCTTAATTTCTTAGAAATGTTTGCTGATATTACAGCTAGCTGTATCCCGTCACAGCTCTTTTCTTTCTTGTTTCATTTGCTGTTTTAATCCTAAGGATTTCTGGGCCCAGCGACTGTCATCATTTTCGCCTTTCTCATCTTTTAGTTCTGCTACTTCAAGTTCCCTGGTATAGTTTTCTGGGGTGTGAGGACTTTCTGTAGGTGACTTATGGACCTTGTTTACTCATGGTTCTATTACAGTGAGTTGGGGATCCAGTATTATTGATGGGCTCTGTTTCTTTTCCTGGGATTCTTAAATTAGACTCTTTCCATTTTAATTGTCGCAGAGTATTCGTTAATGTAACTTGAATATGGAGATCATTAATGACGTTAATATGCAGTATTGTATATACAGCCAGTCCACACTTAGTGGCTGTGTCTTGCATGCAGGAAAAATGGGGCATGGAAGGCTCAGTCTTGAGAGCTCCCTAGTGAAGGTGGGGGTCTGACAGCAGCTATCTGGCTGTCTCTGGCTTACAGAAGGCAAAGGGCACTGGGCTCAGTCCACAGTGGGTCAAAGTGGCAGGAGGTGAGACCTGGGCTTAGTCTGAAGAGAGTGAAGATGGCAGGCATGGAGGCCCTGGCCTATATCTGGCAAGTGCTGGCAATGGTGGAAGGTTGGAAGACCTGGCTTGACCTATGTTCACTGCAAGCAATGATGGTGAGCAGAGACACCCTGGCCACCACGACAAGCTATGGCTGAGGTCAGAGAAAACAGCCCGAGCTCTGCTGGGAGCGATGGCTCTGGGCGGGGAGACACCAGCCCATGTCTGCGGCATCTGACTGCTAACTGGGAGTGAGACTTAGGCCTAGTTCTTTGGTGAAAAATGATGGTGCCAAGTGATCTGTGCCTACCTCCATATCAAGCGGTGGTGGCAGAAGAGGAGATAAGGCAGGAGACTGCAGGGAGAGATGATGATGGTGCCCGGGGATACCTGGGTTCAGCCCACAGTGCGTGAAGGTGAGACTTGGACTTAGTTGGCAGAGAGTGAAGATGTTGGGCCTGGAGGCCACCTATACCTGCCGCAAGCACTGGCACTGGCCACAGGCTGGAGACCTGGCTGTGCCTATGTCCACTGCAAGCAATGGTGGCTAGTGGAGATACCCTGGCCTCCATAGCAAGCTCTCATGGGTTTTTCTTGAACATCAGCACAGCACCTGGCATGAAGTAGTTATAAAAATTCAATATATTACCTATTTGTCTAATCAATAAAGAAATTATGAGAGGTATCCCCAGAAATCCAATTGCTTTTTTATTATCTTATTGATCATTATAGGAAGAAAAGATAACACACAATACTGTATAGAATTTACTAACTTAAAAACATGGTGTGTGTTTTATCCTACTTCTATGTTATGTTGCACACTAGATTCTAGATTCTCTATTTCTCGCACTTTCTCTGACTTGTTATATTTCCTTAATACATTTATATCCTTTGTTCTTTGCCTACCTCCTATGTATGCTAAACATTCTCTGATCCCGAAGTCTCTTGCTATATAATACCTCCATGGGATTTTGTTAGTAAGTTTGAGAAGCCCACATTGTCTTACACAACCCTTGATGTAGTTAAAGTAGTAATTAGGCTCACAGTCTGTCAAAAGTAACTAGTTTATGAAGGTTTTTTAAAACTAAATGCAAATTTCTTTGAGAATTTGGATACATGGGGTCTACTTTAATTTAACAAAAAACTATTATTTGCCCAAGAGATTGATTGCAGATGCCCCCAATCTAAAATACCACAGTGATTACAGTGCTTGCCTAGCAAGTGCAAAGGCCTGAGGCTGATTCCCCAGCACCACATAAGCCTGATGTAGTGGTTCACACCTGTAATCCCAGCACTCTGGAGGAGGACTGACATGAGTTGGAGGCCAACTTGGGCTACATAGTGAGTTCAGGACCAGCCTGGACTACATACAGAGTGAGAACCCATTGCAAAAACAAAACAAAACAAAAATCATACTGCTATTGCTATTAGGTTTAGGAATGCTAGAGAAATACCAGAGAATCATATGAAAGAGTTTTTCTCTCTTCAAACATATTAAAGTCTCTTCTGGACACTAGCTACTCACAAAACAAGTACAAATAATTGAGGTATCTAGATATTTTCAGCAGACAAAGTATTTACAGAAGAAAGATTTTAATGCCTTTCTGTACCATAGATTCTTTTGTGATAATAGCTACAGGCACTTTCTCTAGAAAACAGTAAAAAGGGAACAGATACTGGGTGGGGGTGGGGGGCGAAAGGATAGAGGGAGGGAAAAAGTAGTCAAAAGTGATATATACAAGTACAAATTCCCCAAGTTGCATGTAATTAACATGTTATTGAATCTGAAGTACATTCACATTCAAATTAACATAATAATAGTTAGGGAAAAAAAGCAAAAAAGAAAATAGTAAAAGAAATAACGGACTGAATTATTTCAGGTGGTTTTAAAAGATAAGTAGGGATTGTAAGTAGTGCTTCCAGAGGAAATAACTGAATAAATAACTGAATACATTGTTTTAAGTAGAATATTAAATTGCATGGATCAGTTAAATTTGTCAGAAAAAACACTCCAAAGCTTTGAGTAAAGATACTTTATTATCAGGATGAATATTAAGGAATGAATAGATTTGGAGAAACTGAAATGAAAAGTAGACATTAAGGCATCGCTAGTAGCAATGGTGGGAAGTGGTTCTGATTCTTAGGTCTCCTCAGAGGATAAAGAGGTGGACTGAGAAGGGCACAAGCATTGCAGAGGATGCTGGGAGGAGGGCTGGTGCTGCTGCTGTCATTAGCATTGAGCTGGGATTGAATAGGGAAGAACTGGCTAGAAAGAATCTTCCCTTCTCTCAATGTCTGATCTCGTCAATAGCAAGTTATCCAGCAAAGAAGCCTGACGGTGCAGTCTATGGGAGTCAGATTGCTTGGGAAAATAACAGGGAAGAAAAGGGTGCAGGAGCTTAGAACAGGCAGGTGTTGAGTAAACAGAAATAAACCAGCAGAACAGTCTCTAACATGTGGTCTTCTTGCCAGCAGTGGGGGTGTATATCTATAATGTGCAAATTCTCCGATTCTAAGACGGGAGGACTGTAAATTTGAGTTCACCTTGGCCAATTTAGTGACTTGGCTAGACCGTGACAAAATTGAAAATAAAAAGACGCTGGGAATGTAGCTCAGCAGGAAGGCTGTGGGTTCACTCCCCACTGCCTTCCGTGCTCAAAAAAAGATGCTGCATTCTCCTCCACTTCACACACATGATGTAAAGTGATAGTAAGTTAATAGCACTGTATTTAAATGTTAAATATTGTATTGGTACTTCATTTCTCTTCTGTGTGATTGATTTCTCTGTTTTCTGGCCTGTGCTTGACCCAAAGATGAATGCAGGAGGGCTCATCTTACCAGAGGCAGAGTATAGAAAGGGAGAGGGGAAAAGGACTTCTTCTTTTTAAATGATTAATCTTTGCACTTTATTCGAGGTATGATTTTAGGGTCAAATTGAAGATTGTAAGCTTATGTAATTTTTACTGCTGTTTTCTCCTACCAAGCATGATGCTTCAGGCAAGACAGGCTCCACGACGTGCAACTTGTAGAGTTATATAGGACTCTGTTCTCCAGAGGATCTGTACTGTGCAATGCATTGCTATCGCCCTGTTAGAATTCTTAACAATTCTTGAAAAGGGTTCTCCCATCTTTATTTTGAACTGAGCCCTGAAAATTAAACAGCTGCTTCTCCCTCTGATGTGGCAATATCTCAATATTCTCTAGAGAAGGTCTTTATACACTATTAATAAAAACAGTGAAGGTAATAATCTTATCTATCACTTTCTGCTAAGAAATTTAAAAGATTCAAAATATTGTAGATTATTTCTCCACATTTTGTGATTCACCAAAAGAATATGGACATGCATACAGATAAGGAAATAAGAAGACCATGTAACTGATGTGTCCAAGATGTGGCACAAATTAACGCTAGTCAGGACAGACCAAAATGTACTCACTGGCATCTTCAGATGTCATTAATCCCTGAGGTATCTGAATCTTGTGAATTATAGGTCACAATCCACCAAGAGCAATAGCACAGAAGGCTTTCTCGAATCTTTTCTCTCAGAAAAACATGAAGTCCCAACTGAAATGTTATGTTGAGAGTTGTCAAAAGGGAGCAGGAAGCAAACTGAGGCCATGACATCTTTAACACATGCAGAAACTCAGAAGAGGGGAAAGTCCTAAAGGAGGGTATAAACAAGTACCAAGAATTCAGGGCTCATTAGGTTTATTTTGTTATTTTGGTTTAGCATGTCTAGTGTGCCTCAGGATCAAGGAGCAATGTTACCGGGTACTTCCTGATGTCAATATCAAGCAATTACTACTTCATATTTATGTATTGAAGTTGTGACTTAAAATGTACCATTAAACATACTCTTCGGCTCCATATGTTTGTGGGACGTGGGACCACCAAGCAGTACTTCTATAATTTTCTGTTCTTTTGCATTTTTAATATCAAGGATGAGAGTTTTAAGTTGGCTTAGCACCCAGTGACGTAAGTGCTTTCCCTTACAGAACCTAAGTTTTGTCAGTGTGCTCTCTTCTAATAACCTATTTGAGGAACAGATTTTTACTTAATTTATTTTAAAGACTAAAAATGCAAATGTAGAAATATGTATCATCTTTAAAAAGTTCAATTTCTCTTCATCTTACATTTAATATATTAGAATGTTTCAGTGAACATCGCACACTGAGCTAATTCACATTAAAGGATATGGTTGTAAAAATCCATGTCAATACCATAGGAGATTAGAAGCAAAATTAATTCTATAGAGAAAAATCCAAGAATATATTTATTGCCATATTTAAGATTTTGTATTATATCACCTTGATTTGTATCAGCATAGACTTCTAGAAATAACTGCTCCAAGCATCTGACTCCAGATGGATGAATGTGAGCCATGACATTCTAAAGATGGAAAGATTTATGTTGAATCAAACTGTCATGTGTCAAAATTAGAGGGTGAAATCAATAACTTGTTCAAAAATACTTAGGAACAGTTACTAATACTTATGCTATTCTTACCAACATCTAACAATTTGAATTCTTGAAGTTAGTTTAATTTTGTGATTACTGGTCATAGTTACTGGAATTGAATTTACTCTGTATCTGTAAAATGTGTCCTTTTCTGGTCACAGATTGACTCAGTGATTAAAGGAAAAAAAAATCTATTCCTCCAGTCTGACTTCGGCCCCCGTTAGGTTGTCATATTCTGTGAGAGGCAAAGAATGCTCAGCTGCCAGTTTTTATGACAAGAACAGTATTCTCTCCTATGTATTCTAGTACCCTACTTCAAAGCAAACTTTCATTTCAACAGTCTCAGTAGAATAACACATTTGTCTTTTATTTGTCTCTATCCTGAGTCAAGGAAGCTTTCTATACCAGCAGTTTTCCCAAAGAAGGGGGAAAAAATTCAACATTAAAAACAACCACCTACACAGCCCTCTAAACACGGCTTTCTGAGTTAAAGTATAAAAGATTTGCAATAAGGGAAAATCACATAGAATGTCTATTTCTGTGTAGAGACAAGGAACTAAAGAGGAAACCCAAAATAGGAGGGATCGAAGCAGCCCTGCCAGTGTCTCAGTGGGGGACTTTTAGTAAATCACTTAACCTCTCCTCATTGCCTTTCAAACAAGTCCAGACCTGCCCTCACCTTCCAGCCCTGCGATCCCTTCCTCCCATTTATACTGCCTCCCTTGCCTCCTCTGGGCCTTAGCTACTCTCCTCCCTTCTTTTGCTATGACTAAACACATTTCTTTTCTTAATCTCTTTCTTCCCTGGGTATTTTCCCCCTCTCCCTCTTCATCTTGCTCTATATGCCTGGAAGGATCCTAGTGAGTCAGAGGTATCCTTTCAGAACCACAGCTCCTCGACATCTTCCTGCAACCAGCTCTACGTTTCTGCTTACTCTTTCTATTTAGGCAATTATTAAAGTGAAGAAGAACTGTTCTTACTCTAATTTCCGAGGCTTTGCCTCATTGCTTCTAGAAAATTTTCCAAGTTGCTAACAGACTGAATCAGTAAGATTTGGCTCGGCAAGAGACAGAACACGTCTCCAGAGCAGTGGCATTCTGCAGTCTCTCTCCCTTCTCCGTTTTTCCTAACCAGAGTCGTGGGCACAGACATACACTTCAGAGAAATGACACATCTGCCCTCTGCCAAGATGGAAGTCTAGTTCAGATCTGGCATGAAGACCACTATAAAAGTAATTATATAGGTTAGCCTTTACTCTGGTTAAATTCATTGCTTTAACCCCATACCTGGGTATTTTTTTCTCTACTAATACAATGGGCTTTGGTGAATTTGCAGTTAAGTGTAACTGTATCTACACCACAGACTGCTTGTAGAAATGCACTGTTCATTATAGAAATGTAAAAGATTATATGTATAAATATGAACGCTAATATTAGCCTTGAGCTTTGCCTTTTCCTCTAGAGACCAAATTGAGTTATTTGAGGGAAATAAAAAGGCTCCAAGAGTCGTCATGTCTTTTTCTGCAGGGTTGGTGATAAAATCCATGGTCTCACACATGCGAGGCAAGTACTCAACTGCGTAGCTACGCCGCCAGCCCAAAAGCTATGGGAAACTGCTTGCTTCACCACTGACTGACTTGGGCTAGAAATGGATAAAGAAATATGAAAACAAAAACAATCTTGGTGATAATGTGGGTTTCACTATGACACTTGTCAGTTTTTTTAAAAAAACAATAATCACTGAGGAAAAAATATGGGAAAAGCAATTTATAGCTTTAACTTAATATACTTAGTATCACTATATATTCCAATTCATAAAGAAACATCAGATGACCTTTATGGCTCAAGAGCTGCACCAGGCTGATATTTCTACTGCCATGCCGCATCTAAAGAGGGAGGTACAGTAGGCAAAGAATGCAATACCTGACGTAACACCGTTATTTCTGTTTTTTTCTTATATGCTTCTCTTTATTTGCTAGAATGATTCTGAAACTTCCAACTAAACCGAGTCTGGAAGCACAGTCCCATACTCCTATCACTTGAGACACTGAGGCAGGAGGATAAATAATTTGAAAGCAGCCCAGGCAATTTACTGAGCTCAAGGTCAGTTCCACTACATAGTGAGACACTGTCTCAAAAAAAGCATCCAACTATAATATGTAAGGATTGTCTTTTAACTGATTTTTGTGTTGTTTTAATTTGAAAATATTTGCAATGTTGTTCATTTACTTATTACTTTGAAATCAGATACAAGATAACCCTTTCTCTTTTGGTGACAGCAGAAATTTACCCATTTAACTATCTGATTGGATTCTTTGTGGTTCTATTTTCTCTTTCTACCTCATGAACTAAGAACTACTTTTAGATGACTATATACTTAAGAATGTTCTACTATATAAGTATTAAAATATTGCAAGTATTAAAATATTTGGCTGCATGAAGAAAAAGAAAAATACTTTCATATCTTAGGAAATTCATCGGGAAGGTTAGTAGTATTGACAATTTATACCAAGTTTTACCCCCACAAATGGGACTTTGTTGTCAATTTGATTTTTACGACTTAAAAATGTTATCTACAATAAAAATTAATTAAAATGATAAAAAGTTGGCATATCATTTGGATTCCAGATCATATATAATTCACTAAGTCCTTAGATACATTATAACACAATAAACAAGACCCTGAAAGGCACAAAGAATAATATGGACTGCTTAGGGACTCTGGAACTTGAGGAATGGCATGGCGGCAAGCTCCCTGAGTTTCCTTCTTATTTCCCATAGTTCCTGCAGAGGGCTCTACACAAACGTCTCCCATGAATAAATGAAATGGAACAAGATGGTGCAAGTGGGCCCTATAGAACCTTCATATTATCCCTGCCCCTGATATCAGCTGGGCCCCGAGGCCCTGGAGCTTTTGCCCTTTTACCCGGCATCAACGAAGCTGACTGAGGTGGTAGAAAACAGGGCTAATTGTCACTGTGCTTCCTCCCGGCTGCTTCCCCGGACTTAGTGGAGTCTGATGGAAAGTGAAATTCTACCCTCCTCATGAGGAGTGGTACGAGTCAGCTCTCTACCATTTTGCTAGTATCAATAGGTTCCTGTGGGAAACCGTGCCCATATCCCTCTTAAAAGCAATAAGGTGCCTGCGTCTCCTTTCACCAAGATTGTATTAACAGGGCCAAGGGGGGAAACTAAGCCTCTATCCTATCTATAGGAATGACACAGCTTGAGTCATTACCCCACCTGTGCCACGGATGGTAATGATGTGATGCAGTGGGAAACAGAAGACAAGTGGCTCACTGTCCTCGTGCCACACTTTCACAGATGATTCTTGCTAAAAAGAGGTTATTAAACAGGATCCAGAGTTTCATATTGCCGAAAATGTCTACAGTATAATAGAAAATCACTTGTCATGCTAACAATCAGGAAAATCACAGCATGAATGATAAAAAAAGACAATCATCTGATAGTAAAACCGAGATGAATCAGATCTTGGCATCATCTGACAAAGTTTTAAAAGCAACAATTATAAAAATAGAGGTTATAAAAAGGAACCAAATTGGAATCATAAAACCGGAGAAAAAAGAAAAAAGTCTCAATAGATGGGCTCACTGATAAAGTAGAAATAACAGAGAATGAAATCAGTGAACGTAAGGACAGATTATTAGAATTTACTCAATCTTGAATTTACCTGAAATCCTAAGAATAAATGGCATGGATAGAAAGTAAACAAAAATAATAGGGTACTTTTAGTCAATCACAAACATTTTCCATTTGTATCATCAGGGTCTAAGAAGATAAAGAAGAAATATTTGAAGAACAAACGATTTAAAAATTATTTTAATTTAAAGATATAAACTACAGACTAAAACATCTGAGTGCACTCCTAGAAGTATAAATCTAAATAAATCTATGCCAATATATAGCAAAATCAAACTTCTAAAAACAAAGGAAAAGGAAAAATATCTGTAAAAGCAGCCAAGTAGAAATAATATGTCACTTATTGGAGAATGCTACTTTAAAGTATAGTGGGTTTATCAGCTAAAATCATGAAATTAAGAAAACCTGATACAATTTTTTCAGGTATTGAAATGATAAGCCAATCACCAAATTGTAATTCCAGAAAAAAAAACATTTTTAGGAATGTAGAAGAAATAAAGACATTCTCAGATGATATTTGCCTTCTCACCACGAAAACATAATTTTAAATAATTTGTTGTTAGCAAATGTATCCATGAAGAATGACTAGAGGAAGTTGTCTAACTAGAAAGGAAATGATGATATATGAAGGCTTGGGACTTCAGAAACGAAAGACAAAGGTTAAGAATTGGAAAATATAAGGTACATTACTTTTCATAAGAGCTCAATATACTGTACTTGATGTTTGAAGCAGAAACTGTAAAATCACCTGATGCAATTCTCTAAGTATGTAAGGGAAATAATTATACTGGGCTGTGGGCATAGCTCCATGCTAGAACACTTACTTAGCATGCGCGAGGCCATAGATTCAATTCCTAGCTCTGCAAAAAAAAGACTCCTCCAACATAGTTATTTTTTGATACTTTATTTTCATTTTCTTCATTTTATTAATATATATGTAATACATAATTTTTACATTGAACTTGAGTATTTTGTGCACACATGTTCTGTGTCAAAATTACAATCCCTTCTTCTCCTCTCTTTGACCCTCTCACAACTCCCCCTTCCTCCGAACTCCCACTATCACCCCATTTGATTCTTCTTCTCTTTCTTTTCTTTTAAACATATCATCTCCCTTTCTCTTTTCCATCCTCTCTCCTTTCCATTTCTCTCTCTACAAATTCCATCTTAGGAAAGATATAAAGATCAAAGTTGAAGTAAGGTTTCTACACTTACCCAAAGCGATAAAACATCAATAAATGTAATAACTTACTTGCATATACTATCTGAAGCAACCACTCAGAAAACTGTACACTAAGTGATATACTAAAATTTGAATGTATTAAGATAAAAACCTAATAAATACCCAAGTAATAGTCAGTGGTAAGAAAATAAAAACAGATAAACAGGAAATAAAATAAATAGAAAATGACATGACAGATTTTTACTACTAGTTACTTCAAATATAAATGGACTAAACACATCAAATAAGAGGCAGATGCTCACAAAGTTGATTAAAACAGATATGGACCAACAATATGTTTTGTATAAGAAATTTTAAACATGACATAGGTGTATTGAAAATAAAATGATGAAAAAGATGTAATATGCAAACATCAATTAAAAAAGAAAGAGTAGCTACATGAATATCAAATAAAGTAGACATCACAGGAAAGAAAATTATTGAAGAGGAACATGAAGGGACATGCTATACGAAAAAAATAATAGGCTGGGATGTAGCATAGTGACAGAGCTGCAGCTTGATACTTACAAGGGTCTGAGCTTAATGTTGAGCACTGCACTCCCTTCCAATAGCAAAAAAATTAAATGTATATGCACTAAACAATAGGATCTCAAAATAAAAATTGATAGATTTGACAGGAGAAGTAAATCCACAATTATAATTAGGACTTCTATACCCTTCTCACAGCAACTCATACAACTACTAGACAGAAAATTAATAAGGACATCTAAGAACCGAACAATACAACTGGTGAAAAGTTGTGCTCAGTAACATGGAAAAGTTTACTTCAAAAGAGTAAGATACATGTTCTTCACCAAGAATCCTTATGACAGACCATATCTTGAGCCATAAACAAATTTCAACAAATGTCAAAGACTGGAAACTGCATGAAGTATGAACATTATATACTCTAACTTGAAATAAGGAACAACAAGAAAATAAGAAATACCTAAACTCTTGGAAATTAAATGTGATTTTGACTAATTCATCAGTCATAGATGAACTTCAAACAAAAAAACAGAATTCGACAGAATATTATATAACATTACAAAATGTGACACCCAACTAAATCTTGTTGTGAAAAAGTACAAAAATATAGTGTGAAATTTATGACAAAGTTACAGTAATTAATGTGCCATTGGCATAAGAATTAAACTTGATTTATACAATCAATTATTAGATATGATAGAAAATTTACAACAAAAAGTTGATAAGTTGGATTTCATAAGAGTTCACTGATTATAGGAAAAAATTTTCAGTGTCATCATCCATTAGAAAAAATGTAAATCAAATTCACAATAACGTGCCACTTCTTATCCACTAGCATGGCTTAAAAAGGCAGACAATAACAAGTGTTGAAGATTTTGAAAAACTGAACATTTCTGCATTGCTGGTGGGAATGTAAATTGGTACAACTATTTTAAGAAACTGTCTGTTACTCAAAAAGTTGAGCATAAAATTACCATATGGCTCAAGAATTCCACTTCTGAGTATAGGCTCAAAAAATGAAACTCACATTCACACAAATACTTACAAACGATCATAACCATATAAAAATGATGTGATCGTAGATATCAAAAAGTGCAACAGTTCTTGTGCCCAGCACCAGATCAATGGACAACAGAGCAGGTATCTTCATGCACTGGCATGCAATTAGCCACAGGAAGGCCAGAGTATTGGTACAATATGGATGAAGCCCAAAAACATTATTTCCAGTTTAAAAGGCCAGATATAAAACCACATGTATAATTCTATTTTATGAAATGTTGAGAATAGGCACATCTATAGGAAAGTAGATTAATGTTTCCTAGTAGTCAAAAGTAAGGAGAATAAGGAGTGATTAATAATGGGCATAAGGTCTCTTTTTGAGGTAACAAAAATTCCCCCAAACTATATGTATACTAAAAAGCCATGAAAATGCATGCCTATACCACGAAAATTATGTCTCAAAAATCTGCTAATTTATGATCTGGGTAGAATTTGACGTGATTATAATTTGGAATATCTAAATACCTTTTGTGCACACATAAAAATAGTTACTTAAAACAAAAGACACTTGCAAATTGAATTCCATCCAAACCGTACCAGGAACTCTGTTGGGTGTGCACTTCGGTATACAGAAACAAATTAGAAATAAGTCTTAACATCAGAGAGCTTACATTCAGTGGAGGAGACATGTATAAATATTAGTATTCTAAAAGTTTTATCATGTATCTTCTTTCACTTATTCTGATATACCACTACTATATAAAATTTCAAAAGTAAATGACAAAAATGTCATTAGGAAACTTATAAAAGTAAATTCTAGTTTCTTCATATTGAGCCCCACATAGCAATCATAGATTTACAAAAAATAACAAAAATAAAGCCTAATGGTAATTTTTCCAAACAGGTCAGGTTTCAATCAACGACCACTCCTTTTCTTCCAGTTACACACTTATTTCTAATACTTAACTGCCTTTCCTTTGGGCAATTTTTTTGTGACCTTACCCTGCTCAGCTCTTCCATGTTATATTGAAATAATCATTATTTCCAAATTCTTCTCTTTTTTGAGATAGGGTCATGCTCTATAGCCCAGGCTAGTCCTGAACGCCCTATGGAGCCCAGGCAATCCTCCTGTCTCAGCCTCCCAAGTGCTGGGATTACAGGCGTGTGCCACCAAGCCCGGCTTATGTGGTGCTGGGGAATCAGACTCGGTACTTCGGTGCATGACTTCGAGTTTGCTAGGCAAGCGCTTTAACCGCTGAGCCATTCCTCCAGCCCCTCCAACTGTAATTCTTCACTAGGCTAATAATGTTTTAAATTAATTGACTAGCACGTAAATATGGAAGGATCTACTTGATGAATCAGTTTGCACAATTTCTGTGAGTTGTACTGACTTATTTAAAATTCTGTGAAGAATATAATGATTGACAGAAAATCTTCCCTCAAGCAGCACTTACTTTGGAGATACGGTACCTGATATTGGGGACCTTGGCTGCTCGACCTAATATAAACTGGTTGAATTAACAATCACACAGCAAGCCACTGATGTCCATACCGAGAGGTGGGTATTTGAGCAAACGCAGTTAGTAAAGTCCTGATAAATCACAAAGTTGGGGCTATATTTTATGCAATCTGAAGTAGAAGAAAAGGAAATGAATATTTATTCACACTTTTTTCTCTCACTCTTCTCCATCCCAAATTGTGAAGACATGTATTAACTAAATTTTTATTTGTATACCAAGCAGCTGACCGATAAACGAACAGCATCTATTTGGGGCCACTGTACGGTAGCATAATGTGCTGACTACTCCAGAATAAGCTTTCTTGTGTTCAAATCTTTGTATCATTTAATAGCTCGCTGACTTTCAGCGATTCTCCATCCCTCTGTAAGCCTTGGCTTCCTCATCCATACAGTGAAAACAGAAATAAATTTATTATATGGGATATTTGGAAATTTTGAACAAGATAATAGGTACTGAGTGTTTAGCATGCTGCTTAGAACTTTAAAACACTATCTATGCATTATTAGTAATACCATTATTTTCTTCATAGACCATAACTTGGATAAATAGCTGAGTTACATCCCCACCACGAGGGATGAGTATGAACCACAGATGCCATGATGGAAACCGGGTTTCCAAAGACACCATGCATCCAGAAAAACCGAGCTGATCCTCCAAAAGAACTACACAGGTCAGAACACCAGTCACGCTCAGCGTCCTCTATATTTTGATGTACAGTCTCGCAGATGCCTATGACAATATTGAAACTACCTAAAGGTCCCCCTCTGCCTGTGAAGGTGGTAGTAACCTTATACTATTGTTCAGAAATGAACGGCTTTGTATTTTCTCTCTGTTATGAGATCAGAAAAGGACTAAGCTTGTTCCACTTCTACTTAACAAACCACTCCAAAACTTGGCAGCGTAAATTTTGGGTGTTCACTGTTTTGAGGTTTAGCAAGTCAAGAATAGCACACTTAGTAGGATTTCTCTAATCTTGAGATGTCTACCAGGAAGGTTTATCACAGGATGGGTTAGTCACCTGTATGTTTAATGCCTCGAGCGTCCTTGCCTCCCACTCTTTCCTCAGGAATCTGATTTTCCATGGCTTTTCCATGTACTCTGGGTTCGCGATGACTTGGCAATGTCAAGGCATTTGGACTCTACGTGGTGACAGGCTTGACTCAGAGTGAGATCCCAAGAGACAGTAAACACATATTTCTAGGCTTTTAATGTCTGCACCCAGATCCTGGCAAGTGTTACTTCTGCAATTTTCTTTTGTTCAAAGGAATCAATAGCTTACACAGATTCACGGGAAGGAGATATTGACCATTCTTTTCAATGAGAAAAGATTAAAGACTTTGACAGGCCACAGAGCTACATACCCATATGAATATTTTTTCTCAGCACTATCATTTGTTTATTCATTACTGAAGTATTGGCCTGTAAAATATAATACTCTGAAATTTTTACAGAATTAAAACAGACACCAAATGCAATATTTCATTTTATACATACTGAACGTTTTCTTTGGTTTTGATCTTCTTCAGTAGCTCTCTTATTCAATTCAAGTGCTATACATAGATAAAAACTTTCCTGAATGAAATGGAGACACACAAAGCCATTTGCAATTATGTTCTCAATCACCACTTTCAGTTCCATAAAATAAAATAGGTCAGAAATAAAGGAGTCAATTCATTAAAGCAGGAAAATTTATGAAAGCAAAAGTAAATTTTACAGCTAAAATATAAGTTTCTAATGTAAATTGTTATCACAGCCTCATTATTTAAAAATAATTATTTGCATCAAGAGAACACTCTCTTGAAGACATTGTTATTAACATAAAATTGCTTATCCAGCCAATTCATTTATGTGGCATTTATTTCCACTTGCATCAGAAAGTATTCTATATATTTCTTCCTAACAAGAACTATTCCACATATGAGATCTTGTTTTTTTCATTTTCCACATTCTTGAATTTTGCAATGGCATTAGCCTGCCTGCTTCATGTCACCTATCCCGTCGCTGACAAAGCACCTCCCAGTAGCCTGGGCTCTAAAATGAAGGAAAGCACAGCTTTGCCTTGTCTTGCTTCCAATTACGGAGATTAATATGGGTGACGTCCGGCCTAAGACATTTGCTCAACCAACGCAGAAGCCACAACGATTTCAAACTTTCGTCATGCCCTTGTGCATCCTCAAGGTTGTAATTGAAGGTATGTGAGTAAACTGTTTGCTCGGCTTGTGCAAGCCTAGGAGGAAACGATGGCACAGCTGGAGATTGGACTTAACTTGCCATAAAGAACATTAAAACTTTCCTGAAATGGACTTACAGTTTTTCTAACAAGAACATGGGAGGGAGAAGAAGCACTGGACATAGGGGAGCCATTTTATAAAATCAGGTATGTTTTAATGTTTCTAAAACATTTAAAAAACGACATTAAGGATTTTATGTGAAGAATTACTTGTTACTATTGTCTTCTCTTTGTCTTAGTTACTTTTTCATTGTTGTGACTCTATACTTGGTATCCACAAATTTAGGGAAGGAAACGTTTCAGTTTAGCTCACGGTTAATCCAAGGACTGCTGGCAACAACACAAATACATAGCAGAGGCAGAGGTGGAGGAAGATCCTCACCACATTGGAAACAGGAAGCCAAGTCTTGTCGAGTCCAGTTCCAAAGGAAGGTAGCAGCATACATACACTACCAGGTCCCATCCGTATGATCGGCCCTTCTGGGTCCAGCCTTAGAGTTCTGCCCCTCCCAGTTGTGGTTCTAATCCACCACATACCTGTAATCCAATCTACATACCTTTAAGCCAATCTATATGACTGTCTTCCACCACACACCCATAACTTACCCCTCGAGTCCAGGTTCCAATCTCCCAACAGCACATGGTTCCATAGACAATCCATAACATCCAAATATATGCGACATTTGGGGGACATTGCAGATCCAAACCACAATATTCTTATTGTGGGAATGTCATAGTTCAAGACGAGTTTTAAGTTGTTTTAGTCTAATATTATCTCTTAAACTTTGAGCAATATAACCAACATCAAAATGGGTCTGACCATGACTGCACTACTGTTTGTTGAGACCAAGGGGGGAAGAGCAATGGGAAATCTATGAAAGTCATCATTCTACCATCCAACGTAGGAGCCAGCAGTGAAGCAAGTAGTAGTCCAAGGTAAGACTGCTGTGATAGCAGGACAGTGCCCCCGAAAGTGTCCATGTTTTTATTCTGTCCATTTTGAAAGTATTCCATTACATAGTAAAAGAGACTTTGCAGATATGGTGGAGTATCTTGGAGGGGGAGATTACTCAGGATTGTCTGAGTGGGCTCCCATCTCGTCACATTCCTTTGGATCATTCTAAGAGGGAGTCAAAACCAGAAGAAGACTGAAATATGCAGTATTGTTCTTTTTGAAAAAGGAGAAAGGGGCCTCGAGCAAAGGGTAACACAGATGACTTTGAGAAACAAGGAAAGGCAACAGCACATATTCTCTTCACAAACCTTCAGAAGGGACAGAGCCTTGCTGGTTCTTGGTTTCAGTCTCATAAAACCTGTATTGGACTTCTGGCTTCCAGATCTCTGAGATCAAACAGCTGGTATTGTTTTAAGATAGTAAGTCTGAGGTTGGATCTTAGGGCAACAACAGAAAACTTCCATAGCTGATGGTGGCGAGGAAGATCATAGGTGCGGAACAGTGGCTGCTAAAGGAACGGTTCCCAGTGGGATCAACAAGCCCGCTGTGCGGATCAGCTTTCCCATTGCTGAGACACAATAATGGACACCCATGACTTAAAGAAAGGGAGGTTTAATTTGGCTCATAAGTGAGGAATCCACTCTGTAGTCTGCTGACGATGGCAGGAGGGTGTGGTAGAGCCAAGCTGCTCAGCTCACTGCAGCCAGAAAGACAAGCAGGGAAACAGTGCCAGCGAGGAATGAATGAGGGACCGCTGAGAGCAAGCAAGGCCCTGCCTTCAGCACTTTCCCGACCTATCCAGGATGCACAGAAGTTTACGCTATTGTACCTATTGTACTGGTGAGTCTGCCTGCAGAGGGGTCTTGCTTGACTTCTGACCTGCCCTCAAGACGTATTTCTTCTTGCCTCTGTACAAAATACTTGGTTTCTTATTAGTGGTGATAATCTCTTTAAGAGCCACACTTTCCTTCCCACAACTTGACACGTGGTTCATTCTGTGCCAAAATTTTAAGGTGTTTTTTGTTTTGTTTTGTTTTGAGACAGGGTCTTGCTCTGTAGCCCAGTCTGGTTCTGAACTCACTATGGAGCCCAGGCTGGCCTTGGACTCATGACAATCCTTCCGCCTCAGCCTCCTGAGTGCTGGGAATACAGGCATACGCCTCCATGCCCAGTTTATGTGGTGCTGGGGATTTGAACTAAGGGCCTTGGGCTTACTAGGCAAGTGCTTTAACCACTGTGCTATTTCTCCAGCCCCAGTTTTAAAATTTTTTTGTTAAGTATTTTGCCCTTTACTCTTATTATAAATCTGTCTAAAAGGAGGCAGCCACACTCTAAACGCTGGGCTGTCCTAAAATTTCTTCTACCTGACTAATTAGTCTATTTCCCTTCATCTCAATTTCCTGCAAACTCTGCAGACATGGGCAAAATGTTGACAAACTTTCTGCCCAAGCAAAACACACATGGCCTCTAGTCTGAATGCCACCAGAGTCCTTGTTCCTAACTGAAATCTCCGGAGCCTTCCCTTTTCTCCCTACATTCTTATCATCGTTCTGGTCTCTTGAGCTCTGCACAGAAGCATCAATCAGTCCCTGTTTTCTGCAGTCTCAGAATTCTACCCAAACCTTTCCAAACTTTTCCAACAAAACAGTTTCAAAGGCTTCTAAACCATGTGGACAGGTACAGTCATAGTAATGGTCTCCCTTCCCTGGTGCCAATTTTCAATACTGTTCACCCTTTGTGTCACTGGGACACAAAGCCCAAAACTCTCAACTTAAAGAATCAGAGGTTTAATTTGCCTCAAATTTTTGAGGAAGTCAGCTCATAGTTTGCTGGCTGCAAGGCAGAAACATTATTACAGAACAGCACAGGTGAACATGTTGCCCTGTTCATGGCTCTGCGGAAGCAGAGTAAGGCAACAGTGCCAGAAAGGAACAGGCAAGGATCACATGTAGTAGCCAAGGTCATGCATTCATGGATTACCCAGACACATCCAGGAGCACACTTGAATAATATGTAAACATTTCTTCATTCAATGAAGTTGAAATATCAAGATTAACAATCATACACACAATTCAAAAGATATATGTGAGAGAATTTACTTCCAAGTAGAAGACGGCAACCTGTGGGCATCATAACTTATTATTAGAACCTAAGGCACAGGTTCAGGGATATAAAACAATACAGTCATTATAGTGGATGATGTTTCAAAAGAGAATCAAAATTGTCCTACAGTTCTATTTTTTGGTATCTTCTCTAGAAGAAGCTTTGCACCAGAACATATGAACACGTCTGATAGGATATACATATGTTATAAGTAAAACACAGTAACAACCTAAGTTAACGAAACAATCAGTAATGAATATTGTGGAATACTACAAAACGGTCAAAAAAAGGGAACTAGATCTTGATTGCCAGAAGTGTGAAAATCTCACAGGAGTATTGTTTAATGAAAAAATGAGTATGCAACATGACATACAGAATATAACACCTACATGCATATTTTTACGGATATTATAAAAGCCAAAATTGGCACTTGGCCATGTTTTCAACACTAGTAAGCACTCTATCACCATAATTAATACGTATAATGATATTAATAATAAGGTCATCCTGATTGATTCTACTCATGATAACATTTTGAATATGTCTTATAAATCTGAAATAGCAAATAAAATAATACTTTGTGGTGATCTCTAACAATATATTCTGTGGCTTTTATTAATATCCTAATCTTGTGAGAAATTTGATGTATTCCACCATGATCAAAGTCATGCAAACCGGGAAATATTGGCGTTGCCATATTTTTTCTTTTAAAGAATGTGTTGTTGTGTTTGCTCTCAGTCCTTTTGAAGTGTGACTTTTTTGCATTCACTGTGAAAACTTTCACATAAACTTTTTTCTTTTAAAAATTATTTTGTTTCTACATTTTCATATGATATTGACAGAGCATGTTTATAAGTGTTAATTAAAAGCTATACTAAGTTTATCTAGAGTACTACTCTGCCACAAAAACAGATAGATCTGAGTCACTTGTAAGTAAATGGACATAATTTGAGACTCCTATGCATAGAGAAGTATATCGGACTCGGAAGGTTAAATATCATACAGTTTTTCTAATACAAGACACTCAGAACACAAATAAATGAGTCCAATGGGCAAGATATTGGGAATTGGGGCAACAAGGATGAGGGCAGGGGGATGAAGAAGGGGACAGGAATGAAATGTCAAGTTGACACAATGTATATGTGCACAAATTCCTCAAGCTCAATGCAACCCCTGTGTGTTGTACACATATACTATTAACATGAGGAGAAACTATGGTGCACGTTTAAATGAAAAATTATTGCAGTAAAAGACACACTGCCATTAAATTCTCCCCTTGCTTTGAACACACATGCCCTACCTCTGCCTCTTCCTAAAGCCTTACTGAAAGTCTTCTTTCACACATGACTTTATGAAGTGTGATTAAAAACACACAGTGACACTTGTTTCCAAGTGTCTTCTTACAGAAAGGCGGGCTGTAAAAGCACTGTGGTGTGTCTTCATCCACCTTACTCATCAGGTCTGTGGCACTCTCGGACTAGTGGCTCTTCCTCAATGTCAAAAATGTCCATGAAATTTAAATGTGTTGAGTAGTTGATCCAGGACATTAAAGCAGCCGTAACAGCAAATAACTAAAGATATAAAAATGGGGCTTCCAGACCTGCTTCACAAGTACTAACAGTGATGGAATAATTGCGTTTGAAGTGGAGGGGGGCGGAGAGTATTTTGAAGATGAGTAATGGAATTCGCCTTTTACTGTAATGTATTTCTTAAATTTAAATATTCACTACATTTTTCAGTCATACATTGTGAATCAGAAAATAACAAGAAGGGAGTAAACGAAACAACAACAATGTAGTCGAATCATATTTTTGGCCTTTTTACAACTTTTTTCATAATGAAATTTTATCTAATTAAAATAAGGTTTTAGTATAGCTTACCAAATACTTTTAGTGTATTTTAGAGCAAAGAAGGAGCCCAGGATCAATCAAAAATATTACCAGCGATAATAGAATCTGGAGTGAAAATTTATTGCCCCAGGTGAGAGGCCAGAAGTAAGGCTTAAGGGACAAAGGGGATAAGAAAGGCGGCAAAAGGAACAGAAGGGCCAGGTAGGGAGTGGACAGATGAGGGCATGAGGGTCAGGCATTGGGCTCTAGCTGGCACGTGGCTCAGGGATTGTGCTGAAGAGGAGACAGCAGAGCTGCCTGGTAGCTGGGGCGAGCAGGGTGGTGGGCAATGGCTTAAGGGAGCAAATCCCCACTGAGATGTCATCATCAGTTGGCCAAATGTTGGGGTCTACAAAGCTGTGATATTGACGCTGGAGAAGTCAGTTTGCCATGGACAAGAAGGAATAAAGCAATGGTTATGTGTAAGGCAAAGTCATACACAGAAAGCCAAGCTGTGCGTTTGCGTGGAAGCAGCTGAGTTCAGCATGGGAACCACAGCACAGGAATCTCACAACACACATATAGTCTTGAAAACTGGGTATGTTCAACTATAAAATAGCTCTATTCCCTTCCCTAGGCCCAAACAGATTATAATGGTGATTTAGTGGGATTCACTTTGTGCTGTTAGTAGGCTCTACTTTCCTACCCATATCTACATACCAGGAACTGGGAAGGGAATTAGGGAGAAGGGGGCAAACTGCTAAATTTGAGTTTTCACAGGAAACTGCTGATTTCAAGCGGAGAAATGAGTTTCCGGCAGCAGATGGGATCAGAGTGATGAACCTCAGCTGAGTATTGGGTAAAACATGTTCCTAACCACTGACCTGGCAAACGCCAACTCCACTTGTGCTCTGTTAACCAAAGTTGCATTTTATAAATCTACCCTCAGACCAACGTACAAACTGGTGATGCCTGACTTACAGAAAGTATTATTACAGATGAATAAGCTGTTAGGATATTTAGTCTATGGACCCAGTGGGGAGAGAAAGGTATTCATGTCCTCTCCTGGCTATGTGAATTTAGACAGATCCCTTAACTTTCTGCCTCAAAATCCTTCACTGTATTAATCCGTGTTTCCCTTAAAGATTCTGGAAACTCTAACCTAAGTGTTGTATCTAAAGTATCTATACACAAATTCATTTAGCATATTAATAGACAATCTAAAATCGTGGCCTCATTTCTCTGCACCCTGTATCCGCTCAAGATTTGTAGAAAACCCAGTGGAAGCATCTATATTATATATGTAAAACTGAAGGGCAGAGAGGTCAAGCAGCTTCGCTAAGGCCAAAGAAATAGTGACAAAGTCAGTAGAAGAGCCCAGTTTTCGTAATCATGTATGCTAAGATGTGAAGAACCTAATTGTTTTGATGCGGTCATTTTTTTCCTTCTTTCTTTCCTCAAGGAAGACATACAGCTCTTTACCCAATTCCTACTGTTCGCCAGGCATCCTCAAGATTAAAACACACTCCATGTGGCCTTGCTTCCATGTCACAGTCAAGCAGTTGATTCAGCTGTTGGTCTAACAACACATGATCTATTTTTAAATCTGCAAGCCATGCGTTTTCAACTTTGACTTCTGAGAACAACAAAAAATTTTCAATAATTTTGATTAAACACTCTGTACATAATCAGAATTTTATAATCTAAGAATGAGAATGACAGTAAAAATTCCTGAACTTAATATGTTTCTTAATAGTGATATTGGAGTAGTAAATCTATAACTGCTTTGTTTTTCACAATAAGATAGAGGAATTGATTAAATGTATAAATATTACAGGGACCAGAGTTACCATTGTGGGAAAAGAAAGAATAAGACAAATGTGAAATACAGTAAAGTGTGGAGAAACCCTGAGATATTATATTTAAATAAGAGATACTTGACTAAACAATTTTTTAAATATTCAATCTGTTAGTTGAAAATGTTTAGAAGCAAAGTGATACTCTAAGGACATTGAGCAGGCCTCACTCTTTCTAAATGACTGTCCCCACTATAAGTAACAAAGCTTCTTCAGAGAAGTTCCTGACTTTTATTCTGAGGCAGGTAAAATATAAGGTGAAAGTGGGGTATTTTATATTGCAAACGATTAAGAATGTTAATGGAAAAGCACTGGGACATTCCCAAAGACGAGAGAATGTGAAGAAACTTTTCTTCTCCAAAGCAGATACAAAATGGGGCAATAAGTATCTGAAAAGACACTTGACATTATTACTGACTAGAGAGAAGCCAACCAAGAGCACGAGATTCCAGTTTGCACATGGTAGGATGGTTATAACCTAAACAATAGGAAATACCAAGAGTCAGCAAGGATGTTGGAAAACTGAAATTTACATGTATTGCTGGTAGGATTACGAAATAGTATAGCTGCTTTAGAAAATATTCTGGTGGTTCCTCCAAAATTTAAACGTAGAGTACCATATGATCCAGGAACTCACCTTTTAGGCATGTACAAAGGGAACTGGAGACAAATGTTCACTCGAAAATGTGTATACAAACATTCATAGTAGCATTCTTCATAATAGCCAAAAAGTACAATGGCCCAAATGGCCATCAACAGATGAATGGATAAACAAACTGATAGAACCATACAATATAATATTATTATGCCAGAAAGGGGAATGAAGTACTGATATGTGCTAAAACATGAAAAGACTTTGAAAGCATTATGTTAAGTGGAAGAAGCCAGAAATAAAAGGGGACATATTGCATGAATCCATTTATATGAACTATTCAGAATGAACAAATCCATAGAGACAGAAAAATTCGCCAGGCCTAGAGGGAAGAATTAATGGGTACCCACTACTTAATGAGTAGAAAGCTTTTCCCTGAGCTGGTAAAAACGTTCTGGAGTTAGAAAGTGGGGATAATGACCCAACACTGTGACTATTATAAAATCCACTAAAGTGTATACATTAAAATAGTTAAAATTTACAATCTTCTCAATTGTGCAAAGAAAATTTTCCCAAGGTAGATCATATGTTAGGGCCCCAATCAAGTCGTAACAACTTTAAGCAGATTGAAATCATATCAAGTATCTTTTTGATCAAAATGATATAAAACAAGAAATCAGCAACAGGAGTAACTCTGAAAAACTCTCAAATAGTCAGAAGCTAAATTGCAAGCTTCTACATAACTATGGTCCAGTAAGTATGTAAAAAAAAGAAATTTAAAAATTTATGAGACAAATGAAAATGCAAAATTCTATACCCTGTGGGATACAGTAAAGCAGTTCTAAGAGGAAAGTATGTAACAACAGATGTTCACATAAAGAGAGAAAATGGAGAGAAAGGGAAGAAGGGACAGAGGAGAGAGAGAAACAACCAACCACTTGTATCTTCAGAAACCATTAAAACAAGAAAAAAAAAAATCTACATTCAAAGTTAGTAGAAGGAAAGAAAAAAATAAAGATCAGAGCAGAAGTAAATGAAATTGAAAGTGTTCATGAACGGTAATCTATTTGAAAAAGCAAGGAAAAATATTTATAATGCATACCAAAATAAAGTACAATACTTAGGAATAAAGTGAATAAAGTAGGTAAAACACACCTACACTAAAAACTATAAAACACTAATAACAGAACTAGAAATAGGCACAAAGAAATAGAAAGTATCCTGTGTTCATGTATTGGAAGAATTCATATTGTTAGAATGCCCATGCTACCCACAGATTCGTTGCAATCTCTGTCAACATATCAAAGATATTCTTCACATAAAGAAGAATTCTGAAGATTTGAGTAAACAAATCAATCAGAGGCACTCAGAACAAGGCTGGAAATATCTTGCTCCCTGGCTACAAAAGGTACTACAAGCTTTACAGTAATTGAAAGAACATACAAGTATAGGCATAAAAATAAACATAGACCTATGGAAAAGAATAGAGCCCAGGAATATATCCGAGCATTTACAGCCAACTGATTTTCAACAATGTTGCCCATGAAGGCTGAATATGAAAAAAAGCAGTCTCATTAGTAAACGGGAGTGGGAAAACTGGGTATCTACCTGCGGAAGAAAGAAATTAGACTCTTCATTCTCACCATATGCAAAAAAATTATCAAAATTGATTAAACATTCAAATGTAAGACTGGAACTATGAAATTACTAGGAGAAAACCTACAGAAACACTCCACGACATTGATCAAAGCAATTGGATATGATCCCAAAAGAAGAAAATGAAAGCAAAAACATTACATCGAATAGAAATCTTTTGCATAGCAAAGGAAATAATCATCAGATGGAAGAAACCGCATGTGGAATGGAAGAAAATATTTAAAAATTATACATCTGCTATAGAGCTAATATCCAAATACTTATAGAACTCAACAAGATAACAGATAAATGAATTAATAGACAAAGGACCCAAATACACAGTTACCAAAAGATATAGAAATGATTAACAGGTACATAAAGAAATGATCGACATCACTAATCAAATGGAAATTAAAACCGTAAGATTTCCTCTCAGAGCTGCTAGAATGGCTATTAGCAAAACAAAACAAAACAAAAGAACACCAGGAAGGCTGAGGAGAAGAGGCAACTTCACAAGACTCTTCAAGGGATGTAACTGAACACAGTCATTATGGAAAACAGCATGAAGATTGCTCAAAACATTAAAAATACACTGGCATATGACCCAGTAATCCCACTATTGGTTGTGTACCCAGAGGAAATTAAATCAGTTATGTCAGCGATAGCTAGACTCTTATGTTCATCACATCATTATTGACAATAGTCAAGATATGGAGTCAACTTAAGTGTCCATCAATAAAAGACTGGATTAAAATGCGATATATATGAATAAACAATATATAATCAAAAGGATAATGCTTGGCCTTAAAAATGGAATGTTGTCATTTGTGGTTACATGAATGAGCGTGGATGGCATTATGTTAAGCGAGATAAATGAGGCACAGAAAAATACCACACAATCTAATTCATATGTGTAATTTTTAAAAAAAATGATTTTCTAGAAGAGCAGAATGGTGGTTAGGAATGGCTGGGATTTATGGGATGGTCTAAGGAGATGTTGGTCAGAAGATAGAAAGTTTTGTTATAGGTACAACATGGCAACTAGGGATACCAATGTATTAGCATCCTTGAATTACGATAAGAAAGTGAATGCAAAGTGATCCCATTGCAAGATGAAGACGATGTGAGGTAATACATATGATAATTAGGTAAATTTAGTCATTCTCCTGAGTATGTGTCAAGTCGTTAATTTTTACATGATGAACAACTTTATTTCAGTTATCTACTGAGTCAGTTTTTAAAAGAAAGAAGAGGATCATTGTTAAAAATGGTGAGTTTAGGTTACATGAATTTTATCCTAACAAAAAAATGTCCTACTAGAACAGTGTCTGAGAATCAGAGAGATCTGAGTTCATGTCACATGTGAACACGTGCCAGGTGTTCCATTTGTGTGTCTGTGTCTCTCTCTGTAAAACGGGTATTAACAAGCCCTAGCACAAATCCGGAAGGCCACATTGCATGGGGCTCATAAGTAGCTTTCTGTTTATATACTGAGTCTCCCGCATTCCCATTGCAACCTTCCCTTCAAAAAGCAGGCATTCTTCACGCCTTCCTTTGGCACTGTCCAAGAATGGTACAACTGCTTGCTCCATTTTGAACACATACACTGTCTCTGCTTCCACGGTGTAGCACTCTCTCTTTTTTCTTGACATATAGTCTGGCTGATTCCTGCTTTAATCTGAGGACACACGTCCTCTGCATGGAACAGCAGCAATGAGTTGCATCTTAGAAGGAGAGACAGAGACCACCACCAAACAGCAAACTCGCTGCCACCTTGTTCTTGGACATCATCATCTTTAGAATAGTAAGGAATTTTTACTCTCTGTAAATTATCCAGTTTTAGATTACTGAGGTATTTTACTTAGAGCAGCACAAATGTACTAAGACGGGAAGTGTCAAATTCAGAGAATCGCTCCACTATAGAAGAAGTTCTGGGTGCTATTGATGCTTCCTGGTTTCTAGACATTCTGAGAGCTTATTCTGAGAGAGTGGAGGTTATTTCTACTCAGGGTAAACAAAGACTAGTCAAGTCCTTAAAATGAAAGCAGTCACGAGGTCTGGCAAGGTGAATCATGAGTGACTGTCGACCAGAGGAAAGCAAGTATATTCCAGTGACTCTTATTGTACTGTTTCCCTATGAACATAAACAGAGCTCAACTGGGAAGTCCTGAGACTTCCTGAAAAGAGCTTAGGACACACCATGATATTTAATTTCTGGTTTCTGGGGATTTTATTTTCAATGTTAAGGATTGAACTTAGGACCTTTGCACTGGGCTGCATCACAGGCCTATTTTAAATTTTGAGACAGAATCTTTCTAAGTCACTAAATTGTCCAAGCTGGGTTCAAAATTTGTGATCCTTCTCCATTAACCTCCCAAATTTCTGAGATTATAGGCATGTGCCACCATGGCCGGCCACCTGGAGACACTCATTAACTAGTATTGTTCTGCTTCTTGTAGAAGTTTTGACCTAATTGAAATCTAGAGTAGTGCATTTCAACCTTGACTCCACACTAAAATCACCTAGGGAGATTTAAGAAATCCTGACATCTGGCTTTACAGAAGAACAATTAAATCAAGTCTCTGGAGATTAGATTCCAGACATCAGTATTTTTTTAAATGAATACATGGTTCTCCTGTGTAGTAAACATAGAGAATCGCTGATTTAAAGCCTCATGTTATAAAAGTGAGGCCTGGAAAGGCAGTCGGCCTTGTCTCAAACCTACTGCATCAGATGTACAGTTTAATAAGATATGCAAGTGATTTGTATTTAAAAAGCACTGGTCAAGAACAGTTATTCTGCATATTAATGTAAGTTTCAAGATCAAATGTTTTAATAGATTTAAGAAGACAGAGAAATAAAATGGGTTCATGAATCAATAAAGAGACCAGAGGAAGAAGGGTAGTGATAGAGACAGCCTGTTGACTAATGAAAATAATATGAAGATACACTGAAATAGGATCGAGGGTGATTAAGATCACATTTAATATGCATTTGCCACTTTGAATTTGTGATATTCAACCTCCAAGAAAATCCCCAATGATCCATACTTCCTGGATTTCAAGGCCTTTGTATAGCTTCCTCTCACACTCAATTAGGGCAGATTCACTATGACCATCAAATACAAAGAAAATGATAATGCTATTTTTGAGGCTAGGTAATCACTGCAGTTTCTGATTCGGCCTCCTGGATGGATGGCCCAGGGGAAGGCCAGGTGTCATGCTATGGTAGTCAAGAATGCCTATGTAGGGAAAAATAATTGTATCTGGTCCTCCCCTTCCAGCTAGGGCTAAATTGCTAATGATGTGAGGCATCTCAGAAGTAGAACTTCCGGTTGCACTTGAACCTGCAGATGACTGCAGTTCCTGCCAGTATTTAACCATAATCACGTGAAACAGAAATGGTCCTGAAAGCCGTGACCAAGTTCTTGACCTTTAGAATCGAGGAGCACAGGAAATGTTCGTTGTACACCAGTGAGTTTTGGGATTGTCTGTGTTATATCATTAGATGAGGACAACAGAGCTTGCTATCTTGAAGTACAAAAGTGCTCCCATAACAAAACCCTCACTTGTAGCTGTGGATTTGAGAAACAGAGATGAGTATTTGCAAGAGCCTTGAAGACACTATTTCCAGAAATGTGATGGTTTTCTGGAAGGCTACCTACGAAGCTTTCAGGGAAAATAAGAATATTTAGTCTGTCTGATAAGCAACAGGATTAAGGGTTTAAGTGTCTTTAAGGCATTGTTTCTATCCAAAATAGGAAAAGGCTTATCTTGGAGAGAGTTATTAAGAGTGTGGCTTTTGTTGGGGGTAGATTTTAAGTTTGTTTGTAAGATATTCTCAATTATTTAAAAAGAATTCTACCTTATATAGAAAGGAGGAGAGAAAGTACAAAATGTAAAGAGGCTATTTGATCGCTGTATATCCACAGGCAGGAAACAAATTGTAAAACTTAGCAAAATCCAAAGACAGAACAGGTTTTTCTTTTATTTTTAAGATAGGGTCTAATTCTGTAACCTGGCTACTCCTGAACGCACTATGAAGCCCGGGCTGGTCTTGGACTCACAGCAATCTTCCTGCTTCACCCTCCTGAGGGCTGGGTGCCACCACACCCAGCTCATGTGGTGCTGGGGACAAGCCGGGTTTTTACAGAAAAGGATGATTCAGATGGTGGAGCCCAGACTCATCCCCAGGCAGTAGGACCGATCCTCATTGAAGAACTAGCAGCCCATATCTGGCTGGATTTGAAGACTGCTACTCTTATGTCCCTCCAGTATCTCACATTTTTAAACTAAAGAGTCTATGGTAGTAGGTATCCTATACGTTATGGTTAAGGTCTAGAATGTACCCCAAAAGCCTCATGTGTTTGGAAAGTGATCAGATCATGGAGGTTAATTTTATCGATTCACCCTTTGATGACTAAAGGGGGGCTGGTGAGAAGGGGTGGATCACAGGGGCTTGACCTTCCCCTTTTACACCACCACCTTCAGCTCTCATTCTGCCTTTTGGTCCAAATGGGATGAGCAGCTGTCCTCCACCAGGCCATTCTGCTGTGCCACCACTGCCAGCTGACTATGCACGCACTTACTGAGACCTCTGACCTGTGAGCTAAAATAAATCCTTCCCCCCTGAGTGGTGGGTGTCAGGTATCGTGTCCCACTGATGGCAAAGTGGCTAAGACACTATGTATACCTCTAGTGAGCCTTTGTGTATCGGTTGTGTAGAGACAGATAACTGGTTCTTGAACTGAGAAACACTGTATTAGAGGATATGGGTTAGATAACTTACATCTAAAGAGCTTCATTTCCCCCAAATTAATCTAGATGATTAAGTTCTAGACCTTGAGATTATTTCTGTTATTGTAATAGGACGTCTCATGGCTAGCTATGAGTATATATTATGTATGGGATTGCTCAGAAAATTCACTGTGGTAGAGGAAAAATTTCCAATCTGGCTTTTCTCCCATACATACAATTTTCCATATGCTCTGCTTACACTGTGATTGATATTCTTCTCATAAAAAAAGTGAGAAAGTAAACATATCTTCCCCCTGAATGTGGCCAAAGGCTTGAGGATGCTCCAACCGAGTATGCTAAAAGGGTATTGCATGACTTCGAAATCTGGGTCAGAATATATTACAGCTCAACATGGCTCTCTCACTCTTGGGATGTCTGCTGTTGGATCTCACCCTCTTTGCCGCGCGAGAAAGCCTACATCAACTCATGTGAAAAGATCATATGGAGAGTTGGTATGGAAAACAACTGGGGTTCCCAGGCAACAACATTGAACAGGAGACCACTGAGTCGTTCTTTAAGTGACACCCTCCCCAGGTTCTGGATCATTCACCTCTACATTTTAAGTTAAGGACAATTTCTTTCTCTTGTACCCTATCCAAACTCTTAACTCATAGAATCCTTGAATATAATAAATAGTTGTATTACCTCAGCATGCTTTGAGGAATTTGTTATACAACCATAAAAAGTGGAGGATAGTTCTTAGCAGTATCTTTTGGGCATCTGGAGTTGTGAATATAGGGAAAAAAAGTTGACTAGTAATAAACAGTATTGCTAAATTCTCTATTCATTACTCATATGCAATCATAAAGTGAAATTGAATGTATTTCAACCTGAGTATTAATTTGTGATCTTCTTGAGATGAAAAAGAACATAAATAATTAAAATTTGGCATAAATGACTCTGCCTTTCAGGTAATGCAAGAATGGAAAAAAATAAGGGTATTATTTTCATAAAGAAAGATCTAAGTAGAATAGGTGACAATATCAGAATATAAAAGCAAGAGTGAAGCTTTCTTTCAATAATTTAGTAGTGATTATATAGATGAAAGGAAATGTACAAGAAGCTTTTTTGTTTGTTTCTTTTTCCACAGAGGGCAGGGCATGAGGGAACGTGGTGGAAACTGGAGCAGCAAGAATTTGGGTCATAAATTAGGAGGCACTGCCTGACTATAAGAGATGCGAGAGATACTGAATATGTTATGAAGATACACTGTGTTATCTACCACAATTTAAAGAATCAATTATGTAGCTTTCTATTTAATTGAAAAATTACCTCTCCATCCTATACATTTGGAATTTTATTATGGGCACTGCATGTAAGGAATTTACTGACAGAAATAATTTTCCATGTTTATTTCATATATTTGCAATAATAAATCATCCTAACAAATCCTAAACCATTATAGAAATCTTTAATTAATTTCACAAGGCCTGGTGTAGTTAAAGACACAGTATATACTGTCAGAAATTCTGGTTTCTGGCTCTGCCTTTGTCATTAGTAGTTATGTGACTTTGTTTCAATCACGTAGCTTCTCCCAATTTTAGTTTGCATATACATAAAATGTAGCATATACCCGGGCTCTTCTCTCTCAGGGATGCTGTACAAATATAAAGAAATAATGCTTAGCATACAGTGTGCACAAAGAAGCACATTTTATAGGGTGGAATGAAATCAGAGTACATGCCGTCTGAAAGATTATGTTTTGATTAATTCACCTTTAAGATACCATATATTTCATCTTATACAAGTCCACACCCAGCTTATGAATCCCCAAGTCAAATTTATAAACTGAAATAAGCAAAAATTTGGTCTCTAAGAACATGGACCTGACCCTGATTATCATCAGTGTGGCTCAGAGCAGATCAAACATAGTCTGCCACGTGAGAAAAAAAATGAGATAAGAATGATCATGCATTACTTGCAGGGTGAACAACGTGATATGCCACATTTAAAAGTGTCTTCCCAGCTATGTAATACATTTGCTTAACAATTTCCCAGATATTTCAGGGAAGGTGAGGGTCATGCTCATTGAAACAGCTTGTTCCATTGCTGAAAAGATGTGACTGGTGTGAAGGTTCTTCAGACCATAAGAAAATTTATTTTCCTAAACCTTCCAACTATTAGTCTTTCTTCTGCTGCCTGGAGTAATATCGCTAAAAATATAACTTCCTCCACAACAGAGTACTTCAAAATATTTGGAGACAGCTATCATATCTCTTTAGGGAATCGTTTCCACACAAAAATATCCACTTTCCTCAAAAGTACCTTATGTAAAGGGAGTTCTCCAGATCTCCGGATGGCTTCCAAGGTTTCTTCTGAAATGTGGTATCTACAATTAGGCATGATTTTCCAGGCACGTGGAGGCCAGCATACACCACCTCCCATGAATTTGACTCGTTACGTTTGATCACGTTTAGGTATATTTTCCATATGCAAAATAGTGCATTCAGTGAATACTTTATGTCATACATACTATTTTATCTTTCTAAAGACTCTATGAAACTTAGTATTATTTTCTTTCTGTATAATATAGATACAGTTTAGGGTGCTCGGTACTTTTTAAAAGTTCCTAAGTTCATGAAGCCACCATTGCATGGAAAAGTAGTATTTGCATGTTGACATGACTGAGGTCCTTCCATTGAAGTTGAAGCACTATCAATGCATTGTCCCAATCAGCGAGATGAATCTCTCTCCGTGTTCAGTTAACAATTTGTCATTTGAGTTCTGAATATTATTCAAGTACTATGAAAATACTGAAAAACTTATTTTTATCTTTAAGTATGTTGAGCCTTACATGCTCTGCAAAAATATGCATTTGATCCATTTGTCAAGCCCATCGATAAAAGAGATTGCTGTCCATTGTGACCAAGTCAGAAATCGATACCCTTTAGGTTTGATTGCTCAACCACTGTAAATCCAATTTGACTACATTTTCATCCAGACTACATTCCTTCATCAAGCCCATTAGGTTAGCATAAGGAATCGTGTTAAATGCAAAGCTAGAACTAAGTAACTGATGTCCATGAAGCACGCCTTAATTGTAGGCTAAAGACTCAAGTGATTTATGGTCAATCACACAAAGCATTTTAAAATGACAAACTGTATGAAAACTATCATCATTTCTATAATATCACAGAGGAATTTCTTATAAATTATTCAACTCCACATATGAAATTCATTTGATGATAAAAATGATGTTTTGTTAGAGACTATAAACCAAATTCAGTGAAAATCCTGTTATTACAATTTTAACCATGTTTAGAAATTGTAAGTGTGGGAGGCAATAACAATTTTCACTTTGTGACATTTTCATAATGATACTAAAAATATTTTCAAAAAGTTAACAGCATTAAAAAGATGTGAAAATTCATGCAATTATGAAGAAACATGCTACCAAAATGATTAAATATTTTACTGATTAAAAACGCTACATAGGTTTAAATTAAGTATCACAACTAGGGCCTTTTCAGATTTGGACTCATTTTGTCTTGACTAATCTATGCCTCACTTGGCCATTTATTTATTCTTCCAACTATTGTAGCAAATAAATTAAATTTATAAGAAATGTGCTTGGAATTGTGAGGTTTAATAATACATTAGACCCAACTCCTGTGTCTGTTGAGTGGCAAGAATATACTATAATTCAATAAGGGAGAGAATATGTGTATTAATTATTTAAAGCAGATTATGACAAATCCCATAAAATAATTCTCATAAAAGACAGAAAGATCAATTTTGGCCAATATAATCAGCAATTTTTTTATGAAATAGGTTGAATATAATCTGGGCACTGGAAATCTAGTGATATTTTAATATGCAAAAGACAGTATTTCCCTATTTTCATCCATTACACTTTTGAAGGTATTTATTCGGGGCCTAAATGTGGCAGAGGGAAAAATATGACTCCTTTCTTATCCCAGGATACAATGGCATCTTAGAGAAATACCGAGCATACCAAAACAGTTAGTATTTTCTGGAATATTTTTTTTTTTGTTCTAAATACTACCTTATAAAACGGGTTTACAAAAGGAAACAAGAAATGATCTTGTTCTCAGAATTTATGATGTTACGCAATAACTAAGGACATTCCAGAAGGACACCAAATTAAAATATTTAAGTCCATGCATTCCCTTTTTGCCCACACTGAACACTATTCATCATATAAATCTTGACCAATTTACTGTAGCATTCTAGGGGCAAGTAGGCAGACCTTTCCTGAAAAAATTAGCAGATAAACCAAATAAGAAAACCGAAAAAACATGCCATGTGAAACACCTTGCCACAGATCAAAAGAAAGCCATCATGTAAGGTTTAATTTCTTTGTGTAAATGTAGTAAAGAGGCTGGAGCCCAGCGCCTTCACATTGAGCTACATCCCTAACCATTTTTAGTTTTGATTTTGAGACAGAGTCTTGCTAAGTTACTAAGTTGCTCAGACTGAGTTCAAAGTTGCAGTCTTGCAGTCTATCTGCCTCAACTGCTCAACTGGAATTACAGATTGTCTTAGTTACTTTTCCATTGCTGTGACTCAACACCAGAAATGCACAACTAAGGGAGAGAAGATTTATTTAGCTCACAGTTTCAGAAGATCTCTCACACACAGTCCATTCATGGGGCAGCCAGCCATGATGGAGGCACATGGCAGAGACACAGGCTGGACAGCTGCTCACCTCACTGCGGACAGAAGCCAAGTGAAGCAGAAGCAAGCAGATGAACTTTCCCAGGAAGAAGATGCAACAGTGTTTCCTCTTCCTTCCTTTACTTAGTTCAGAGCTACCAGCCCTGCCCCACAATGTGAGTGCCTTTCCCTCATTTTCTGATCCCCTGATCCGCAAGTCAATAACAAACACTTGAAAGCTCTACCCTAGGCAACCCCTAAAGTCTACAAGTTGACACAATACCTCCAGGTCAAACCCCAAATGTCCACCCCTTCCTCACAATAACACATAGTTCCAAGTAAATGAGGCTTTTGGGGGATATTCAGGATCCAAACTATAGCACAGACCTTTACCACTGGGCATACCTAGATTTGTTTCTAGTTTAAATTGAAACTATATTAAGAAAAAATTATTAATGGTAATAAGTGTTCCTTTTAGTTAACAAAGGGTCATGGGTTCTGGTAATGTTCATGGTTGAAATATATTTTCTTTTATTCCTGTATGATGCCTCTGAAAAAAGTGTAGTTTTCTCAGACTTCTATTTAATGGTTGGAAACTTAAAAAATCACTCCCCCTATAACAACTATAAATACTTTGTCAAACAAATCATTCTGAAATTATCACTTCCAGTTAGAAAATAAAAATCACTGTAGGTATTTTATTTATACATTTTAAAATCAATTAATTTGCATTTTTAGTTGACAGGATCATAGGTATTTTGTTTCGTGAAGCTGGTGATCAAAATCAGCGCCAGCCCTCTGGAGATATTTTTTCCAATAGTAATTATTTTATTAGTATAAATTTGTGATTTACAATAGTCTCACTAACCTTGAGAAACTCGTGCCCGTACATATTGCATCAATTTTAAGTTCATTTCCTCCCCCCATCCTGTCTTCCAACCCCTGTCCTATCTCCTAACCCTTTCCACAAATCCACCAATCTTCCTGCTTCTTCCTGTCTCTCTTATTTGGCTGTATTACATACTGGTATTTTGGGTTTCTCATATTAGAGAAGTTATGTGATATTTAAGCACCTGGATCTGGTCTATATCACTAATCATCATGGACTAAAGGTACATACATTTCATTACAAATTATTTAAATTTATCTTTCCTTAAGGCAGACTATAGTATCCATTGTGTTCATATGCAGTGGCTGTATCCACTCATCTGCTGATGGACATTTCAGCACCTTCTTTCACTTAGGGTTATGAGTTGTGCTGTTATAAACTTGGGAATGCATGTGTCTGTGTTACACAATCACTTTAACTCCTTTGGAAACATACCCAGAAGAGCTGGAGCTGGATCAAATGCAGTATCTATTTTAAGTTTTGTGAGGAATCTCTATACTGATTTCCATTATGGTTGAGCCAGTTTATAGTCCCACAAGCAAAGTAGAAGGTTTCATTTTTCACCAAATCCTCACTAGAATCTACTGTTCTTTGAGATCTTGATAAAATAGCCATTCTCACTGGAGTAAAATGGAAACCGTGGTATTGTTTTTATTTACATTTACATTCTCTATATTTTATTTACATTCTCTAATGGCCAAAGATGTTAAGCATTTTTTCATGTGTTTGTTGGCTACTTGTACTATTTCTTCTGAGATCTATTCATTCCAAGTGGCCACTTTTAACTGAGGAAATCTAATTTTGTCTTGGGAAGTCTAATTTTGCAATTATTTGTATATTCTAGATATTATCCCTCTATCTGAGGGATAGGCGGCAAAAACAGTTTCTCCATATTGTTGGTTCATTTCACCTGGATACTTATTTCCTTAGGAAGAGATGAGAAAAACAATCCCCTTCTCAGTAGCCTCCCCCCAAAATTAAATATCTAGGAATAAACTGAACCACGGAAATACAATGCTAAGAAAGAAACTGATGAGGACATCAGGAAGTGGAAAGACTTCCGTATCTAAATGTCCATATAACTGAAACCGATCTATAGATTCAATACAAATCCTTTCAAAATACCAATATCATTTCTTCCCAGAACAAGAAAAAACCATCCCAAAATGCACACCAAACCAGAAAAAAAATCTGTAATAGCTGTAACAATCTTGAGCAACAAGGTAAAAAGCATGTGGCATCACAATTATAGACATCAAGTTATATTACAAAGCAACAATGATAAAAGCCATGTGGTATTGGCACAAAACAGACAGGTTGACCAACGGAGCAGAACTGAGAATGCATACAAAACACTGAGCACTCTTAGCCATCTGATCTTTGACACATGGACCAAAAATATGCACTGGAAAAAAAAGGATATCCTTTTAAACAAATGGTGCTGGGAGAACCGCTTATCCACTTGCAGAAGAATGAACCTATACCCATGCTTTTCACCCTGTATGAAAATCATATCAAATAAAAATAGATCAAAGGTCTAGGTATTACAACACAAACACTGAACCTGCTGGAGGACAAAATAGGTAAGACTCTTGCCTTAGGCATAGACAAGGACTTTCTCAATGAATCAACTGCTGCAGAAGGAATAACACCAAGAGGTAACAACTGGGATTATATCAAAACAAAAGCCTCTGTATATGTATTTTTTTAAGAAGCCTCATACAAGGATTTAAAGAGCTGAAGACCCAAAGAGGGAAGTCAGGCAATCTAGACATCAGCAGAAGCAGAAATTGCCACAATTCCTAGGCTGAAGGGACAAAAGGAAGAGGCAGGATTACTGGAGATCAGGAGCTGATGGTGGAAGTCTACTGGGAGCTGACATCAAGAAAGAGACTTGCTAGAGAGAAGTGGCATAGGGGACCTGCTGCTGTTGTTGTAGATAAAGCCCAGGACAGAGCTTTATGAATAGATACACTCTGGCTTCTCCATCTCTCCCCACTCTAGTTTTCCAACACTTCCTCCAAATATTCAGATCAATCCTGATGACAAATACAATAGGATAGAGATGGCATTCCTTGTGATTTAGAAAATGCCAGAGAGACGGGGGTGGGGGTGGGTGGGAGGGGAGTGTTTTGAGAACAAAAATTCAGCACAGGACAGAGACAACCGCTTTGAGAAGCACTTCAAATTATCTTACAGTAATAGCCTGAATACATGCTCACACTAAAGGAAAAATGATATACAAAACTACATATTTGGATTCAATGACGTTATTTCGGAAATTTACTTCACAAATATTCTGAGCATCTTTCCATATCACCACATGCAAATAATTTTTCCCACATCATTTTAACAATTGCACAATATTCCACTACATGAATTGAACTTGATTATTAATAATATGAGGCTTAAAACACTTGTAAAAACTTTTCACTTCTACAATTATTTCACAGATTTTTTTAAAAAGTAGATTTACTGATTACATATATACCCTATTAAATTCTTGACAGATCTGCCTGCATGAACTTGCTAGCATTTGTAGTAATTTTCATTCACACTAAGATGGAGTGAAAAAGTTTGTTTACTAAACATTTCTCCCAATATTACCTAATTTTATCATTTTTCAGCCTGATACATATATGTGTATGCACGTTGGTGCTTGTGTCTATATGTCTTAGCATCTGTGGTGATGGCTGTGTCTATATGCATATAAGTCTGTTTATGCATGGAAATACATTTGTATCTATATCGGTATGACTTATATCTATTCCTATATATCCATAAATACACTTTGTCCGCATTACTCATAGATCATGTATTTGCAAATTTGTCTACTTACTAAAACTTCTTTAGTGCACTCAAATAAATACTTTGGGCACTTTTATTTTTATTTATGAACCTTTGCAAAGTGGTACAAAACTTGAGTGACATAATACTACGTTTCCAGCTCAGGCTGAACAAAGACACATCATGCCTTCTTGTTTCATTTATCAGCTCTTATACTAAAGAGACATTCTTTCCATAATCTTGGTGATCTCCTTTTGTTTTTACCATTCGTGCTTTTTTATTGGTTGCTTCACTATTTAAAATGGCTGCCGGGCACAGAGCTGAAGCGCTGTGTAGTACTCACAAATACAAAAAGTCTGTGACAGGCCTTATGGAGAAAAGTACGTGTGTCAGGTCACCTTCCTTGTGTCGTGCATTGCAATGCTACGGTTCCTAAGTTGAATGTTAATGAATCGATAAATATCAAAAAAGGTGTGCTCAAATGGAAGTACACATAACATGAGGCTGTGTACTGACCATCTGAGGAAACTGTTTTGAGTAGAGGTGTTCAAGAGCTGAGATTACTCTCCCCTAAGAATAGTCACTTGTTATTTGCTAATTTGATTTTCTTAGAGACATTACAAAATGTAACCTCTCTAATGTAATTACATTACAAAATGTAATTGCCTCTGAATAAGAGGCAATTGTATCTACATCTATGGCTTTATGTATCCCTCTATATCTTGTATTCAATCAATATTTATTAAGCACTTCCCATGAATTAGACATTGGAAACAAGGTTGACCAAAGCACCAAAAACATGAGCAAAAACCAAAAAATAGATTGGACTATAAAAATGTATAACATTTGTGTTCAAAAAATATTATCAGCCCATAGACGGAAGAACTTGTTTGCAGATCGCATAAAGGAGATAGGCTAAAGGCTTGAACACATATTTCTTTGAAGAAGATATGCAGGTGGCCAATAAATGCATGAAGACATGTTCAGTATCTCTGATTATTAGGGGAATCAGATATACAAAATGGGATAGCATCTCATATCCTTTGGGATGACAGAGATACAGAGACAGAGAGAAGTGAGAGGGGAGATGGAAAGAGGAAAAGAGAGAGAGAGAGGGAGGGAGGGAGGGAGAGTGGGGGAAGTCCTCGTGAGATTGTGCAGAAACAGAAAATTTGGGCCTCGTTGCTGATGAGAACATGTGCAACCATTATGGAAACTGGTATAACAGTTCCTAAAAAAATTAACACAGAATAGCCAAAAAAAACCTGTGATAAGGATTTTGCATGTATGTTATATGATCCTAGGGCTTAGGTAAAAGAAACGAGAGGAAAAAGAAGGGAAAGAATGCAAATGAAAAGCTAATGTAAGCATGCTTGTTTCAAGGTCAATGTTCTAGGGAATGAAGACTTCATTCTACTAAGATCCGAGAAACATAGAATGCTACCCCAAATTATCCTCTACAAATGTAGGAGACTGGCACATTTACCCACTAGCCACTAAGTCCTATCCATCACCGATTAAGTGTTAACCTCTGAGGGCCAAAACGCTGCTTTTCTGGGCGGCACTTACTAGCAGACAAAGTAGATTCCTGATGCATTATTGAAATGCTGGAAATAATGTGTAGCAAATAGAAGAGTGAGCTCTTATGAAACTTTGTCTGTGTTTGATATACCTAAGTTGTGTGTACTGGTTAAAAAACTTTGATGTGAACTTCAAGAAACAAACTATACACATACAAGTAGTTTCTTATAATTGGCATTTCTATAAGCGAAGTCAAAGATTTGGAGGTACAGTATGAATTGTTAAATCTGGCAATACACTTTTATGAGCTTTTTTTGGTGGTATTTTTGTTTTATTTTATTTTTGAGATAGAGCTCTATCTATTTGCCCAAGTTGGCCTTAAACTCTTAAGTCCTCCTCCCTCAGCCTTTTAAGTAGCTGGCATTACAAGTATGCACCACCATGCCTGACTCATTTACAGAGTTTATAGAAAGATATGTTAGCAATTTTTGAAAATGAAGAAATTCAGTTAACTTTTCAGTAAAAGTGGTATTGTTATACCCATTTTATTTAGTTAAGAAAATAAACACCAAACACATAAATGTGTGTAGAGGAATAGTTAATATACTTTATAAAATGGAAAAATAAAGCAAAAGATAAAAGGAATGTGAGTATGCATTTATATATGATGATATATGATTATATAAATCAAATATATAAAATCTACTTATATGCTATGTATACTTCCTATTTCTCCATTTGTAGTCTGAAAAATGCGACTGCAGTTCGTACAAGCAAATGAGGAGTGTCTGTGATGATTATAGCAAGATCACATTTATTGTGAAATTTTTATTAAGTTCTCTGGTTTACACAAAGAGATAAAAAATAATTCCACTCACAGTTGCCTCAAAGAAAATTAAATACCTAGGAATCAACCTAAAGAAGCAAGTGAAGGACCTCTATACTGAAAACTATAATGCTCTAAAAAAAGAAATTGAAGAGAATTTTATAAAATGAAAAGACATCTCCAGTTCCTGGAGAGGCAAAACCAACATTATCAAAATGGACGTAGTACCTAAACCGGAGTAGAGACTCAATGCAATTCCAATCAAGATACCAACTGCATATTTTGCACAACTAGAGAAAACAATCCAAGAATTTGTATGGAACCACAAAAGGTCCAGTGCAGTCAAAACAATCCTAAGAAATAAAACAAAAGCAGGAGGCATAGTGATAACAGATATCAAATTATACTACACAGTACAGGGATTAAAAACGACACGGTATTGTCACAAAACCAGCTGGGTGGATCAGTGGAAGAGAATTAAGGATGCAGAAACATTCCTACGGACCTTCAGCCAAACATACTCCGGAGTAAAGATGGCCTCTTTAACAAATGGTTCTGGGGAAACTGGCTAACTACACGCAGAAGACTGAAACTAGCCTCATGAATTTCACCATGCGCCCAAATCACATCAAAATAGATGAAAGACTTGGACGTTAAAATGCAAACACTGAACTTGTTGGAAGAAAAAATAGACAAAACTCTTAAATACACAGGCATAGGCAAGGATTTTCTCAATAAAACGTTCAAAGCATGTGAGATAACACCCAGAATCAAAAAGTGGGATTATATGAAATTAAAAATCTTCTTCACAGCAAAGGAAACAATCAACAGAGTGAAGAGGGCACCCATGGAATGGAAAAACTTCTTTGCCAGCTACTCTTCAGACAGAAGACTATTATCAAGAATATACAAAGAACCTAAAAAATTAGACCCTCTAAAATAAAGAAGCCACTCAAAAAAGAAATGGAACTCTGAGATGAGTAAACAGTTCTCAGAAGAAGTCCAAATGGCTAATAAACACATGAAAAAATGTTCAAAATCTTTAGCCATCAGAGAAATCCAAATTAAAACTACAGCGAGGTTCCATCTAAAGCCAGTAAAAATGGCTGGTATTGAGAACTCAAAAAACAGCAAGTGCTGGTGTGGCTGTGGGGAAAAAGGAGCCCTCTTGCACTGCTGGTGGGACTGGAAAGTGGTAGAACCACCACAGAAAGAAGTATGGAGATTCCTCAGAAACCTGTAAGTAGACATTCCATTTGACCAAGACATACCTTTTCTGGTTATCTTCCTAAAAGATTTAAAGTCATCATACAAGCATGATGCATGCCTACCTACGTTTATAGCAGCACATTTATAAGAGCCAAAGGTTGGAAGAAGCTAATATTCCCAGATGAATGAAGATGTGGTATATATATATATATATATATATATATATATATATATAATGAAATACTACTCTGCCATAAAGAATGAAAACATTGAGTCACTTGTAGGAAAATGGATTCACCTTAAAACCATTATGCTAAGCGAAATGAATCAGACCCAAAAGTTAAGTATTATATTGTTTCTCTATTATGAGAAAACCAAACCATAAAACATGTATGAGATATGAAAGAAAGCAACAAGATGGACTTTATGGAGGGGGAAAGTGTGTGTGGCGGGGTGAGAGGCTAGAAAAGGGAATGGGATGTGATATACAAATAAAAAATAAAGATAAAATTACCTTACACAAAAAGTTTACTTGAATTAAAATCCCTGAAACAAAATGAAGTATGGCATAATTATATATCTCAATCTTTCAATCTATAGGAGTATCTTTTTCTAACACTCTTCTTTGAGGTGTGTTTTACTGATAACATGGACAATTATCTCTGTAAAGGCTTTACGGATACTAGTACAAGGATATTATTAACATTCAAGGTAGTGTCATTATGCTGTCAGACAGTGGAGAAAAGTTGGTCAGTCTCTTCAACTTACCATATATTTAAGATACAAGAACCTTTATAGTTTTACCAATAGAAGTGCAAACAAAAGTTTTAATCTCAAAAATAGCACCTTGAAACTGACACTCAGGATGCTTGGCTTCTAGCTGTTAATGTAAGGCTGCTGATGGGTGGGTCCTGACATCTCTTTCACTCAATATTACCTTCGCCTTTTGTTTAGGAATCTATACTTACATCAATTTGTTTGTTTATTTATATGAGACAAGGTTTCGCTCTGTAGCCCAGGATGGTCTTGGACCCACAGCAATCCTTCTGCCTCAGCCACCTGAGTGCTGGGATTACAGACGTGCACCACTACGCCCGGTGTATGCGGTGCTGGGGAATCAAAGTCAGGGCCTTGTGCTTACTAGGCGAGCGCTTTAACCACTAGGCCATTCCTTCAGACTTACACCAATTCATTTTTATTTAATGCCTAGGAGTAACTTTTCCTGGGGAGACACAAACAACATCTATTCACTCCAGACAGGGAACGGCAGCAGGCTAACCTAATAATTGCATGAAAGTCCAATTTGGTGAACCACTGAGTTTACGGGGGTTACTTATAAGAGAATGCAAGTGGAGTTACTTACAAGGGCTTAGATAAAGGTCAATCTACTGGAACCTGGATGACGCAGAGGTCAATCTTATCACGGAAAAGCTTACCCCAGCACAGAGGATGACTCAGAGAAACTGCGTACTGTCTTCCGGGACTCGCTGGTCTCTAGTGCTTTGCTTACTGTTTCCTTCCTCTCTCACTCTAGCCCCGCGGCTTCAGCGCCCTTAAGTGGTTCCAGCTGCCACGTCCCTATGCGCATGCCCAAGGCACAGCCATGCGCAGGAAAGCACGCACCAGGAGCCAGAGCGCGTCCGCCACAGCTAGAGGGCGCTAATCACAAGCTGCACCTGTGGATAATGAACACAGGGCTGTGTGCATAGGTGCGGGTGGGGCGCTTGGTCCTGAGGGCTTCCTCCGGCCTCTCCTGCCTTGTGCACCTGTGCGTTGTCTCGCCTCCCTTCAGTAAGGTCAAAGGACTTGCTATACAACAGGCTCACAGTCCCGTGTTTGGATGTTAAAAAAAATATGAAGTTATTCTTAAGTTTGAGGAACTCATGAACCTTTTGGAGGATTCCCTTCCCGCAGCTGAAAAACAGAAGTGTATAACATCAAATAAAAGCTATGATGATCTGTATTTTAGATATAAACATGCAAGAATTATATACTTGGAATCCACATCAAGTCATACTTGAATTAACCCATCCTAAATTGAAGCTTTAATGAGTTAGCAAGAAATAAATCACACGGCCTTATCATTCCTGAGTGAATCTAATCGGCTAAGTTTCCCAGAAGCAAACCTAGAACTTAACACAAGCCAAGACAGAGTACGTAGGAAATGAAAAAAGTCAGCTTAATTGAGGTGACATTTTATCTATGGCAAAGTCAGGGTAACAATTACCTTGTTTTCTTGTTCAAACATTAATAATCATGAAGACTAATTAAACTTTAGAATTCTCCTTAATGCAGTGATTTGGAGAAAGACCAACCAAAGTTTTTTATTAAATGGTCCAATAGTAAGTATTGTGTGACTTTGACCACACAGTCTCTTGCAACGACTTAACTCTAGGTTCATTGTGCAATTTGTACATAAAATGAGACAGATGGTAATAAACAAATAAATATATCTATAGTCTAATAAAATATTATTTACAAAATCAAGTAGCTGGCAACTAACTTGAACTTGTTTGATATCTCTTGGTCTAAAGAGTTATGATCCCAGCAGAATTAACAATAAAAATTAACCCATATACTACTTTTGGTTTTGAGGCAGTTTTAATATGCCCAAACTTTTAAATTTTCTATTTAGCTCATCACCTTACTGATTTGGAGTTTGCAAATTTTTTTCATCATTCTTGGCCTCAATTTTTCATTTATTAAAAAATGTATAACAATAAAGAGAGGATGAAAGAGTCAAATTAAAAAAAAAACAGTTGAAACCATTTGTAAACCAAAGGTAATCAAGTCCTTAAACAAAATAATGCTTCTATTTCTTAGGTGAACATGTTTCATAATGATCACTTTGTAAAACAGATTTAAATTTTCAATTTAAATCTGTCTTTTCTGTCTTGTGTTTTAAAGGCCTTTTGTTACAGCTAAAAAGCAAGGGACCAATTAAAATAGCAGGGATGTTTTTTTTTTTAACTTCTATTAGCAGTATTTACTCATGTAAGCGTCTTAATCCTATGCAAAAATTTGTGGTGAGGAGCGAAATCATGGCCCCAAAATCTTCAGGTAAAATCTATGCATCTGGGTCCTAAGAAAAGTTTTCTAAATAATCAATAGTACATTTTATTGATGGTTTTCTAGGTGATAATGCATCTTGTCAAAATAATACCACAATAAAAGTATGTTAAAACATGTAAACCATTAGCAAGAAAGATAGAAAAATGAGGAGTTGTCTTGTTTATTGGAAGACTAAGTGGATGTTTCTGGTTGTCAAAACATCCCCTAATCTTTCGTTGATAAAAATGATGTACAAGATAAACAATTGGGCAAATATATGGTCAGTAAATGAGATACTCTACAATAACACATTTTTTCTGAATAAAGGAAAGATCATCTTTTACATAGATTTGTAAATTTAATTCTTTGAGTAGAAAACAGTGGCAATAAAGGTCAATTCCCTTTGACAATGACTACTCTGCAAAAGCTAAGACTTCATTAATGAGTTTCAAGTATGTAATTTTTTTGGCTTGAATCTCTTTAGACCAAAAGATACACAAGCTGTATCCTCAAATATATCTGCCTGATTTACTTACCCCGTGAGTATTTGTAAAGGAAACAGTTGAGCCCCTATAATCTTGAGGAGTAAAACCACATCACCAAACCAAATTACGAAACATTTTCTTTCCAAGTTATTTTTGTTGTTTAAGGAAAGTGCAGTGTTGTTATTTTTATCTTTAACAATTTCAGCAGTTTAATAATTATCATTACAACAGGTTCCTTTCTGGTTTTAACTTAATGTTTTCTGTGTATAAGTTTTACTTTGGAGAAGAAGGATCAATACTTCATCGCACAGTGTCATGTCTTTTACTAATACGAAAATTTATCATGATGAACCTCAAAAGATGTTGCTGTGAATAACTGAAAGTGAGTTGAGTGTTTGCAAGTGGGGAGAAACAGCCAGATTTTGTTGTCTTCTGCTCCTCCCGGGGCTCAGTCTTTGACATTTTCTCTCCTGACTTCCGATTTCTTCATGGTTCCGCAGGATGAAAGCTTCCAAACTTCTAAAATTCTGTTGAGCTTATCTTTAGTCCCTAGAGGGAGGTTTGTAGCACTCAATAAATTGCTGAAGACAGGATGGGTTTCTAATTTTAGAGATCTGAGCAGGTTTCTGAGTGCCTCAGAGCCTCAATTTCAAAATATTTTAAGAACAATGCTACCATCAATTTCCACCTCACAAACTTCACAAGCTGTGAAACAATACAGATTTACAGTATTTTAATCATTAGCAAAGTAAAGCTGCGGGTATTGGTGGGAAAAAAAAAACCCTTCCAAATAAGGTAATTTCTGCTCTTCAACGATAATTTCTTTAACTCTGACAATGAAGGAGAGAATTTAGTTGGTATGCAATATATAAGAAAGAATATAATTTTTGACCACACTGGAGCAAAACCAGATTCGCTTTTATAGACTGCCTGCTTTTCAGTTAATCCTTGAACATTCTAAAACATCTGCTGTCATTTGATGTTGTGGAGGGGACTTGTGTATGTTCATGAAGAGGGAAAGAAGAGATACAGACACACTGGATGGAGTTAGGAAAAAATTAGGCCCTTGAGAGAAAACTTTGAGGAAAGCTCATCCTATTGCACACTATCACTACCCTCTTCAGAGTATATCAATCTATTTTTCGAATTATAACCCCGAGGTCAGCAACCTTTGGTGTGCGGTCTGTTTTAGAAATAAAATTGTGTTGGGATACAGGACTGCTCATTTATTTACATATTGACCAGCCGCCTTTGCACTGCAAGGGAAGACTTGAGCGTTTGCTAAACAGAAGTTGTATGGCTCACAACACCTGTAATATTTATTCACTAATCCTTTACAGAAAAGTTCGCTGAGCTCTGAACTAAGAGAAAAATGTGTTTAAGTGCAAGGCTGAGTGCACAGGAAACAATCCATACCATTGTTAGATGATGTGCTAACCGACACTTTATTTTCTAAGAATCATTTTTCCCTGCCCTGCTCTCATCTACTTTTGTATGTGTGACACAGAGAATAGAATAAATTATTGCACACCTCTGTGTGTGTGTGTGTGTGTGTGTGTGTGTGTGTGTGTGTGTGTGTGTAAGAGAGGAGAGAGAGAGAGACCAAGTATTTGAGATATGTGATTGGCGGTTAACATTGTTATGTTATTATACAGACCAATGACCATTCATGAAGATACGTGGAATTTTAGTAAACTCAATATGTCAGTGCCACCCTGGGTTTAGAGCACTAGCTTTTAGAATGATAAGAAAGGTGGGAAAAGAGGTAAACTGCAACTCAAATAAGTTACCCTTCATAAGCACATTACAATACATCTGTGCTGTGTCCCTCTGGTGGAAGTAAGGAGTACTACAGCTTTTCTATTACTGACAAATAGACTATTTCAAGTTCAAGTCAACTATTCCGCCTGTTTAGAATTCACGGGAGATAAGTGATGGGAAACGACTATTTTCAGGGTCTCTTGACAGAACCTGAAGAGGTTCCCCAAAGGAGAGGTGGAGACCTCAACTTGGCCCTACCAGCGGAGTAGTTTGGTTGATTTCCTTCAGAAAAAAGCATTTCAGTACAGTCAGCAAGAGTAGGCAGATTTATTAGGCTGTTTAAAAGAAGTACACACTCAGAGAAAAGAGAAGTGGGCCCTCAGGAGAGGCACATCATGGTCTAGAGCAGGGAGTAGTCGCACAGTCTCAGAGGTTTCCTCAAGACAAACCATCTAGGATGTGCATTTCTAGCATCCCTCAAGTTATCAACTGGGAGGCATCGATAGACTGCAAACCATTTGCATGTGTTTGAAATTTAGAGATAGTAGCATTTCACTGAGGGTCAAAGTCTGTGGAATCTGTGAATCTATAGCAATCAGAGGAAAGTGCCCAGGCTCAATATATAGGTGAAAAGCACTGGTCCAATTAACAATCTTATTGCATTTTAAAGACACTTAGGAATTTCTGAAGTTTTCCAGAAGAAAACAAAAGGCATTATAACCTTGTGTAACCCTGAGTGAGCCCTAAAGCAGCTGTTTTCTTAAAAGCACAATTTTAAAATTGTAATTTTCCTTGTCTTCTATTTTTGTTTCTTCTGTCTTACCTCAAGAGGATCTTAAGGATGAAGCAGAAGAAAGACTTATTTAGTTTAATAAGGCTCTAGAGTTCTACTAGTGGAAGGTTAATTTTGCTATTAAAAGCTTTTATTTTTCTGTTTTTATTGTTTCAACCTTGATTTTTTTCCATTTAGAAATTTTTCAAATTGTCAAAAAACAATTAAATAATTGTACAGATGATTCTTCTCTACCTTTCACCTTTACTCGGGCTCACCAACTGTTAATAATTTGTGTATTACGCTTTGGTTCTACTTCTGTCTCTCCTTACACACACACACACACACACACACACACACACACACACACACACGCCCATCTCATGGTCCATCCCTGTAACTTAGTTACAGGGATCATTCCTCATTTCTCTTCAACATTTCACATTACAGTTGCGTGGCTTTCAGGAACAGAAATATCTTTTTATATAATCATAGTTTAATGACAAAAATCAGGATATTTAACACTGATAATATAGTATCATCTAAGCTGTGTTCCTATTCAAATTCCCTATTATTCCAATAATCTTCTTTGTAATATTGTATCCCTTCCAGAATCAGATTTTGCATGCAACTGTCATATTTCTCAGGTTTCTGTCTTGGTTTATTGTTGTGACTCAGTACCCTCTATTCACAATTTGAGGGAGGAAGGATTTCTTTAGCTCACATTTTCAGAAGTTCTCAGCCCATTTATGGGTATCTGACAACGGTGGAAGCACATGGCAGAGTCGGTGGCAGAAGAGCTCTCTTCACAGCACCTCAGGAAGGAAGTCAAGCGAGGGAGGAAGGGCTGGACTAGCACATATTCTTCCAGGTCTTGTCCCAATGATCCACCCCTTCCGGGTCAAGCTTCAGTGTTCTTCCCCTTCTGGGTTAAGCCCTAGTCATCCACTCCTTCCAGGGTGGTCCCACCTCTCAATTTCCCATGGTTCCACATATATCCCACTACATACAAATACCTGAGTCTTTTAGGGGAACACTCCAGATCCAAAGTACAACAGCCTCTGTAATTTGAGGAGTTCATGAGTCTGTGTTTCTTAACATAGATATTTTACCATAACATTGACATTCTAAAGAGGTAAGACTATTTTGTACAATGTCTTTCAATATTGGATTACCTTCATTGTCCTCTTATTTGATTTAGCTCATGCATTTTTGGCAAGAATACTACATATGCAGGATTGTGTTTTTGCTAGTGCATCAGCGTCAGGACAGTATGAATGTTGGTTTACTTCATTATTGGTGAGGTTGACTTTTATCACTGGGATACAAATATGTCTATGAGGTTTCCACTGTGATTACTATTTTCTCTTTTGTAGTGAATAGTTAAGGTGAGAGAGATACTTTGAAGTAGTTTGAATATCTTGTTTCCTCTCACATTTTCACTTACCAGTTTTAGTATATGCTCATGATAATTATTTTAATTAATTATTTCTGAAAAATGTTGAATTTCACTATTGCATATCTTCTCTCTTTTTCTCTCTCTCCCTCCTTTCGTCATTATGGACCAATACATTCTCATTTTATTCAATGAGTTGTGATTCATTAATGTTATTATAATATTCATTATTAGTAATTTCAAATTGCCCCAGAATTGGCCTTTGGGAAGCGACTCAAGCTAGTTTCTGTTTCCTTTTGACATTTCTTTGTCGTCCTTTGGGAATGTCCTGTGGCAGAGCTGTGGCAGAGGAAAAACATCCTAAATTTGCTGGTCTTTGCTTTCAACCCCAGAATCAGACATTTCAAGAAACCTTCTGTAAAATTATTAATTATATTTCAGTTATGTAGGTTTATTTCCTTCTATTACTTCTCTTTCTTCCTCCCACACTGCCAGTTCTTGATCATTCCTTATTCCTTTCTCTGTAGTCAAGGTTAATATTTTATTCCTCCTTAGGATAGTTATTCTTTTACATTACTTGGTTGTACTACATGACTGGGAGGGTGATGGTCTTGGCAGAGGAAAGAACAAAAGTTATTTCTGTGTACAATTTCATTAAAAATGTATTCACTTGTCACGCCGAGTCAGTTGTAGTTTTCTTTTTTCTTTCATGTTTTAGGTTACTGCACCGCTGGCAAAATGGCATGCGCCTTAACAGTTGCATAGTGGTAGGTAATGTGGAAAGAGCAACGTAGAACTGGAATTCAGGAAGTCTAATTTATAATGCTGACACAAGATCCTTGGCAAGCCAGTTTGCATTTTTCATCCTCACAGTTTCTTTCCTTTAAAATGAGATTGGCTTCTTTTTCCCCAGTGAGCTCAGAAATACTTTTTTTGTAAGAGATTATTTTGATCTGTGAAATACTGTTTGTTTGCTAGAATGTATTTGTTTTGCTACTAAAGAAATATAAGTCATTTGTTCTGCAAGATAACTAAAATGCAATTGTGTCAATGTATTGTAACATGATGACAAATTAAGTACTAATATAGGATATACACTGAAGGGAAGTTGAAGCGAGTTTGAGGAATTACTATTTTCTTTATAAATATATTTTTAAATTAAGTGGACAAATTATCAGTGTCAGGTTTTGATTTGCTTCAGTAGGCTTATTATAAAGTAATTTGTCGTAATGCTTATATTTTATTACATTATATATGAGGAAATTTCAATAGCTGTGTACATTCTACTTGTCACAAAAGAGATACTTATGATTGTTGAATTTATTGAATGAAAGACAAAAATCCTATAATTCTGAAGGTATCCCAATATTCTTTTCAGCCAAATAAGTGTCTATTTATAATACTAAGCCCAAATAATTTGAGACTTACAACTGAGAGATTGAAAATGAGAAATTACAAAAACCAAATCACGTGTAAAATTAGACGCTGACCCACAACCTCTGTAACACTAACTTTAACCTTTGTTGGGACTTTGCCAATAACTGCCAATTCTCCTAATCTGTGTCCTCTATTTCAACTTAGAGCCAACCAGAGAAAGACAGTTTTGATCTTTAACCTGTTGTATAGAATACCCTAACTCTACCCTGCCTTCCTCTGCCTCTGGCTTCCCCAGACCAATGACTTCTAATCGATGCATACGTGATGGTCCCCCTGTATGCCACGCTAAAGTTTCCCCACTCTGCTGCCTGCCCTTGAGACTTTGTTGAATAAAAAGAGTTGGTGACTGGCTACCTTGCTTTGGTAAGCTGTGAACAAAAAGCTTTCTCCTGTTCTCATTTGGGTGGTCTTCATTGATTTTCACATGACTTTTTCTGGCAGATTGCTTCCTACATGACCTACATTAAAAACGTCTGTAGGAAATTCAAGTTCACAATTATATTGTCAAGATCTTTTTATCTTGCTTTGTATCGTGTTTGCTAATGAAAGGTTTGTCAAGCACCTGCCTTGTTTAAAAATATAATTATAAGTAAACAGAGAGAGACAATTCATACCCCCTGGTCATATACAATCTGTATTATGCTTTACTATGGGGGGGAGGGGTTGGAGCAATGGGAAAATGGTTAAAGCACTTGACTTGCAAGTGAAAGGCCCTGATTTCAATCCCCCAACACCATATAAAGCTGGGCATGGGGGCACAAACCTGTAATCCTAGCACTCAGAGGCTGAGGCAAGTGGATTGTTCTGAGTCCAAGGCCCACCTGGGCTACCCCAGTGAGTTCAGGACCAGCCTGGGCTACAGAGAGAGACCCTGTCTCCAAAGAGAAAGGAAAAGAAAAGAAAAGAAAAAATATTTCTCCTGAAACAGTTATATAGAAGTGAAGGTCCAATTACAAGAACATAACAAGTTAAACCCAAAATTATATTTTCCTTTTTTTTCCTGTAGCTTTGAACACTAGCCATGTCTTAAAGTCATATGAAACATGATAACCAAGTTGGTGTATTCTGAGAAATGGTCAACCAACTAAACATAAAAATACTGATTGACATTATCTCTGGGCTCAGATATTGGTTTGTGTAGCTAGTTGTCTTTCACAGAGATTTAGATTTGTCTATTCACAGGTGGTCATAGCCATTATGGACAAATACTATCCTTTGGTCAGTGAAAACAAAAGACAAACTAACCAAGCTATAGTTTACATTTTTTAGTATGAGACTGCAGTGCTGGAGATCAATCTGAGGACCTCACATATATTAGGCAAGAGCTCTATCACTGAGCTCCACACTCAGCTCAGCTCACAGTTTTTATCAAAGCACTAAGCATTTTCATAATTTTATCTGGATAGAGTTGATAGCAATCAAGATATTATGATGAGATCTATTTTTATCCACTTTTCTATCATTGCCTGTTTCCATTCCCTATCTACTATGTTCATTCAAATGCTGCCATCTTTTAGGATAAAACTAATTTGTCGAAGATTATGTAGTTGAGGGTATTTGAGTCAAAAGCATACACTGGAAAAAGGATAGCCTATTCAACAAATGGTGCTGGGAAAACTGGTCATCCACATGTAAAAGAATTGATCTAGACACACACCTGTCACCATGCACCAAAATCAAATCAAAGTGGATCAAAGACCTAGCTATTAAAAGTGAAACGCTAAAACTTCTAGAAGACAGACTAGGCAAATATCTAAAAGACATAGGTGTAGGCAAAGAGTTTCTTAATAAGATACCAAAAGCAAAATAAATTGCCCCCATTATCAATAAATGGGATCATGTTAAATTAAAAAGTTTCTGCAAAGCAAAGGAAATAATCAACACTTTAAAAAGGGAACCAACAGAATTGGGAAAAATATTCAGCACCAACACCTCAGATAGGAGGCTCATAACAAGAATATGCAGGGAACTGAAGAAATGCAAGCCCTCCAAAATCAATGACTCTATTGAAAAATGGGCAAAGAAATGAAAAGGCAGTTCACAGATGAAGAGCTTCAGATGGCCAATAAATACCTGAAACGTTGTTCAACGTCTTTAGCCATATGAGAAATGTGAATCAATACATCTCTATGATACCACCTAACTCCAGAGAGACTGGCGTATAACAAGAACACAAACAGCAATCAGTGCAGGTTAGGCTGTGGGGAAAAAGGAACCCTCCTAACACTGCTGGCGGGAACGTAAACGGATGCAACCATTATGGAAGGCAGCATGGAAGTCTCTGAGAAGACTGGAAGTAAATATCCCCATTGTTACAGCGATACCTCTTCTGGGAATATTCCCCAAAGAATTAAAAACAAAACATAACAGAGATACATGTATACTCACGTTCATAGCAGCACAACTAACAATAGCTAGAATGTAGAAGACACCAAAATACCCATCAACAGACCAATGGATACACAAATTGTGGTATTTATATGCAATGGAATATTACTCGTCTATAAAGACAGATAGGTTGGAGGCTTTTGTAGGCAAATGGAGGGAACCTGAGACCATTATGCTTAGTGAAGTCAGTCAGAAGCAGAAAACGAAATATCGAATGGTTTCTCTGATATGAGAAACTCCGATCACAATTATCTCATGGAACTGAATGTGAAAAATAATGGGAATGGGGGGGGGGTGAGGGGATGGGTCAGGGGAGGGCCAAAAGGAGACAGGGAAGGATCTTGTAACGTTGCCAAGATATATATGTGCACAAAATACTCAAGATCACTATGAACCTCAAATTTTGCAATACATATCAATAAAATGGGGAAAAATGAATTTGTCATTTATTTCATTAAACACCTCAGAATCCCAGTTGGTCTCAGTGATAGCCTTCTCTCTCAAGTCTATAACTTATAATGTCAAAACCATTCCTATAATAGGATCAAATACTTTTTGAAATCAAGAAAAGTATCTCAGGTTGTCTTTGAATCCCCTATGGAGTACATTACCACTATCCCCTTCACATATATATTGAGTTGAATGAAAATTTATTGAATTGAATTCACTGAATTTAATTCTAGCTTATATTTCCCTGTGCCCCATAGTGCTCATGGTGATTATTAATGCAAGGCAGGTACTCACTAAAATGCCTTTTGGGTAATTAGCCATTAAAGCTCCACTTTTATATAGTTATAGTCTAGAATCTAAGAAACAAATTTGATACCTTTTAGGTATCTCGAAATGATGTTTGTATTAATTATGTAAATATATATGTATGTATATATATATATATATATATATATATATATATATATATTAATTCTGAGTCTCAGTTTATCTTTGTTCTTCATATTCCCTGATGGAATAAAAGAGAAAGAAGCAGTCAGACAAAGAACCTACCTGCTTTCCTTAGAAACTTATCTCACAATGGAATCCTTTCCTCTTGTGCTTAATACTGTCGTTGACATCTATTCTTTAGTCACATCATCAACGAAATGGTCTGTTAAAGATAGTTATATTTTCATGGGAGATCCTAGGAAAAGATCACATATGCTTCTAGTAATTCCCATAATCTTCTCTTTCATGTAGAGGAGTAATTTTTTCTTTGCTGTTCTCCATCTTGTAAATATGACTGATTCTTCTCTTTTACAAAGTTTCTTCAGCAGAGAAGAAGGATTCATCCTAAGGAGCCAAAGAAGACACTTCCAAATGGCTAACATGTATTAGTCGTTGCTTTCTTATGTCACTTAATTCTTGTGACAACCTTGGCGGTGGGATGAAACAATTGCCTTCAAAATTAGGGTTCGATAGTCAAAGAGGTCTTAAAATTGAAAACCAATACTCAAAGAGGTAAAAACCAAGTCTATGTACTGTTTTTAATTTATTATTTTTTGATTGTACCTCATCTTTTAATGAGGATTGTCAAGTGCTATGAGTTTATGTTTAAATAAATGTGTGTATTTGAAGACACAGAAATAAGTGAATTGTACAGAATCTCACCTGTATTAATTGTAATGTTCAACTAAAAAATAAGTGACCCTTCCTAAATCTCTCAGGGCTTTTAGAGAAAAATCCTGAGAGCTATTTATCTACTTTTCCTTGAGGGCTCTAGTAATTCCTTCTTCAGTAATAACTAACTCAACTTCTAAGAGCATCACACAGATCATTATCATGTATATAGTCACTCCCTTCAAAAGCAAGCTTTTAAATAATTTTTATGGCAAATATAAATAGAAACCTGGCAAGATATAACTTCTCTAATACTGTAAGCACAGTTTCTTACCAACTCTTTTTATCAGGCCCCAAAAAAGGGATTTTAGCATTCAATGGGCCACTACCAAAAGACTCAAGACATATGCTGCCTGTGAATGCTGGAATAGGAAAGAAACACATTTTAAAAGATAAATGGCTTATTCATGCACACTCCTTTTCCAAATGAAAAGACATCCCAAGTCATAAATGGTTAAGAAAAAATAAAAGACAATTCTTTAGATTCTAATGAAATTTTTGAACTATTTCAAAATTAGATTTGCTGTTTCAATATTCATTGTTGTATATGTTTATTTTTTGTTTGGCATCCTTATCACACTAAGTAGAGATAAGTATTATTTTTCTTTTATCTCTCGCTCTGTCTGTCTGTTTCTCTCTCTTTGCTTTGCATGTGTGGAGTTATCAGAGTAAACTACAGGTAAAAAGAAACCATGGTTTCTTCCTTATAGAAACTGGTAGTCACTATGGGTAAATAGGTTTACTTCGTAGAGGCATTGGAAAGTGATGATTCCAATAAATATTCATTGCTGCAGAAATCTGGAGTTTGGAAAACATAATATTAACTAGAACATGAGAATAGAATTGATAGAGGCAATCCGGAGTGAAATACAATGAACCAGCTACAGTTAAGAACTCTTCAACCAAGGAGACCCACCTGTATCCTACCCTTGAATTTATTGTGCCTCACTGGTCAAGTTCCTCTAGTTAATACTGTTCTTCCTTCTTATATACAGTTAGGATTCTAATAGTAATTATTTCATAATGATATGAGAAAGATGGAATGAACTAATATATTAGAAATATTTCATTTATGACACATAGTAAGCTCTCAATGGGAGTTATCTATAATTAACATTGTAGATTTTGAACTAGAACTTGAAATTGGTTTTAAAGTTGTCATTAGATTTATATCACATTTGTATTTGATTACATGAACATAAAAAGTCAGGAAACCATGGTCCCCAAATAATTAAAATTGATGTTTATAAGGAATACTAAATATGAAAGACGATTTGCTAGAATAACTTACTTTGATGTGACACATTAGAATTTGCAAAATAATTTTACTGGTAAAATGACATTGTATTCTTTCAACATTTTGGGGAAAAAACAAGTATTATCACCAGTTTAAAAAGTGGGAAACTGAAAATTAAGCCAAACCCTGGTGGCCATCAAGAATAAGAGATTATGTGTATATTGAACAGTTGTTCAGCAAAACTAGTTCGTCCAATGAACAAACAGTGTTTAGATAAAACGTCAGTAAGTACACGATGGTTTTATTGCTAATGCAGGGTTACACAGAACTGCTAAGTGGCAGGGAAATTGGTAACAATGAACCTGGATTTAAACTTTGATCACCTATGTAGGGAAAATGAAAGAGGGCCAGAGAACCGGGTCCTACTGCATGACCTTCACTGCAGGATCTCTAGGGTAGGAGCTCAGGGTAATTTTTGCTTAGTAAAACGGTGTTTGATGCAAGAGAAATCAACAGTGAGCTTTTAAAATGATCTTCTATGAATTGGATAGGAGGGCACCATTGGGAACAAAGGCAGATGGAAAGAAATTGAAAATGTATATTACGAATAGTAGAAAAATGAGATAAGGAGGATGGCAGACATTAGATGACAAATAGTAAGTGAATACTTCATGCAGAAGGTCGTGAACCCTTCCTCACTACCTTCATTCAGTGGGTGCCAAAAAAGGATTCAGGAATCCTTTGTTCCCACTTACCCTTATAAGTCATTTATGGAAGTGGCCTAGCCCGTGTAAGGCAGACAAGCAATGAGTTCACATGGGCAAAAAGAGTCACAAGATGGGAAAGATATACCCACAGCTACTTACCAAAGGAAGCACTGTGAGGGCAGTGAGAAGAGGGCTTGCAAGTAGCCAACTTAGCAGGTGGCCACTTAGTTCTCACGTGGCTTCAGGAGGCTAATAGAAAGGACACCCACTTAACGTGAGCCTGCTGGGAAGCACATCCGGATTCTGCTCTTGGCTTTTCTGATCCGGTCTTCCTTACAGGGTCCACAACTAGCCCAACTCTCCCTCAACAGCCCCTTCTCTTCCTCCCTTGCCTTTCCACCGGTTCCTACAAGGACACCTTACAAAATTTCTCTATCTGGCAGGAAATTCCAGGAGGAAGCTCTGATTCTCATTCACCATGATTTTGATTATTTTAGGCCATTTATAACAGTCTGAATTAAATGTATTCTTTAGGAGTTCTCATTAAAATATTTCTAAAAGGAGAATGCTTTCAAATGGGAAAAATGTCAGATATGATTACATAGGGAATATTGAAATGTTTTCCACAAATGTTGGGAAAATATGTTAGTCACAGGGGCTACTGCACCTTATTAAGGGAAATGTAATTAAAATCATGTAGCATAATCACTGTCATTTCTCCAAGTGCAAAGGGGTTACTTATTTGAAAACAAAACAGATACCAAGCATTTCTCCATGCCTGCTTTATATAACATTGAGGTTTTAAATAATACATCACTTTATTTAAAATCTATTTACATGGTAATTGCCACTGTATAATGTATGAAAGATCACTTCACGGAGTTTAAATCTGGTTTGCAATGTGGGCTTGACATATATTTTATTACTTTTTTAAAAGCCTCTTAAATTACCCTTTATGTGTTTCTAAAATACAAGTACCTATTTTTAGAAAAATAATCCTGAACTCTAGCTGCTGCTAACCTGTTTGTGATCTTTTGCTTTCTAGATTTGGCTGTCTTTCTGAAATGCCATTCTGTTTCTTTAAAAAAAAAAAAAGGAGGCAGCAACAGGAGATTTAAATACCACCTAAGAGACTGTTATTTTTTAGATGCTATTTTGAATTTCTTACATGATAAAGCAGACTTTAAAAAGTCCTGCTTTGAACATTTGATTATACAGGAAGAAAAACAATTGTTTTGAAGCATGTTTTTAAACTTCATTATTTCGTCATGACTTGGCTCTGGGCAACCCCGGAAGGAAGGACCATTGATGGTTACTCAGAGGCTCAGTGTGGTTGCTTTCTGTTTCTCCCGATTCTCCAGTCTTGTCCCTTCAGAGATGTCACAGGTACAGATATCATTTTCTTTTATCTGCTTCTATCACCTGTGTAGCTCTCGCTATCCTATGATCTTCACAGAGACATGGCACAGGATAAGGACTAAATTATGTTCTATAATTTCACCACTGTGATTGATTACTAGAAAGAGAATATCTTATCTTGAAATATTAAACATAGAATTGAGAAATGTATGCTATTGGAAGGACACAATGGTTAACTTAGCTTAATCTGTGGCAGCATTGCTTTCATGTGAGGGTCTTCAGATTGCCTCACTGTATCTCAAAACATGTAATTCATGGGCTTACTGTAATTTCTGTCTGCACTCACATCTTAGGTTATCTCATTTGACATAAATAACATCTGGATGCAGATGCTTCTGAAACGTATGTCTCTTCCGAGACCACTCCATGAATCTCAGTCTCCTACAACCAACTATCTTCACAGCTTCTTCGCTTGGGTACCTAAAAGACTTCAAAGTGAAATTTATGAGACAGTAGAAAAGAAATGGACATAAAACTATGATCTTAATTGAAAAATTAAAAGATATAGAAAATTAAAAGATTGATTCCATTTCACTTGAATGATCATTTTTCTGGTGAAGTTAAATTTATGGAAGTTGAAAAGAATAAATCAATTAGGTTGTGCTTGCATGCAATTGGCAGAAACTAAATTCACAAGTATTTAAAAATGAGAGTTTTTATAGTCCTGTTTAACTAGAAGTGCAAAAGTTGAACAGATTTTTGACCATAAGCCATCAGAGCTTTAAAGCGTGCTTTCTCAAGGTGTGTGTGCATGTGTGATAGCTCTCTCCTAATAGTGAGAAAGTCTCTTTCCAAACATACCTCAGTAAGGCTCACCTCACGTGCTGTTAATCCATACTATCTAAAGCCACCCCACATCTAAATTTTGTTTAGAAATTAGCCCCCTCCTAAGCAATTTATGCCTCGGTATGGAAATAATCCCAACCCATCTCCCCAAGTGGGTTTATATTTGCCTAATTTAATTGTGCAACATACAGTCATGTGTTATTAAGGTGATTGTGAAATCTAGCCTAAAGGCAAGAAGGATACGACATTATCATAGAGAGTAGGAGTGTAGTTCATTATTTCAAAAGGAATACTTGCATTCAATGCTTTATGGGACATGAACAAAGTCTAGAAATGAAACCCTAGAAGCGAATGGGAAGGGTATGAGCCAGTTGACAGTTGTAAGCCATCTTGTCTATCTCAAAGCAAACTCTTTAGTGAGCAGAACAGATCTCATCAAAAATGCATTGCAAAGAGAATTGGGAAATTATGTCAGAGTCAAGCATTATTATAGATTTTTCTGAGGCCTGAAGCTTAAACAATTTACTGAAGTCTCATCAAGAAGATAATTACACAATACATATAAAAATTAGGTTAAAGTCTTTACAAGGAGCTCTTGAAGTTGAATACCCGTAATGCTTAAGCTCGAAACTTTTAAGTGCACCTACCACTGAAGTCAACACCACAAAAGGTCTTACCTTCCACCTTGCCACCACTGAACTTCTGGACAAATGAGCATACTACTACACATGTGTGAAATAACCCTAAGTGCTGCAGAGATACACATGAGATTAGAGTGTTCAGGGATAACTTCACCCATATTGTTTTCTATTTTTGGAGATCAATGTATTAAGTGAAATAACTCAGACAGAAGATAAATTCCGCATGATCTCACTCATGTGGAACCGAAAAGAGATGATTTCACAAATGTTGACAGGAGAATCGTGATTGCCGGAGGCCAATGACAATAGTCGGAGAGGGACAGGGCAGGACTGCTCACTGGTACTAAGTTACAGTTACACAAGAGACAAGAGCAAGAAGTTCTGGGATACTATTGTGCCGCAGGGCCATACTAGTTACCGACAAAGTACTCTACATTTCCAAAAGCTAGGATACATTATTTTGAATGTTTTTCACCTCAAAGAAGTGATAAATGTTTGAGGATATACATAATCTCACTTAAACATCACGCAATGTATACATATATTGAAACACAAAACAGTATCTCCTTGATACTTGTCATTTCTGTTTCTATATACTAGTTAAAGTTAATTTTTTGGCAGGTGGAGACAAGTACCAAGTTATGTTGAATATTTTAGATTATGGTAAGTATGACAAATTTTTTTCAAAGAGACAAACAGTAATATTTCCCAGTCCACTTGCTTTACCACAATAAATCTTTGTTATTTCCCATTGAAATACACAGTGTATTTCTCTCCCCCCCCATTTTATTGCTATGTATTAGTGCAAAATTTAAGGTTTATAATGAAGTTGAGCATTCAGTGCAAATAAGTATCTTGTCAAGGTGACAGACTTTCCCTCTCTCCTTTTGTCCCTCCCCCTACCCACCCTTCCTCCCTCCCCATCCTACCCCCCCCCCCATTCACTTTGTTTTTCATTTTAAGTTCATGAGATAGTTGTGATCTGGGTTTCTCGTATCAGAGAGACTGTTCGATGTCTCACAGTGTATTTCTCCACCCTTAAGAATCTGGAACTGGAGCCTATGTGCTTTCAATTCCGTCTTTTTGAAGGAGAGTGAGTATTTGAGAGACGCAACTTCCCTGGGACCACTATGCTGGAAAGGACCCAGGCCGCGTGACAGGGAGGGTGAGAAGCCATGAACGTAAAGAGCTGCCAGAGCAAACGAAGGTCTTGTTTGGGAATGGATGCTCTGATCCCAGCCGCTCAAACCGATGCCCTATAGATCTCAGGACAAACCTACCCAAGCCCTTACTGAACTCCTGAAGCTCAAAATCACTCCTCTCTCTCGCTCTCTCTCTCTCTCTCTCTCTCTCTCTCTCTCTCCATATATATATATATATATATATATATATATATATATATATATACACACACACATATATATATATACACATATATACATATATATGTATATATATATATGTGTGTATTATATATGACTATATATTATATATCATGAATATATATTATGAATATATATCCTAGTTCAAGAAGTATTATGATAATTCCTTCCATAGTAATACATTGCCAAAACATCGAGGAATTTGGTTTTTATTATAACGACAGGCAATGAAGAGCTTTATTTAAAGCAGAATACAACACCACTGAATTACCGAAACTGCCATGAGGAAAACTGGTGACAAAGAATGCCAGACAGAAGGAAAGAGAATGGATTTGAGAGGATGATAGTATCTAAAAGGATGCTAATTGTTCCTATTCTACCGGGCAGACTCTGTTGGAAAGGTCAGGCTGTGCCTGAGCTATGATGGCCCTGTTATTTAGACATGAGTAAGGCTCAATAACTTTGATCCCATTTCTTTCTCCAGTGAAATGCTATCACTGCAATCTTAATACATCTTCAGCCTTATCTCTAAGTCTTATGCTAATCCGTTTTTCATTATTCCCTTTCAGGTTCAGTCTTTGTTATAATCTCAAAATTTTATTCAGAAAAGATCAGGGCAACTACATAACAGAAATAATGTTTGAGAAGCATAATAAAGCAAACTCCCAACCATCTAAACATTTAAAATGTGATTCCATAACATAAGTAGGCCATTTCTAAATTAATTTTCTTTCTTCTCGGATAGCATTAATAGATTCTTGGACCCTTAAAAATCATACTTCTTAATGTCACCTTGATTGCATTTGTGCAGGATGAAAAAAACTTATTCTTTTTATTTTTATATTCAGTATTCTGTTGGGTTCATCTATCATTTTGCTCATTTGGCTGGAATACAGCCCCAAGAAAAAATTAAATTGATTTCTGAATATGAAAATTTTTCCCTCATAATCTTGGGGTGTGCTTTAGAGTTTTCAGAGTATTTTCACATGAAGTTCCATCTTGGATCCTCATCTGAGGTGAATCATATAAATTAGTAAATATCCTTATGCTTAATTTCACAATAAAGAAATTGAATGCTCAAGAAAGTTAACTAACTTATCCAGGAACATTAAGTTAGGTACTGGGACTGACATTTACAAGGGCTGGGGATTTTCTCTGTTTGTAGACTAACGTACTGTTATTCCACTGCTGAAAATAGTACTTGACACATAGTCGCAATTCAATAAATGTTTGCTGAGTGGACTTGAATGGAGTCAGAGGTGAAACAGCTCAGAATGGAAAATAAATCAGAGGGAGTTGAAGTCAATAAGATCTGGGCATAATTCTAGGTAATGCCACAGACTTATTTTGTATTTAGAATAAATCAATCTTTTAGTCTCATGGTGTTCATCTACTTGCTGTGAAACTTCATACATATGACATGAGAATGCTATACAGATTGAATTTGGCCACATATGTAAAACATCTGCCATACATTGACAAGTAAAACCTAAGGTTGTTTTTTCCCCCTTAACATGATCCTTTTCTGTTACATACAAAACCTTTTGTTTTGTATCTAAAAATCTCAGCTTGGTCAAAAGCTCGAGATGACAAGAACTAGAACGGTATACATTATTGTATGTAAAATAATAGTAACACAATTTAACACAGAATAAAAATTATGAGCCTTATTAGAATTAAATATATGAACACTTTCCTCTGAAGCAGCATGAAGATAATGTGGATTCCTTCTGCATTTATAATCTAACCTCAACACAGGTGATATTAGATCTGAACAACAGCAAATAACACCTTTGAAAGGTTGTGTCAATCGTATGCACGAACTAAAATGAAATACACAGCTGAAGACATTCAGAGTCAGCTTCTTCATAATGTTTCATCTTTATGTTTATTTGGAACTTTGGACCTTTTATTTTTTAACTAATTCCTGAATTTTCATCCGGGGTTGATTTTCAGCACGCAGTGATAAAGAACAGGTGCTATGCAAGGGTCTGCGAGAAGGCTGACAGTATAGCTTTTCATAGTTAAGTAATTTGAAGCAGGTCGAAGCGAAACGACTTACTTGCCTGAGATAAAACAATGATTCAGGTTCTTAGCAGGAAGAGAACATGAGCTCTGGACTTAAGGCTGCTCAATTTGACTTGGAGAAATCATTCTTCTGCCTGTACTTTAAGTCATGTACAGTACACATTAACACTTGAGAGAATGAATTTTGGTCCTCTTTTGCGTGTATTTCATTGCTTGATTATCATGTAAAGATTGCTCTTCGGACTCTGCCAATCTTTTGTCTTAGAGTTTCCTGTACATATAAGAACATTTCTGTTGTATTTTTGATGCTGTCATAACTTTTACCAGTCTTCGGATTTTATTTATAAGGATCATAATCATGGGCCATAAGAACATAAATGATTCCTTCATATTTACCTTCCTCCTGGCATTCAATATTATTTTAAAAACATGCACGTTCTATTAGTTTTTTTGGGGTTATTGGTCTTTTTATTTCTAATTCCTTTATTAGTATGTATTTTCCCATTTTTATTAATGTATGTGTGTGTGTGTGTGTGTGTGTGTGTGTGATATATAATGGCTACAGTGAGCTTGAGTATTTTATGTACATATATATATCATGCTAACATTGCAATCCCACCCCCTGCCCATTTTTGGCCCTCCCACACCCTCTCCACCCCCCTAGCTCACGCTATCACCCTTTTTTGCTTCCATAGAATGCCTGCACTCTGGTTTTCTTATATTAAAAAAAAAACATGCAATATTTAACCTTCCGTCTGACTCACTTCACTGAGCATGATGGTCTCAAGTTGTGGCCATTTACCTACAAAAGCTTCAGAAAACTCTGTCTTTATGCTATTGATTTTTTTTAGTTCCTTTTATATTATTATGGATAATGGGAATTTGAGGCTAGGGGAGCATAAAGTAGTGTGTAAAAGCTACATTCTTATAATTCAAAAACCATTTAAAAACTTTCATTTTGGTGGATACAAATATACATACTCGTGAATTGTCAGAAACAATAAAATTACGCGAAGAGAAATGCAAAACAGGAAACACAATCCTTAATTTTCACTGTGTTACCACATTGTGGTCTAAAAATATTGTTTAAAAATTATCTAGGCTGTTTTTACTTTGTTTTTTTAATTTAAAAAGAATAGTCTAGACCAAAAATACCACAAAATCCTAAGTTCAGAAAATGATAAATCTGTAACTCAATTCTGTTTCACACTATTCATGCAATGATGGAATGATGCCAAGTTTGAAACCACCCAGTACAGAGCATGTGACACCTGATAGCTATTGATTAAATGAAGACAGTTTCTCCCGTGACATTTTCCTGCACTTTTTCAGGAAGAATATATAGAAATCTGTTTTTCCTGAGTATACAAGTAATGTGTGCTCATTGTACAATATAAACTTTAGAAAATCCAGAGAAGCTTAAGAGAAAATTAAAATGAGTGTGCTCATACCAACCAAAGATAAAAATTTGTCATAACTTTGGGTATCTTTAAATCTTTTATGCATATACAAATACTTTTCACATTTTGAAATATTAATATCATTTTCCCACTAATTTATACAGTGTAAATTTTTAAGGGATCAGGAACTAAATTAATATCAAACTTTACAACAAAAAATGTTAGGTAAAAGGAAACAAAAAGAGCTCAAAAAAGAACTCAAGCTGAGAATTTTATATGCATTAAAATATCATATAAACACAGACGAGTTAAAAATGTTAGGAACAAAATGTCTCATAACACTTGTTACTCAGACACACCATTTCAAAGCACTCTAGAAGGAAGCTATTTAGCTAGGAAAGAAATGACCAATACAATTTAAGTGAACATCTTAATATGTTTTGTGTTGTCTACAAACAGTGATTAAAGATTGCATTTCTCAAAAAATTGAGGAAAAATATCCAAACCTTAATTTTGATAAATAGGATCATTTACTCTTAAAAGTTTTTGAGAATGTCAAAGAGATTTTGTTTATGTGTGTGCATCCACCAGTATTTATATTAAAATTTTAAACAATTAAAAAATTATTTATTAAAAATATAATAGGCAATTCATTTCAGGCTTATATATAAAAATCCGAATGAAAATCATTTAAGGTTTATATTTGTTTTATGTTTCTGGAAAACATGAGAATTTAGCTCTTCCCTGCCACTATGTATAGTCTATTTTTGTTCAGTCGTGTCACCACCATAAATAAATGACATGAATGTGATGGTGCCTGCCTGTAATCCCAGCACTTTGGAGGCCGAGGCAGGAGGATTGCCGTGAGTTTGAGGTCAGCCTGGGCTATGTAGTGAGTTCAGAGCCAGCTTGGACTACAAGGTGAGATCCTGCCTCAAAAATACCCCCCCCCACACACACACACGCTTGTAAAAGAAAGTGAAAAAGGCAAATACATATTTAACATTGTTGTGAAAATAACGTTGACTTTGCAGACGTTTTTAAAGTATCCCTGGAACCTCCAAAGGCCTCTGCCATTTACTGAAAACTGCTGCTCTGAGTGGTGTTAATGTCTGGAGCAACGATGCTAGAGTAGAAAAAGAAACAGCAAAGTCCTGTCGAGGAATTTTTTCGGGGGGGGGGGGGGTTAAACAAGCTTATTTGTAAATTTAGCCAATGTATATAATTGGCCCTAACACTTCAAAAAATCCTAAAACCACTCAGAGGGCCATCTCTATGGAAGCATAAAAGGAATTTCTCCAGGACAGATGTGATGTAACTCAATACCATCTTAATTGGCAGAGGTTCAAAAAGCCAGGCATAGTATTCCATTGTGCATAAGTACCACAGTTTGTGTATCAATGGTCTGTTGAGTATTTTGGTGACTTCCATATTTTAGCTATTGTTAGTTGTGCTGCTGTGAACATTGGTATACATATATCTCCGTTGTGTGGGGTTTTTTTTTTTTTGGCCTCTTTTGGATATATTCCCAGGAGGGGTGTCACTGGATTGAAGGGGATATTTATTTCTAGTCTTTTGAGAGATGTCCATATGCTTTCCAAAGTGATTGTATGAATTTACATTCCCACCAGCAGTGCAGAAGGGTTCCTTTCTCCCCAAAGCCTTACAAGCTCAAGTTCATTGTAAACCTTAAATTTTGTACTTATACATATCAATAAAATGGGGGGGGGGGAAGGCCAGACAATAGGATCCTCCTCTAACAGCAAGTTTACAGTAAACTCTACAAGAAAAATGTGAAACTTTAGTATTGTTTTCTCTTACAGAAGAAAAACAAAACTATTTATGAGATCAACCACAAAACAGTGAAAAGCTACACTAACTAGAATATTAATAATAGATGCTGGTGTGAATAAATTCTTATTTTATTCTGGAGCCCATATTTAACCCCTTCCCCCTGCTAGCATTTGCATTATCAGCTAGAAGGTTAGTTAATTTGGTAGAATATGGATGTGTGCAAGGTATACAGAGAGCATTTTCCTACTTTGAAAACAAGTACAATCCAGTTAGGAGAAAACCAACTGGACTCTAAATTACACACACCTTAATGACAAGACTCTCCACCCCTTGTGGATGTAAAACATTAAAAAATGTTGAACTACAATATACAGAATAGCCCCTATCAATGTTCATATTATACTTTATAGCTGCCAGGTTTGTGTATTTATTTATTTTCAGGAAACTGTAAGTTACACGGTGGTTAAGACTTGTGTCTTAAATCTAGAAGATATAGGCATAGAAAAGAACTTTTTTCTTAAAAGGACAGCTGATGCAAAAGGAACAACTCCCAGAATCAACAAATAGGATTATATCAAATTAAAATGTTTCTCCACAGAAAAGTAAAGTATCAACAGAGTGAAGAGAGAACTAACAGAATTGGAAAAACTTTTATGACCTACACCTTGGACAGGAGGTCAATAATTAGAATGTTCAAGGACATGAAGAAAAATAGATCCCTCAAAATCAAAGATCTGAGTAAAAAATGGGCAACTGAAATGAATAGGAAGTTCTCAGTTTAAGAATTTCAAGTGGCCAGCAAACATATGAAAAGATGTTCAACATCCTTAGCCATTAGAGAAATGCAAGCCAAAACTTCACTACGATACCATCTCACCCCAGCCAGAGTGGTGCATATCAAGATGTTGATCAGCAATTGATGCTGGTGAGGTTGTGGGGAAAAAGGAATGCTTTTACATTGCTGGTGGGACTGCAAAAGGGTACAACCTCTATGGAGGGCAATATGGAAATTCCTCAAAAGGCCGAAAAGAAATATTTCCTTTGTTCGAGTGACACCTCTTTTGGGAATCTTCCTAAAAGAGTTAAAGCAACATATTACAGAGATACATGTATACCCATGTTTATAGCAGCACAAGGAACAATAGCTAAAATGTAGAAGATGCCAAAATATCTATCAACAGACCAATGGATACAAAAATTATGGTATGGAGTACTATTCTTCCATAAGGATAAATAGATTGGAGGCTTTTGTAGGTAAATGGATGAAACTTGATAGGATTATGCTCAGTGGAGTGAAATGCAGAAGGTTAAATATTGCATAGTTTCTTTAATATGAAAAACGCAGAGTACAGGCATTCTATAGAACTGAATGGGTGTGGTAGTGAAAGTCAGAGGGGATGTGAAGGCCAAAACTGGGGATGGGAAGGGATTGCAATGATGAAGAGATACATATGTGCATAAAATACTCAGTGTTGATGTATCTATTGTGTATTACATATATTTTAATAAAAATGAAGGGAAGACTTGTGTCTTCACTCATGAAAAAGCTGATGTTGCATCACAGTGATGTATGGTGAGACTTATTAAGTTACCAAGTTATAACCACTGTTTTTTTTTTTTTTGCAAAAAGACCCTGTAGACATTTCTTTATCAATTCTTGTGCTGTAATAGCTACCGAACAATTCATCAATAGACAGAAAGATGCACCATGGGAAGCAAGACATTACCCCCCATCTCGTCTGCATATTAGCAACTTGTCACTCCTGGGCAACAGCGCTCACACCACTGAAGTCTGTGGACAGCCATTTTCTCATTCATTTTGTGTGAAAGACGGACTGGGTTAAGTACAAATGCGACATATTAAAAATATTTCTTACAAAAAGTCATGAGTCAAACCAAACTATTTCATAGGATTTACTACAAAACATCATAAAAATGGCCTTCACTTCCGGTCTCTCATCTCATACCCAGTGAGCCAAACAGATATTTCTGGGTATGGATGGTTTTTGGCCATCATGGTCCACAGGCGGCATACAGGTTATTATCTTCAAAATGAACCCCCTAGGCACACTTCACTGGCTTTGTGCATTCCGAAACTTCAACTTGGTTTTGAAATTCTGGGTGATCGCTCATCACCCTCTGGAAAGGCAGCTTCTGGATGAGAAGATCAGTGAATTTCTGGTAATGATAAGACTCTCCAAATGCCACAGTCCCAGGCCTGTAGCAATCAGGTTTCTTTACCTCACCGGTAGAAGAAGTACTTTTCCTTTTAGTGGCCAGATACTTGAGGGGACTTCCTGATCAGTGGCAGTCTGCTTGATTCAGGCCATTTTCTTTTAGTCAGTGCCAAAGCCTTAGGCCACTTCTCTCTCTTTGCCAAAATTTTCTTTTTATTAGTACCTATTTGTGATGTATAATAATAACAGTGTGAGAAACTGGTGTACATCCTGTTCATTTTTACCGCCCTTCCCCATTCTCACCCGCATCCCCACATCCTCTTGTCCTCTTCGTACTGTCCATCTTCCTACTTTCTTCCGTCTCTTTTATTTTGCTCAATTACTTTTGTATCATTTGATTTTCTCATCTTAGATAAATTATCTGATATATAATCTTCTGCATCTGATTCACTAAGCATGATGGCCACCGTGCCACTGCTGGCCAAGAGCCACAGTAGCCCAGGACAAAAATAACACCCTCTGAACCAATAACTAATTCATTCTGTGCTCAGCAAACCTTAATGCTGAGGAACTTTCTCAACGCTTTGATAAAATTAAGCATGTATTGATATATCTACTTTCTGCTTAAGTATAATGTTTATTATGTGATAATTCTCAAATGAAAGGCAATCTCCATCTAAACACGAATTCTAAGGCCTATTTTTTTTTTTTTTTGCACTGTTGGGTATTCTCTTGAGATCCATGGATGAACCCAGACTTGTACCGTGCATTCTGTATACTAAGAGATGTGATTTTACCATCAAAACAAAAGCATGCATGAGAATGGGTACAGGTAAGTTCAGCCAAGTCTCTAAAACCAGAACACACACACACACACACACACAAAACCTGCATGCACACCATACTGCAGAAAGAAAGGGACAATTTCACCACTCACTGTTTGCACATGGCGTCACAGAGCACACAATACTCCATGATGCTACTCTTCAATTGATGCTACTCAGTAATTTTTATGGCAACTGGAAGATAATATATCACAGAAACCATCTGGTTGGTCTGGGGGAAAATGTTATTTACAATAAATGATGATCTAGTTTATCTTCGGCAATATAATTAAATATGAAGAATGCAAGTATGCATCCTCCAAAACAACGCCACCAAGTCCCTAGAGTCTGGCTGACTGGGCCCATCTCCACGCTGCTTCTTTAAGGTAACACTAACACACTGGAACATCACTTTCCTTCTCCTTGCCAGTTCTTCTTTTCTATTCACGATATTGGCAGTTTCATACAGAAAATACAAAAAAAATGGCTACTGAAAAAGTTATTACTCTTGTAAGTTAATTTGAGCATGGAGGTCTATTGGCCAGCAAAGGTCAGGTGACCCTAAGCATCAGTCGTGAACCTTTTGGCTTTCTGCTTGCTTTTTCACTGTGGTTTGTTTCTGTAAAACGAAAACACAACTCAGAGATATTACAGAATCCAAGTAAAACAAATATGCAGGGTATACGCTTCCTAGAAACACACAGACACTTTTCCTCCACACTTTCACCACGGCAGCATAAGTAACTATGTGAGAACGACACGACATGAAACTGGTACTGAATCAGGCATGAGCTGGAATGGCCTCAACATACACACTTGAGAAATGTCATGTGTCTTTTATTAATTGAAAGGGTTCTACATTTCTTCCAGAGTGGAAGAGGGGTGGTGAGAAGGAACTCAGCCCACAGTTATTAAAGAATCAAATGCAGTTTCTGGGTTTGACAGGTTCGCCATATAAGAGTCCAATACCTAATATCAACTATTTGCAAATGGCAGAGAAAGTGTTTTCTCCACTTTTGCAAATAAAACACAGTGGGGAAAAAACCACTAATAAGTCTTGGTTTCCACGCTAAAAGGATAATAGGAAGGGTACATGTGGGTATCTCATGGTTAAGAAAAAAATGATCTTTTCACATCGGTCTGATTTCAGAAACACAACAGCAAGATGCAGCACCACAGACACACTGGCTTCGGCTGTTCAAAGACGGATCATTTTTTGAAATGGCGTTTTCCTTCCCTAGATTTGGTCAGTGAAGCTAGCACTTTAAAGTTTGCTGAACTGTGGAAGAATGCCCAGGTCACATCCATTTGTGTCGATATATCTTAATAACATAATTATCTGATAGCAAAAATGGAAAATATAGCCTTCACTCTCAAGAATACATAATTTGGTATGATCAATGAAAGATGAAAAGTATTTAATACACAAAAGTATTTAATATACAAAGCAATTTTAAAAAAAAAACATGATCTATGCTTCAAAAAAGAATCCTAATAAGACAAAACAGTACAGCAAATAGAACTATCTTAAATTCATGCACAGAAACAGAGATGCACAGATTGAATTAAAGAGCAAGAAAAGCAATAAGCAATGAACATAAGATTCAACTATTTATTCAAACAAAACGGAAGGAAAAACATGGCAGATTTATATGAAGAATGTCAAGTAGAGGAGGCAATTTTAATTCCCTATGAAATAAATTGTAAATTGAAGCTCTCCATAGTTAAAAAATGTAAGCCAAGAAAATGTAACAAGCTTGAACATCTTTATGTAACAATAGCTTGAAAATATGCAGAGCTGAGATGAAAAAAACAAAGTGGAGGACTGCAGAATATTTATATTATCAGTTTTTCTATTAGAGACTCATTAACCATGCAACAAAAGTGTATTTGAATAATATAATTTTGAAGTTTGAATGTATGCATGTGTATACATGAGATGTGTACACATGTATACATATGTTTGAATTTTCAGAATAGAACTTGAAGGTTTAAACATTGTCATGTTCATTGAGTTCAGCATATTCTCTGGAGCTTGAACATCCACCTTAGCAACTGTTTCTGCCCTTTTCAATTGTGCAGCTGTTTTTTCTTTAAAAGGTTAATTTTTGCTTTCCTATTTTAAATAGAGATGATTTTAGAATTTTATTATTGAAAATTATTTCAGGAGTACATAGTCTAATGCTGAAAACCATTATTTTAGCATAGCCTTCAAAATTCTTTGAATAGCTTTACACAACAACAACAAAAAAAATTCACCTGCTTATGAGGTGCTTTAGTCACTTTCTTGTTCTGGAACACAATAATTGACCCCCATTACTTAAAGGAGGAAAGAGCTACTTTAGCTTCCCGTTCCGAGATCTCGGTCCATTCATGATCAGCTGGCAATAGTAAAAGGTAAAAGGTCTAGTTGCAGGAAATCTGTTCACAACACGGCAAGACAGGAAGTAGAGAACGAAAAGAAGCTTAGGAGAATAGTGTGATCCCTTCTGTGCTATGCCCCAGTGGCATATGCCTTCCATCAGGCCCTCCCTCTTAACAGTACATGTAGAATAATCTACTTCATCCAATTAACCTCCATGAACCTATCATCTTCCAAACACATAAGGCTTTTGGTAGACATTGTAGACCCAAATCATAAGAGCAGGTGTGCACCCAAGTACTCGCATCAGGATTTCTACTGAAACGGTTTTTCTCTTGAACTTTTCATGTATTTAGTTTCTTCATATTCCTTCCTCTTACCAAGGTTTTCCCTGTGTATTTAAGCTTTTATTTATTCCTTCCCAGGCCTATATTTCTATCAATTCCATAATGTGGTGACTCACTTTTCTAACCAGGCCACAGCAGTGGCTCTTGTAAGTCTCTCCAATAGATGTTGGCATGACTTGGGATTTTTCATTCTGCTTTCCGCCTTGGATCTCAATGCAGTGAGAATCCTAGGTGCACAGGGGCCTTCCTCCACGCCCGCCCAATGATATAAAGTGTAACCGCACTTCTCCAGAGTTTGTACATTGAAGTCCTAATACTCAAGGTGATATTGCTTGCAGGTAAAGCTTAGAGACGTCAAGAGGGTGATGCTCTCGCAAGTGGGATTAGTGTCTCTATAAATGAAGCCTTTGCCCTTTCACCATATAAAGGTAGAGGATGACGTTTCCATCTGTAAAAAGTTGGCCCTCCCCAGACACTGATTTCTAGAATCCCAGTCCTGAGCTTTCTAGCCTCTAGAACCATGAGAGATAAATGTGTGCTCTTGGTAAGTCACCCAGTTTGGGGTAGCTTGTGATAGTGCCACAAATAAATGAAGATACTAAGGAAATTACTCTGGTTTTTAATTGATTTCCTGGATTTTGAAATTAGCTAATCTGAAAAATATACCTTGGATAAGGTAGTAATAAGTCCTATTACTTATTTTGAATGGTGATATGTGTAAATAACCATGTTTTTCTGGATGATATTCAATTAAATAGCTAATATTAATGTTTTGTATGAGGCTGAAAGGAAGACAGCTTTGGTGGCAGGGTGTGTATTTTAGAATGTTTCTGTCTTATCGACTTCCATATAAGTACTGCTGTACATCAACAATGTGGAAGTTTAATATTGACATCAAATATACCTTTTCTGAATAGTAAATGGAGGAAGAGGTGGATTGGGGAACTTGATAGCTAACATACTGTCCAGAATCTGATTAATAGCTTGATCCTTTGAAAACATTTTTCTGTAAAAATTAAAACTTTTAATTTTTATTTTTAGAAAGCTATTTTTGCTTATCAAAATTTTGTTAAAAACATAACTCACTTAACATTACTGTGTGTTCACATAAAATAACATTTAATCGTGACTGCTGGATAATACCCACCTGTGTATGAAGCACTTTATTCTTGATTGATGCCAACACGGTACAACAACGTCTTCACCTTGTGGCACACAGTACCACCAACCATCAATATTAAAATTCTCAAAATTCTCAAAAACAAGTTTAATATGAAATAAACACTTAAAATTTTTCAAAGATGGTTAATTTGCCTTTCAATTTTCATTAGATATCCAGAATTCACAGTAAGGTAGGTCAGCATTCTTTTTAGGGAGTTGACAAGTTCTTGTTTTCCCCCCATTTTATTGATATGTATAAGTGCAAAATTTAAGGTTTACAATGGAGTTGAGCATTTTGTGCACATACATATCTTGTCAAGGTGACAAGGGCTTTCCCACTCTCCTTTTGTCCCTCCTCCTACCCAACCCTCCCTCCCTCCCTCCCTGCCTGTTTCACTTTGTTTTTGGTTTTGACAACTTCTTGAAATGAAATTAAACCTACGATATGATTCAAATTCTTTTTGTTCTTTCCCCTTGGCAGAAATCACACAATGGGAATTCAAGAAAATAATATGGGAACAGGAAACTCATGTATCGATTTATCTTTTCTCAGAGTTTTTTATAGGCAGCTATTGTGATTCAAATACATGAGCATCTGAGACTTCTCCATTCAACATTTTTATATAAAGAGTGAACTCAGCAGAGAAGAGATTCATTAGTCTCAAAGCTGAGTTGTGGTGACAATTTATAAGCCCAGTTTTCTGAGGTATTAGAATTGCAACAAAGAAATTTTTATTCTCTTTCATTTCACTCTTTCAAGTTCAATAAAAATACAAAATGATGTTTTGGAATAGACTAAGGAAATTTTTCACAAGGCAATAAAAGCACGTTTGTCATTGAAATTCTAATATGACTTTTTTTTTAGAATCCACTCAAATAAGATGGTAGGATATGACGAAGAATGTGGTATCTCTTGAGAACTCACTTTTGAACTCTGAGACCTCTTCAGCAGACTCTGCTTCTCCACTTACTGGAGAGAATCTGAATTTGTATCATGCTCGTCATACCCTTTTCCATACAGGTAAAATATTTTTGGAGGATGACGTTATAGTAATCAAGATAAATTTACATTATTTAAAAATGCATTATAAAGAGATTTTGGGATGATACTTGGCTTGAAATTATAAAGAGGAGAACCTGTTGGGTCATTTCTTTCACTGAAATTTTTGTGGATTTGGTTAAACAGTTAATTTGCATAAAATAAACGGGTCTCATACTTTTAGATAAAATATACTCACACACAACACTTCGTTTTGACTACTAGAAATTGAATTTATTTTGATATTAATAAGCTTTGGCATAGTGTACTTTTAAAAGTACACTTGGTTTTATAAGGATTGCAGAATTTTTAAAGAAAACTTCATAAAGGCTTATTTTTTTCCTATAAGGAAAAAATTTCTTTTCCATTTCTGAGTTATTCAAAGCCTTGTCTTAGAGAAAAAGGCACGCAGTCAGGTTTGCACTCCCAAAATAGCTATTGATCTTTAAGGTGTATATGCACAATGATTTTATTCCCACATTTTTTGTCGTTAAAACGGTATTAAAAAATGAAATTTTTACTAATCTCCATTCACTTAACGAGTATTGGATGAGCACCTACTGTATGCCTAGTTCCATACTATATTCTGTGCAATGTGCACTGAGCAAGACACGTAAAATCCTTATTTTCATGGAATTTAAAATTCTAGCAGGGCTTGGGTGGTCCTGGTGGGTGTATTTGGGGAGGACAGAAAATGAAGAAGTAAAGAATAAATCACGAAAAACAGATGAAACATGTTTTGAAGGCAAAAATCAGAACTGTTGACCATACACCTTGCTTCAGGGAAGACAGCCAGATAATTAAAATAATAGTTAACACTTATTAGACACTTCTGCACCAAGTACTTCTCTTTTTACCATTACGTTGAGTAAGTTATTTCAACAACTTTAGGATGTTAATATTTTTGTCATCTTAATTTTACACATGCAGGTACTGAGTCACCAATTATTTTCCTAGTTCTTGCAAGATTATAGTATTAAGAAATGAGTTGAACTCATGTACTCTGACATACAAGCAGTTCGTTTAATAACTGCGTCATCCTGGAGGAAATTATCTTTGTCTTTATAGCAGACAGATGAAGCACAAGTTTGCGAAAGGGCCAACTACAGGCGAGGGGAATAGCGAAGGTAAAGGGCTTAAGCAAGGCCATGATGTATTTTAGAACAAAAAGCAGCAAGATTGCAGTATAGTGAGTACTTAAAAATCTCACATGAATATTGCTTTGGGAGGCACCCTGGAATGGATTACATAGTGCACTGTAACCCTGCACTTTATTTTCCAAGCAATATCAAACAGTTAGAGGACATTAAAACAAAGGAGAGCCATGATTTGATTTACCTTAACAAAGGATAGTGGAGGATGGAGAGAGAATCAAGAGTTGGATATGGAAACAAGGAAATTAGTAGGAAAACTATTACAGTAGTCAAAAAATGAAATCAAGAAAGCTTAGATGAGGGCTGTGATATTGGCAATGGAGAACACACTCAAGATATATTTGTGGTTAGCAAGTTGAAGAAAAGACAAACATCCGATTCCGTTTTGAACATGTTTCTCTCAGATGCATCACATCTAAATGGCAATAACAAACGGGCAGAAGGATCCTGGCTGGTGATATCTATTTGGGATTATAAGCCTTTAACTGGCTTTGAAACTATGGGCCGGGTCATTTTCTAAGGCAGATTTCTTCAATCTTGATGGCACTTGGGCATCATCTAAGAAGCTTTTGAAAACTCAGAGATGCCATGCTCGGTTCCAAGACAATAAAATTAGAATTTTATTTGGGGGAGAGGCTTGGGGGAGGATTGTGTCTTATTCATATCTTTTAAAGAACTCCCAAAGGGTATGGAGGCTTGTGAACCACAGGTCTGTCACGCATAAATAGGACCGTTCTCTGAGCCATTATTTGGAGGTGAAGAAGCGAAGCCACATGGAAAGATGAGAAGTAAAAAATGGAAAAACCTGGGAGCGTGGAGGCCAGAGAGGGACGTGTTTCAGAAGGGTACATCTAGCTCGAGACAGTCAACAGGATTAAGGGGTACAAGGAAGTTGAGTACGGAGAGAAGCTTTTGATAAGAAAATATGGCAGCTGATAGAAGCCTTAGTAAATACTACTTTTGTGGACTGGTAAAACTGTGACAAATTAGAAGTATTAAAAATCACAATGCATTTGAAACACTTTCCATATGATAAAGAACAAAGAAAAAGAGTATGGGAAGAAGATACATGGGGGGGGTGCAAATTCTTCATTTATAAGAAATGTATTTTCTGGTGATGGGATGACCAGGTAGAAATGGCCAAAGTGTCCTTTGACAGACTGGAAGGGATGTCACTTAGCGCTTAATTGTAGGAGATGGTTTTCAGTAGGAGCAGAGGTTACTATTGCCTTGTGACAGTGAAGGTTTTCAGATGTTAGAACATGCAAACATACTATCTGTTATGCTTTGGATCTGGCGTGTCCCAAAGTCTCATGTAGTTGCATGTTGTGGAATACCAATGCAACCACGTGCTAGTGAGAGGTATGGCCTGGTTGAAAGGGGTGTAACATTGGGACTCAATGAGGATGGGACAGATCATTGGAGCTTAACCTGGAAGGGGTGGATCACTATGATCTGGAAGGCTGTATGACAGCTCTGCCCTCCCTTGCTCACGTGGCTTCTTGTCTGTCATAAGGAGAACAACTTTTCCTCCGTCTGGACTCTGGCATGTGCTTCCATTGTTGCTAGCTGCCCACGAATGGACTGAAATCTGAAACTGTGAGCTAAAATAAATCTTTCTCTCCTTAAGTTGCAGATATTGGGTGTTGTGTCCTAGCGATGAAAAAGTAACTGAGACACTGTGTAACTGCTTTTCTTTAATTTGTGAAACAGGAGACAACCTCAGTAACCAATAACCAGTCTGAGTGTGAAAATACATATGAATACGGAGAAGACTCTATGAACTGGTCATTATTGGGAGGAGGAAAGCAAATCTTCTTAGAAAAAACATGACACTTTAGTGTCCTTTGTTGGATGTATGTCATGAATTTAAAGTGAGAATGGTCAGCAAAGTTTATTTATTTATTTATTTTGGATTTTACTCTTTCCCAAAACTTTCAACTGCTCTGGATAGAGCTTGCCTTTCTTTTACTCTTTTTGAAGCCACAGTTATATTTTGTTTAAGAAAATTCAGTGAGAAAATTCAGAAGATCTATACAAAAAAGTTATAGAAAAAGAATGATTTCCCATTTCTTGGAAAAAGGTTGAAGGAGAAGCTCATACTAGACTGTGTCCATGAATCACTAGCTGAAGAGGTACATTAACCTCTGTAAGAAGGGCTTATGTCTCAAGAGCTCAGGGAGACTAAGGAAGAGCAAGACTTGCAGTTACTAATAGAGTCGTGTGTATCAGAAGTTCCCCAAAAAGGTCATGATTACATAACGTGTAACCTTTTCCCACATCACTATTTGTGCTCTCTTCCTGGTAAGTTTCTATAAAATGTAGTCCCTGCCAACAGAACTTACTAATGACAAAGAAAAGAAAAGGCAGCAAATGATCTTATACACACTAAGATAGAAACTTACATAGCCCTGGAGTGAGTTTGGAACATCCTGACCTAAATTTTTGGTAGTTCTTCAGAGATAACATGACTTTTACCTTGAAAAACTTATAGTACTCCTCAATGTATTGAAGGCTGAAATTAATTTTAAATTTTTTTGATTATTGGATAATTTTTATTTCTTTGCTTTTAAAGTCATTACTGCCTTCTACATGCTCAATACTGTTCAAATTACAACTTTTAAATAATTAAGCAGAATTTCAATAGAAGAATAATATCGTAAAAGAATTTATAGCAATTTTATTCTGAATCATGTTTATAGGTATTTTAACCCCTAAAATCATCACAATGGCTTCTTTTATGAACTTTGTTACAAATATTAAGCAAAAATTTTCCAATAATTCGTAACATGAATGAAGATGTGAAATCTGGAATACTGTTTCCTCCCAAACCAATGAGACATTGAACTCAATTCTCTTTTGTACATCTTGGAGCTTTTCTCTCCAGAAACTATAAAGACATAAAAATTAAATGAATATGTTCATATGTAAAAACTACTTGTACCAGAAAAGTTTTCTTGCAAGTCAATACATGTGAATTGTGAAATGAAACACTGATACTCAATAATTGTCTGGATTGGGGTTAATAGCAGCAGTATAGAACTTGAACAACTCAGAAGTGGTGTTTCTATAGAGAAATGATAAGAATGAAACAGCTGCACTTAAATGTGACTCACAGATGACTTTACAGTAGTAACTTTAGTAAGCTTACTAAAATGCATTTCCTTTTCTTCTCAGTTAATATAAAACTTGTGTAATAAAGCTGAACATGCATCATGAGGCCTAGTGAGTTTAAGTTCAAAAAATATCAAGTGGATTTGAAAGTCAAACACCATGTAGGTTGAAAATCTAAGAATTAAACCCAAAGTTTTGTTCAACAACTGCTGTTGGTAACACTCAACTTTATCTGAGAAATACGTTCTTGGAAACATCAACAGTAAAACAAAACAAAACAAAATTAAATCCAAACCAAAACAAAAAAATCTCCCTCACTTTTGTGTATTTTGGGAAACAGGCGACTTTACAGAATCACCTTACCATTTAGTTAGATCAAACACCCATATGACCCCCTTGCTCCCCATATGAAAATGCATAAATCTACCAAATTCTTTGTCTTTATCTCATAAATGATTGGCTATTTCATCTCTAATGACCAATATGGGCAAATGACGGCTAATATAACAGAACTAGTAGGTCGTTTTCTTTCCCTCTGCGTCTGAACTTCTGCCCCGCCTTTCCAGGCAAGCACTGGAACGTGGAATGACCTCAACTCCCCTTACCCGTCACTCTCAGGGGATCAGCCGACCTCCGCAACACTTCCTGCTTAACAGTGGATCACTGCACTTCATGACATGTTAGTACACCCAATTTTTCTAAACTCACTCTTCTCCACAAAGAAAAGAGTAAGATCATGCAGTTATTTTTCTTCTTTGCTAGCTTATTTCATTTAGCATAACATCCTCCAAGTTTATCCAAATGACCATAAATTGCAAGGTTTCCTACTCTTTTATGCCTATAACATTTACATATGTGTGTTTGTACCATAATTTTATCCATTTATTTATTGACAGATGCTATATTTCTTTCCTTATCTTGGCCATTGTAAATAATACTACAACAAATAAACAGGATACAAATCTAGAAGCAGAAAGAACTGATTTTAAGGGGATGGAGGCATCTTGGAGGAAACAGATAAGTGTTGGTCAAAGGGTACAATGTTTCGATTATAAAATAAACAAGTCCTGGGGACCTAATGTACAACATGGGTAGTGACTGAAGTCTTAATTGATTTAATTTAATTATTGTTGTCATTATGTGAATATCAAATTATTCTAAACCTTGGGTATATTCAATCCTTGAGAATTTAAAGTATAAAAATAAAAGTTGAAACTTGAAAAAGAAAGAAAAGAAGAAAGGAGGGAAGGAAGGGAGGGAAGGAGGCAGGCCATATCTGCCTGCCTTTAAAGATGCTTAAAGATACTTGAATCTGAGTATTCTTTGTATTACAAGACTTTTACCTACTCTATTGCAATAATCTTTTAAAATAAATTTTTTCTTATTTAAGTCTGCATTTCCTTTTAGTGTACAACATATTCTTCCTTAACACAGCAACATCTTATAAATAACAATATTTCTCACATCAAATAATCCACTTCACATTTTTGAAGCAATTCTGTAAAAAAGTTCATAAAATAAAGAATCTGAATAGACATAAGGAAAGACATTTTATTGGTAAGTGAAAGACAGATTGGCTATATTAAGTTAAAGTTTGTTTTACTAGAAAACTACAACAGAATTTAGTAGTATCTCAGGATGTAGTTCATATGTTAACATTGTATACCATACTTCTATCTCACCTGGATACTAATGGCTTAGGTTAACCTTAATTTACTTTTAATGTAAACTTTAACTGAATCTAAGCAAACCTAAGTGAAACTTGAGTGTCCAGATGAGAGCTTAAGATTTTAAATGCATTACCCTACTAATCTCCTAATGTGGTAATTACAAATTCAAGATTCGACATTGTCTGTTTAAACAAAACATTGGCTGAGAGAATCTGAGAATGAAATCAAGAATAAATTGTATCCTAAAGTTGTATCACTCCTTAGCATGTTTCTATACAAGCAATATGACATATGCAGAGCAGGTTTGTTGGCACGTAGAACAATCTGGTACAATTTCAGGAATGGAAGAAACTGATCCCAGAAGTCTCTGGAGTCTGCAGTCCTGTTAGTTACTCCTTTAAGTTCTGAAAGTCGTGCTAATAGAAGTTACTTTTAACATAACTCCACACTTCTGTCCAGAATTGACTTTGTGTGTAATTATTGGGCAAAAATTCTGTGAAATAACTTTCATAGCAAAAACCTAAGACTTTTATGAAACAATCTCCCAATCTACCCCACACTAAGTAGAAAAATAGTGTCATTATAAATAATATATTCATTCTAGAAATCCTTGAGAGGTTAAAACATATTATCTATCTTTCCTTGCAAATTTTAAAGTTGTAATTTTTTCATTAAAAGTCATCAGCAGTCCAATATGTAAGAAATATAATTTCATGTATACTAAAATAATATTTTCTTAATACTTCAAATTGATAGCCCCATCTTTAAATTGTGATAAAATATGCACCACATAAGCTGGGTGTGGTGGCACACACCTGTAATCCCAGCACTAGAGAGGCTGAGGCAGGAGGATTGCCATGAGTCTAAGGCCAGCCTGAGCTCTATAGTGAGTTCAGGACCAGCCTGGGCTACAGAGCGAGACACTGTCTCAAAAAAATCATCCCTTAATTATCTTAAAATGTAAATTTCATATTGATCGTGTTAATTGTACACTTTATTTTAAATGTACAACAGTGTTAAGTAGGGTTGGGAATGTAGATCAGTGATCAGTGTGATTCCTGGGGCTCCACCCTCAGTACCAACAGAAAACAGAAAAAAACAACAATAATCACAAAACAATAGCATTAAGTAAATTCACGTTATTGTACAACTATTCTTCAGAACTTTTTCATCTTGCAAAATGGAAACTATCTGTTAAGCAAAACTCAAACTCCATTTTTCCCCTTCCTTGAGACCTGGGCAACCACTACTCTATTTTCTGTCTCAATGGTTTGATTATTCATATACAGTAAGTAGTATGATGTGCAGGGTTGATTGAATAAATACAAACAGATAAAAAGAAGACAAGAAAAAATATGGATATTTAAAATATAAAGAGAAGCTGAGATTTCAGGGCATAAAAGTCACTCCAGGTTCTTCCCTTTCAGAAAACTCACTCAAAAAAACAAAACAAAGCAAAACAGAATAAAACAAAACAAAACCTCCTAAGGGCCTTAAAGACAATAAGCCTGTAACCTGAACTCTGGGCCTGTGCTTTTCACTGGCAAATTGTGCTCTGTTCTATGGACTGGCCAGGAGAGGAAGATTACAAGTGTGTGGTGGAAGACAGGCACATGGTAGATTATAGAAGGCACGTGGTGGATTAGGGGTGTGTTATGCATTATAGTTGTGCATCATGCTACTGAGCGAGTGACCTGGAAGTGGTGCATTTCTGAAAATTAATCTGGAAGGGACAGAACACTGAGACTAAATCTGGAAGGGGCAGATCACTGGGAGGTAACCTGGAAGGGAATCTGCTGGTTCGGCCCTTCCTCCCTGGCTTGACTTCATGTCCACCATGCTACAAACTGCTCTTCCTCCTGCCACGTGCTTCCTCCATTGCTGATGCCCACAAGTGGATTGGGAACATCTGAACTGTGAGCTAAATTGAATCTTCCCTCTCTTACATTGTGCGTGTCACGTATTGTGTCCCAGCAATGAGAAAGAAAATAAGACAGAGGGAAATTAACATTTTCCCTTTCTTATAATGATTTCTGCTACAGTGATTACGTATGACTTGTAAGAAAAGAAGCCCTCAAAATGCTGTACGACTGAGTGAAAGGTTTCTGTTTTATCCATAGAAATAAACACAAAAGCATTACACAGGCACAGAATTTCAAATAATATATTAGAGAAAACAATCACGATTGAGTGTGATAATTGGGAATGAGGGTGTGTTTTGTGGTCACCTGCCATTCTATATTCACAAAATATTTAAATGTTTTTTCAGTTTATCAGCGGAGTCATTTAGGGAAAAAAACTCTACTGTACAAAATTTCTGATACATGTCTTTAATTTTTTATAATTTAATTCATATGTGCGTAGTCATAAACCAAGTAATTTTACCTATTTTTCAAACTAAAAATAATAAATGAAATAATAATGAAATAAATGAAATAATCCTGAGTACACTATTTTATTTTAGTTATTTTGCTCAATATCATGTGCATAAGAGTAATTTTTAAATAATTTGTGGAAACTCTGTAATCTTTGAAAGTAATTCTCATCTTTATGATAGGTATAGCAAGCAACAAAGGAGATTAGATACCATTATTGAATATATAACTAAGTATAAGACTTTTGCTTTTCACTCTATAACTAAATTGGAGCAGGATAAATAACCGAAATTAGAAAATTATCAAAAGTAAACAAAATATTACTATAGAAAAATATATTTTGATGAGAAATCTTATTACCTATTATAGTTTGGATCTGGAATATCCCCCCAAAACTCATGTTTTAAAGGCTTGGTCCCTAGTGCAACAAAGTTCAGAGATGGGATTTTTGGAAACTGAAGAGATCACACAGGTTCTGACCATATTTTAGTGCACTACTGAGAGGTAATAAAATCTGTAAGGAATGGGACCTAGTTGGAGGAAGTCACTGGAGTCCTGCCCAGGAAGGGGATAATTTGTCATCGCTTCTATCATCTTTCTTTATCCTTCTGTTTCCCAACTGCCATGATGTGAAAACCTTTGCTCTGCCACAGTTCCACCTCCTCCCTCATGATGACCTGCTTCAACTTTAGACCCAAAAACCATAAACCCAATGAACATGGACTGACATTTTTGAACCTATGAGCCAAAATAAGCCTTTATACTGTTAAGTTTTTTCTAAATATTGATTTTATATTTATTCTCCATTATTTTCTCTTAATGAATATGCAACAAAGCATCTTATTGTTTTCAAAACTCTAAAATTGTTTATCTCGGGTATTTTACCTAAGTGATAGAAAGCTGACTAATACATGCACATCAGATGTTCCTGGATTGTCTAATTCCAGTTTTCTTTCTTATTTTGAGATATTTTATATGTAATCTTTTAAGAATTAGGTAACTGAAACACATATAAATTCTGTACTCCATAATAGAAATTTAATTAACATTCCCCACACATATTCTTATCCCTCAATACTCAAAAAAATCAATTTCCTTTCACCTGCAATTCAATTTCTCTACTCCAGATAAATTTTGCTTTTTTTGATTCTTTTCCTGACTTAGTTATAATAATTTTCTGATTTTTTATAAGAATAAGATAAAGTCTTTATCACCTGTTCATTTTTATATCCATATGAGAGTCATACTTTTATCCTTTTCTGAACATTATCTTTTGACAGGATCAAACAAACAAAAAAAAATAATTACAACATAATCAGGATGGACTAATTATTGAGCATTCTCACCCATGACAAGACTTGAGAAAGTGTTTTCACCATTATAGAAGTACTACCATACTGAAAAAGATCATCAATTCCTAAGGAACAGAGACAGGGGAAGTGTTAAAATATGCCTTGTAGAGTTGTATCTTTCATTCAGATAGAATGAACGGGACACTGCGAACTTTCCCAAATCATTGTATGCTAAGTACAGGCTAAATCTATGATTCGACACATTAGTGTAGATTAAATGCTGCCTATTACTTCCTGGTGAGATACTCTTTCATCGCCACAAACCAGAACAGGCTCACGGATTTATTAATAGGGTTAGTGGGACATTAGGAAAGGTTCATCATAGTACACTTTTGTACTCTTCATGTGCATTCTTGTAATATCCAATGACAAAGAAAATGGGCAAACACAAAGCTTTAACATTTCAATATGACAAAAAGAGATTGGAATTGTGAGTCTGCCCATCCTACAAAGACTCAGCATGTTATTCTGAAGTCACTTCAGCGAAAGAAGCTTTACAAAATTTTTAATTAATATAGGGCTGGCACCCTTTGAGAATATTACCAGAAAATTGGAACAAAAAAGAGTTGCAGCTTAACTCACAGCGGGAAAGAAAGGGCCTTTTAATTGGATTAAATCACATCACCACAAAATTTATGGATTCTGCCACTATGCCAAAGAGGTGAGGAAATTTTAAATTAAATCATTAAGCTGGGTGGGGAGAGGTAGCACTCACTATTTATTCAGAAATTTCAAAGGCATGAACAGAAGTCATAAAAAATAAAAGTTCTGGGAACATTATGATTTACCCTAAACTTTCCATTATGGCCTGTAACCACACATTTAGGCTACCAAAAATCTCTGAGAAAAATTTTGGTGAAAAATTTTTCATAAAAGTACTCAAAATATCATATATTATTTCCCAAAAAGCAAGTTTTTATATGGTTACAAAATAAATACTCCACATGTATATTAAAAATAAAAGAATCTGCATCTAAGTATCACATTTCATTCATTGTGTAAAATACTGCAAAGGCTTTTAACAATGAAAGCCATGAAGTTTTACTATGAATCTCTATTACCATCTAAAACCACAGGTATTTCAATTGAAGACAATATAAATGCTAACCTATACAGAGACCATCTTGAACAATGAAAACAATTAAACTTTTTTTCAAATAAATAATCAAATAAATAAAAAATAAAATTAAAATTACAGCTGAGCAGATTTTCATAAAGATAATTACCATTTGAAAAGTTAAAAAATAATTTAAAAGCTTTAGCTATATCTATCATTATTTCTTTAGAGATTGACATATTATATTTTAAATTCCATAAACCTGTTTCTTACTTTTAAGTTATTTTCCCACATAAAGAAAACTTGTCAAGTAAATAAATTAACTTTAATTACTCCACCAAGTAATTTTAATAGGTAGAAATTATTTGAGATATCCAGGAAATATCTTAGCCTATGCAAAAGAATGTCTTCTTGTGATCCAGAATAATTTGCAAATTTTGAAAAAACTGAGATTTGACCTCTTAGTGTAGGAGCATTTCAAATTTTTGCAAGTTCCACGAAATGGACAAAATCACTATTCTTGCATATCAGCTAAATTATAAAGTAATTTGCCTGAAAAGGATACTTGATAATACTTTATCATAATTTTATTTTTTCTTTTTCTCAATATGTGGTACACAATGTTTTCATTAATCTTGAGAACTTTATGCACATATATATCATGACATCATTATAATCCTTCTCCTCCCCGCTTTACCCTTCCATCCCATCCCTCCAAGAGTTTTGCACAGCAAAGGCTTGGACAAGTGAATTTATATGTGTTATCTTTGACATGTTAACTTACGTTTTAAACATTTATAGAAAGATTGTGGCTGAGTAATAGAGCTATGCAATGTCTCCTCATGGACTCACTTAAAAAGTTGAAATTATAAATAACTGCTTGTTCAATTTAGCTAGGAAAGGAAGGAGTGTCTTGACAATTGAAATTAGGCCATGGGGAAAGCAGAAATTTCAAAGACACATCGAAAGCAGAGCAAAACAGCAACCTAGGAGGCAGTCCCAGGCTGCCTGAGGTAGGTCCTGAGTCACGGACTCTCACAGGAAGACCAGAGTTCAGAACCTGTGACTGAGGTAAGCATGGATCTGGGAGAACTGGGAAATGACATCAGTTGGTAGCTCCAGTCTCCAGAAATGAGCCTGTGGGTAGAGCAAACTATAAATGCACTGTGAGCTTCCCTTATAAAAGGTCTACTGGAGGGTAGACAAGCAGTGATCAGCGTCCATATAGGCAGTGATGTAAGCAGGAGCTATTTAAACACACACACACACACACACACACACACACACACACACACACACACACACACACACACACAGAGCCCAATACTGAGCTGTTTACAATAAAAGAAGGCTCAGAAGAGCACATTAGGGTTTTTTTTTTTTTTTTTTTGGGGGGGGGGGTCATTCTGAAACAGTGCCTAGGAAATGAACTGGCAGTGTTGCAGAGAGGAGAGAAAGGCCACCAAACCTCTGAATGGCTCTGGTGGAGATGGAAGCACCCACATATGGGGGAGGGAAGCCAGAACAGAAGGGTGAGCTTTGCTGAGGGGACTGGGTATGATCAAGGCATCTCAGAGGCCAAAAGACTGTGAGGACTACTAGTTGTTTAGTAAGTTCTTCTTTGAGCCTGCTGATCACTGCCTGCATTTCTTGAGAATATCTCGTTTGAACTGATTGTTCCACTCGTTTATTTTTTATTTATTTATTTTTTCTTCCTTCCCTATGAGTTCCACTATTCCAGGGTCCATTACATTAGTTCTGGGGTCTCAGGCATTTCTCTCTGTCTTGTTTTCTTGTCTTCTTCCCATGTCTCTGATGTTGACAGGCCACTTTAAAGGTCCAGCCAAGAGGTGTCTTTGAATGGCAATGAGGATGTGTGTGCGGAGCTGAAATTCCTCTGAGTTTTGTGGTGGGAGTAGGCAGCAAGGGAGGATCAAACAGTCTTTTGGCCTCAGTAAGCTTAATGAGCATAGAGAAGCCACAGATAAAAAATTGGTTGAAGTAAATAAGGAAATGCAAGATATGAAGGAATATTTTGTTAGAGAAGTAGAAATTTTAAAAAGACATCTAGCTGAAATTCAGAATATGAAAAATACATCTGACATCAGGGGAAGTTGACTCAAACATTGTCAGTACAGAATTTCACTCTTTAAAGACAAGGCTAAGGAAACAAATGTTATAAATATGCATGACTCCAAAATTAGAAATGAGCAAAGGAGCTGGACACAACTGCTGATAGAGGACTCAAAGAGGACCCATTTTAAAATAATGGGTGTGGGGCAGAGAGCAAAAGACAGCACTAAAGGCATAAAGAATTTATTCACTGAAACCATGCAAGAAAATTTCCCAAATCTAGGAAAACATTTAATTTTTGGGTCCAAGAAGCTTATAGAACACCAAATAACCTCAACCAGCATTGAGACTCACCATGGTAAATCATAATTAAAGCCTCAGAAATACAACATAAAGAGAGAATATTAAAAGCAGCAAGAGAAAAAACAGACATTATTCTAAGGCAAACCCATTTGAATTACTACATATTTGTCAATGCAAACATTAAAGGTCAGGGGAGCCTGGAGCAAAATCTTTTCAGCTCTAAAAGACAGTAAGTGTTAACCCAAGTTGTATCCAGAAAAATTATCCCTGAAAATTAAAGAAGTGAAAAATTTTTATGACCAAGAATTGCTAAATAAATTTGTGACCAAAATCTCAGTATTGCAGATAATACTTGGAAGAATTTTTAACAGAGACAGAGAGACAAGCAGCACCAAAGAACACAAAGGAAAGGAAACAACTAAAGAGAAAGTGTAACACAAAATAGATCTCAATCATTTGATTGGTATCCCACTAAAACAGCACCAGCTTCCTCATAAGATCTGTGAAATTTCCTCCATAATTATTTTCATCAGTATGTTTGCAAAACATAATTATATTCAACATGGGGAATTGGTAAAATCTTAATCTGTGTACCTTTACTGTTGTATATAAAGTGTATAAATACTTAGCAGGAGGTGGCAGATGGTAATGGTTTTGATTTGGGATATTATTAGTTATAAAAACAGTAATAGTTGGTAAATAAGTGATTCTTGGGGTCTTTTCCCTGAATCTGTCACTGAGTGAGTCCATTCGCTAAGAACTCAGTTGGCTATTAGTTCAACCTGTGACTCTTGAAATTTACATTTCAATTTCATGCTCTGTAAGTAAATTTGTAATAATGACCTCACTCATTTCCTCTTGCTCCTCTTTGGTTAAGAATTCTTTAAAAATTCTGAAATAACTAACTGTCATTATACCTATTGCTTTGTATCTAATATAATTTTGTGATATAGACTTAAGTTCATTTAATGTAAGGATTTATCTACTCTGTCTTTGATGTAAATCTAGTCTAAGAAATCTGATTAATATAATAAAAACCTTATTGTCTTTTTTATATCAACACAATTGGTAATAGCCAAATCTTGGAAGAAGTGAATACACTTGAATGCAATATTTTCCTACTCCCTTAGGTATTAATTAATAAATAAAGTTATAAAGTCTCTTAAAGTGGTTTTGTTCTAATTGCTTTAGAGAGATTTAAAAGACACAGCTATAAAAACAGAACATTCCTCAAATTCCTGGAAAACAAAAATATTTATCTCCTAGAAATTCAAGTTTATTTAATTTGAAAGATAGTTTTTGAGAAACTAAATCAGAAATGTATTAAAAATTTAAATTTACATGATATAAGTAAATATTTGGCAAATCTATTTAGCTTAACATTAACATTTTTGATTTAATGAAAATTTATCATCTGTGATGTATCAATGTTATCTATAATATAATTATACATTTTTATTTTGCTAAGGAATACTTTTTCTAAAATTTTACAGATTCATGTATTAAATAAGCTAGAATTATTTCTACTAAATATATAAAATCATTTTGAAATGCAAATTTGTCTTTCAATCAAGTCAAATCTCTGTTTTGACAAATTTGATTTTAATAGCAGTAGCAACTGTGTTTTTAGTACACAAACATGAATTTAAATGACCATAACTTTAGGTAACTTAAATTTATGAACATATATTAAATTGCATTAATTAATAGATAGTCATTAGGCACCAAAATCAATTCTAAGACAGGACACTGAAACATCCATTCTTTTCTTTTCTTCTTTTTTTTTTTTATGAGACAGGTTCTCACTCTGTGGCCCAGGCTGGTTCTCAATTCACTGTGTAGCCCAGGCTGGCCTTGGGCTCAGGACAATCTGCCTACCTCAGCCTCCCGAGGGCTGGCATTACAGGCATGTGCCACCACGTCCAGTTTTATGTGGTGCTGGGGAATCGAATTCAGGGCCTTGCAACTGCAAAGCAAGTGTTTTCACCACTGTGCCATTCCTCCAGCCCTAAAACACTGATTAAAATCCAAAAAGTTTGCACGTTTTTGCTTATTTAATGATAATGAAAAGATTATCAATGTTTGCATTCACTAATGCATGTGTACATTTTTTACACTGTTGATCAATATGTACAAAGGACATGTATGGATACAGGAAAGTGTAGGTTTGGGAAATAGGATTTTATGAGTTGTGATCAAAGCTGGCTAAGATTTTTATATAAAGTTTTAAAAAATTATTATCAAATATACTAATACAACACTAGGAGAGTTTTTTGTTAAAAATGACAAGTTTTTTTTTTTTTTAGATTATTGATCTGTTCTTAATAACAAGCTGTAAAAGGTAACTCTTCATTTCCGTGTGATCTTGCTGGATAGCAAAAATGCTTTGTCTGGCCAGGATAACCTTTTATATTTTTGTGTTGACTTTGTTCTAGCCTTGATTATTTAAGAAAACAAAGGAATCTCTTTTTTCATCTCCCATGTCTGCTTTAAAAAATCTTTTGTTGTTTTCTTAGTACATAGGAAGCCAAATATTTTTCTTATATTTTTTCTTAGTAACCTAGGATCCTATCTTAATGAAGTGCTCAACTTTGCCAACAACTTTGATATTTTCCCTTCCCGCATCAAATACTAGCTGACGCTTTTTGAAGATGCAGTTATCTTCCTGTAGCCCCTACAATCACAAAGAATCTGTTCTTTCATCCTGTGAAAAAGTGCTTGAAAATACTAAGTTTAGTTGATACATTTTTATTGAGGAGTTACATGGGATGCATTGTCAAAGCAGTAGAAGTGCTGAGCCTCCTCTAGGTTAAACATGTATGTGTAAAGTGTTACTACTCCAAAAGTGGATGCAGAGCTGTAGGAATAGCACAGCAGTGAGAGTGCTTGCCCAGCGAGTACAAAACTCCGGGTTCGATTCCTCAGTACAACATAACCTGAGCATGGCTGTGCGTGCCTGTCATCCCAGCACTCAGGAGGCTGAGGAAGGGAGATTGCTGCGAGTTCGAGCCCAACCTAGGCTACACAGTGAGTTCAGGAATTGGCTGGATTGCAGAGTATGACTCTTGTATCAGAAAAAGAAAAAAACAACAAAACGATGTGGTATGACAAGTTCCTAGTGAATTCTGAGTCCTCTCACCATCCTCAATACGTTTCTATGTGTCAGATTCCTAGTGTTACTTAGTCTGATACCAGACAACAATAGAGAATAATTGTAAATACTGGTTACGCAATTGAGGACTTACCTGTAATATCTCATTTCAGAATGAAACTCATAATCAACTGTGAGTAGATATTTTTGAAGAACTAAGGTTGACTCTATAAAGCTAATTATACAAACCCAACTAGAAAAACTGGCCTGGTACAGGATTCTTAATCTTATGGATGAGTAAGTAGGGCGATTTCCTGCGAAGACCTGGAAGCTTAGGAGATTTTGTGAAACTAGAGAAAGGAAGAATTCACCAGAATTCATAACTATTCCAAGTGAAATCTTATAGTGAATTTTTTGGCTCAGCTTCTTTGCCTCAAGGAGCTCTTTTAAAAGTCCAACCTTGAAGCCTTCACAAACAGTTCCAGGACAAAACAAAACAAACCAAATTTTAAGTCAGATGTGGTGGCAAACCCTCATAATGCCAGGGCTCGGGAGGCAGAGGCAGGAAGACCTTGTGTTTGAGGCCATTCTGCTTTATATAGAGTTTAAGCCTGGCTTAGATGACTTAACAAGAGCCTACCTCTAAAACAGAACAAAACAAAACAATTTAAGAAGCCGTGTGTGGTAAATTACCATTCTTTTTACACCTATGTAAATAATCGTATCAAGTCTAATGAGATCGCTTTTATTTTGTGATTGAGACTGTGTTTGAGCAAAAATGCAGATTACAGACAGACCTTTTGTATTTTAATGAGAAACTATGGTGGAACGTTTGAGTTAGTCAGATTCTGAGTTCTATTCATTGTCTTTGAGCTAGTTAGCCCTTTGCAAATCGCAGGCTATCGATAGATAACTGAATGTTTTGCACACAGATTTGGGCAATTTATTTGCTCACAGTAGAAAGCCTAGTTTTGTTATTGAGGTGCAAATTGTCCTGAATTTTGTTTAAGGCGTCCAAAATGTTAAATCGTACCACATTCTTCATTCTTTATGTTTCCTTCAATACCTGGATGTAATCCTCTGAATTAACATTTCCAAATTGCCTCCCTTACCCATGAGATGGAGTGTGTGAGAGTTAAAATCTATCTTTCCAGATCCTGAGTGGGACTCTGGGCTGCGTTAGTGCTATCCCTTTCTCCCAAGAGCTAAAGAAACCCTGCCAGCTGAAGTTGAATGATACTGGTGAGAGGGAACCACTGCCCTTGCCAACATCAGCATCCTAATTGAGGGTTTTGAGAAACTCTGTGTTTGGTTCTATATTACCAAAAGTTTGCTCTTCTCTTATCATTTAAAATCTACTAGCCCAGTTACTTTCAGGGTTCAATTTCTGGCACACAGATGTAACCATCAACACCCTTCTCGTTTTAAAAAATGTAGCTATGCTTCTGCCTGATTTCCTGAATCTTAGAACAACTGATCTTTGCCAATAATCCTTCTGAGATGACTCAATTAGTTTTACAAAAATACTGCTGGTAAATACCCTTGAGAGGCTGTCTTATATAGTGCTTCGTCATCCATTCAGGAGACTGGGTCCCCTCTAAGGTGGAATGATTTCCTTTATTACGAATAAAATGGGGCCTGGCAATGGTGAAGTTTATCTGAGTTCTACACTCTTCAATAGCAATGATGGTTAAAAATCCGACACATTTTGGGCTGAGAACGAGCTTCCTTACCCATAAAGGACCTACCTGGTCTTCCAATATGAAAGACTCACCTCCGACTGTCCTTCATCACTCATTTAAAGCTTCTCCCCACACTTCCTTTTTGATTCTCATAAGATTCTTTGATGACTATCTTGATTAATAGTCATTACAAAATCCCAGCCCTCTTTCTTTTCAGTGATATATTATTCATTATTGAGCATGCACTCTGATTCAGAAGCCTGAGGTAAAAAAAAAAAAATCTTCTTGCACTATGTCTTTCTCAAATATTAAGATCCACTAAGTAACACTTATTCTACTCTACAGACAAGAGCAAGGGGTCCTGGTAAAAAAAATAACAACTTTAATGGCACAAGCCATGGCATTTATCAGAAAAAATGCAATATGACTCAATAAACTCAATAGTAAACCAGCAAATTTTATACTATATGCACCATCACATAATTATCTTAAAAAGAAGCAAAACTATTTTTAAATTTTAACAAAAAACCTCATCTTTCCTATAACTGTACCCCCGGACAAAATGGAAGTGACCATTGCTATGAGTAGCTGAGAACTTCAAACTCACTGTGTGGGAACAATAAAGGGGCCTTCAAGAGAATTTCTGGAGTATTCCCAGCTTTCTGTAGTCTGTTTTCCCAGTTTATTTATTCCTAAAGGCAGCACAACCAAGCTTTTTGGGGGAGTGTTAAATTATACTACTAAAGGTTTTGGGGAAATCAAGACAGAGTAAAACAGAATACAGAAGAGAAAATAAACTTAAATCATTATTAAAATTCTGGCTCTGAAGTTCCTCCATGATTTCCACCCAGGAAACCCATTCACTGTATGTGCTTCTTCCTGCTGGGACACAGGAGGTTGGGGCTTCCATTAGGATCACACTGGTCCTTGTTTCTTCTACTTCCAGATCTTACATCTTTTAAAATTTGCGTCTTTTACTTTTAAAAAGTGAGATATTACCAACTTGCAGAAAATTAGTGTCAAAAGATATTCAGAGAAGGCAAAATCGTAACTTCCATACAGATATAAAAGTGAACACATGTTAAAGAATTTATTTTATACATATGCTACGAGGAAGCCAGACAAATGTTATAACAGGTTCAGAGGAAAAATCAAATTAGCACAAATTTATATAAAGTAATGCTGAGGTGAATTGCAAATGAAGACAAAACAGTTTTTTGAGTACAAGAAAAGAAATTAATTAACTATTTATCGCATAGAATAGCTTCACAGGCTGCAGAGATTTAATGTGACTTTGTTGAACTTTGTTTGAGCCTTGTTTCTATCAATAATCTACAGCTTACAAAAATGCAAAGAACAGAGCTTGAATTTGATACGGCAGGACAGTGTACTACAAAATATATATAATTTTTGTTAAAATGTTTTTCTGTAATATAAATGCATATAATCCATATAAAGAAAGATAGTATAACTTGTTTTAGAACATAGTTTTTATTTATTTATTTATTTACGTATTTATTTATTTATTTATTTAGACACAGGGTCTCACTCTGTAACCCAGGATGGTCCTGAACTCACTATGGAGTCCAGACTGTCCTTGTCCTTGGCTCACAGCAATCCTCCTGTCTCAGCCTCCCGAAGGCTGGGATTGCAGGCTTGCACCACCACGCCTGGTTTATGTGGTGCTGGGGAGTCGAACTCAGGTCCTTACTGCTTAGCTAAGCAAATGCTTTAACCACTGAGCCATTCTTCCAGCCCCATATTTTTTATTTATGTTGAGACAGGAATTTGCAAAATTTCTAAACTGACCAGGCTAAACTTGAACTTGTGATCTTTCTGCTTCAGATTCCAGAGTGTTGGGATTAAGAGTGCCACTATACTCTGAAAATTTTTATAATTAAATAAAATATGATATAAATAATGTACCATCATCCTGAAATTAGGATATATATTATATCAAGTAAAGGTTATGCTCACTTGATAAAATAACTTCAGTGATTTTGTTCTTCTCCATTCTCTGCAATAGTTTTTCTTAGATGAAATTTACTTTGATGATTTCTCATTTGCATTCTCTAGAACAGTTTTTCTTAGATGAAGTTTACCTAAAAATCAAAGATCTGCTAGAGTGCCACGTGACATACTTTAGGCCAATTCTTTCCATTCTCTACCCTGTTTATACTACTTCAACTTGTGATTCAATATTTTCAGAGTTATATATCTGCTTAGATTTAAAAAAAGTTGAACTGATTCTAGCACCATGTATTTTTTCAAAGGATTACCCATTTGCCACTTTTTAAATTTACTGATACAAAGAGGTAGAAAGTATACTCTTAATACTTCTATGGTAAATATATTACATAAACTTAACCATTGTAACATTTACTACAAATATGTCAATCTAAAATAAGCCTTCTGATTCTGTTATTAATGATTTTAATCTATATTAATGTATAATTCTTAAATAATATTTTAAAGATAGGAATGTGACAAATTTAAATTTAAAAAATAAAAATAAAAATGTGTTATGAAATTAATACAGTCACTTTCTGTTGCTAGGACAAAATACCCACTACCTGCATTTGAAAGAGGAAGAGATTCACTGTGGCTCAGAGTTTCAGTGAACTCAGTTCGTGTCGGGTTCTGTCCAAGGCAGAAAGAGCGTGACAGGGGAAATTTCTACCTCTGAGTGATCAGGAAGCACAAAGAGGAAGGGAGGGGGAAGGGAGGGAGGGAGGGAGGGAGGGAGGGAGGGGGACAGGGGGGAGAGAGAGAGAGAGAGAAAGAGAAAGAGAGAGAGAGAGTGAGAGAAGCCTGGAACAAGAATACGCTTCTGCAGCTCATGCGCCAAGTGATCTGATCCCTACAAACAGACGCATCTCCAAACAGAAGCCTTTGAAAGGAAATTTTAGATCTGGGCCGTAACACAAAATAAACTGTCATTTTCTTTTTTATGGAGTATATACGTGTCTATCATAGAAATAATTGTGTGTATCCTCTACTTTTGCTTTTTCTCTTTTTCCATTCTCTCTCAACTCATTTTGTAGCTCTCCGAAAGCAAACAGAATTAAAGTATTTAGAGCTTTTATTTTTTATATACCTAGTCATATGGCAAACTTAGATTTTCTTTATTTTTTTCATCATTTTCTTTCATTAATAGTTCTCTTCCTTGCTTGCTTTTGTTAATTTTTCTCTTTTAAACTCTACTTGGCTGTTCTTTTTAGTTGATATTTCTTCTTTTCACATTTTTTTTAATTTTTAAAATTTTCCAACTCTTTTAACATTCATCCTTGAAGTACTGATAACTAGGCTTTTTATCAGTGGCCTAAATTTTAAACTTATAAAATTGTGGCACAAATTTTATTTATTCTAAAGACATGATTTTTTTAAGGTGTCAATATTTTTAATCAATAAATTCCTCAACCACTATAACTCCAATATGACCTACTGTTTTTTTCTACTTTCGTAGGATATTTATATTTTATCTCCAACTACTTTTAATTTGCTTTTACATTTTCCATATTTTTTTTTGACACAGGGTATCGCCCTATAGCCCAGGCCGGTCCCGAACTCACTGTGTACCTCAGGCTGGCCTTGGACTCAAAGTAATCCTTCTGTCCCTACCTCCCAAGTGCTGGGATTATATGCATGCACCACAACACCCAGCTTATATATTTTCCATACCTTTATATGTTATTCTGAGCAACAATTTTTCACACCTTGCTTGCAGATTACTATCACTTTAGCTGAATCTAATAGAATTTGGAACGCAAGCGATGCTTTCAGTCAATCATATTATTAATATTAGGAAATTTTAAATTTAAATTTAATTTAAATTTTCCAAATCTGTTCTATAATGGCCTGGGTAAATTTTTGACTTCTTTATGGTTTTTTTGGGGTTGGTGCTACAATTTTCCGAGTTGACAGGTAAAATTTTATTGCTGGTGAGAGATTAATTTTTCCATTTTCACTTTCACTGTGGAGGTAGATTATTGGGTGCCCTGAATATTTCTTGGGGCCTTATTTCCAATTTCTTTTGCTATTAGGGTCACAGGCTTTGTCTCCTCTCTCTATATGACATAAAAACCAAAGACTTAGAACTTTGCTCCAATAACGCAATAGCATCTGAAGCACTTATCATTTTAATTTTTCTTTATTTCAGAATAGGATCCAGAATTGCTGTTTATTTCTTATGAGACTAGAGATACATTATCTTTTGTTGTTAGTGCTGTTGCAGTATAGTCAAAATTTCCAAATAGTTCTGAAGTTCTCTTTTGCTTCTTGTTTTGAAAATCTTAGATTATTCTTACTGATGAGATTAACATTATATTCCTCGAACTGTCAAAAGAATAGCTCTGATTTCTGCTGCCTGGCTACTCAGAGCAATTTGGTATATTTTCCATATAACAAATGTCTCTTCTACAAAAGCTTTATCAGTATAATATTTCCAAGAACACACCAGCCCACCTACGTCCAGTTCCTCCACATTGAGAGCTCTCAACTTAAGTTGTAAACATTCTTTAACACTTCTCTAATACACATTTGATGAAAATCAGGATATGACCTCATGTTTTCATTAGCTATTACAGTCTTCGTGTGCACTGAAGATTATCAGAATGGCAGTGACAGTCATGCTATATACTGCATTGAAATGACAATTCTGAAATTGCTGTCAAGTGGAACATTACCAAACTTACACATTTAGACTGTAGTGAGGATGTTTCAGAAGAGAAACCTTACAAGTGCAAGTTCATTGTTTTAAAATGATTTAGGAGTTGCTCTATAGAACATAAATTAACTGTAACTTATTCCAGAATGTAGCATAATTTTCAATGAGTGTATTTATAAAAATGTAGATTTTTGCAAAGTAACATAAGAACTTTCACAAATGATCTGTTCTTGGCAGTAATCAACTTTGGAAGAACTTTAACAGAAGCAGATGACTCTGTTACATGTACTCTGGGGGGATTTTGGCAAGTGAAAAAAGGTTGAATTTCATGTTTCTTTCAAATGAAAAACTCTTTTTTCTATAAAGTTCCCACATCTTGAATGTCTCTAATTGTGTTTAGTGATTTCAATTGAAGAAAGATTTATGACTAAAATAGTTAGGTGGCTATGGGGTTTTGAGCAAAGGGAGATAGGGGGAGGGTTTGTAATTTTGACACAATATATATGTGCACAAAATACTCAAGTTCAATGTAAACACTATGTATCATATATATAATCAAGAAAATGGGGGAAAAGATAAAAAGAAAAGAAGACAGGGCTATAGAATATGAATCAATAAGCTAATCATCCTAATATTACTTTCAGCTGCCACCAGGATGCTCCTTGTTACTAATTTCCATCTTTATTTTGACTGATATGTTACCTAGTTTGTGAGAAACAGAAGGCCACAAAATTTATAAATTTATATTCCCATTATATAACAAATATATTGGAATTCTAGCTTCAAACTTCCTTTCATCTCTTCCTTGCCAAATTAAAACGCTTTTTTCCCCCTGAAATGTCCCTTCTCTTTTCAAACGTAGCCCACTTTTTTCCTCAACATGAGGATGTGTTATAAAGCAAACAAGGTTTACTTAGCTCACAGATCTGGAGAAAGAAAGTCCCAGATCAGGAGGCCCCATCTGTTCAGCCTCTGGCACAGGCCTCCTCCACTACATCACAGCATGGTGAAGAAGCAGGAAGGGAAATGGCATCGCGCAAAAGGGGTCAATTACGTGGGGTGGCTTTACTTTATAATAACCTGCTTTTGTGATAACTCACCCCAGAGAAACCAGCATTGGTCCCTTTCGGGGGCGATGCCTTTCATGACCTAAATATCTAATTGCATGATACTCCGTCTCTTACAGGTCCCATGACCTCAACAGGGCCACACTGCAGACCAAACTTTCATTACATAAATCTCTAGGTTACATACAATGAAACCATACCCAAATCATAGCTCTGTACATGCGTATTTATTTTGGTTGTTTTAAAGCTATATTCAAGCTTTGGCTTTGAAAATTATTTATCACTAAATGTTATTGATTGAATTTTCTCCTTCCAAAATATGTATTTTAAGTCTTCATATTATAAAATGTTACCTTTCTTGAAAATGGGTACAGTTATAATTTGAGGAGGCAAGACTGGGCCACTAAACCAATATAGTTAGTGGCTTTTTAACAAGGGAATATTTATATGCAGACACGCCTATGAGGAAAACAGACTTTCCCTCAGAGTTTCCTTAACGAATCAATTCCACTGACATCTTGCTTTCAGCCTTTATGCTTCCCTAACTGTGAGAAAATTAATTTCTGGTGTATAAGTTACCTACTCTGTGGTCCTTGGTTATGCAATCCCAGGAAACGAACAGACCAAGAGATGTCAAGAAACTTGATCCCATGTTGTAAAGTTCCAAAGTGGTTTAAAGTCTGACGAGTTACCTTGAGGGAAACCATCACATGCAAGTGTTTTGTTCATAAATATTTCAAATAATCATATATTTAGTATTCTTATTTTTTTTTTTCATTTAACCATGCTCTTACATTTTGCATTCCTTGTCACTGACAATTATCAAGTCAGAAAGGCAGCGGTTTTCCACATTAACAAAGGGACTCTTCAAATTTATCTCTCAGTGTAAAATTTCAGGGAAGCTGTAAGGTAGCCCAGGCTTAGAAATTTGTTTGAAAAAAAATAAGTCAAGGTGAAAGTAAATTAAGCTGAGTACAATTTTATAACAATAATAAATATGATTCATACGATAAGCAAAACAAGTTTTGCATTGTGTCAAAAAATTCAATGTTTGCTCAAAAATAACAGAAAACAACTTTTAGTTACAGATATATTATAAGGCTAATAGCTGGAAGAATTAAAACCTGAATTAAATATTTGACTTCTATTTATGTTAAGATAATAGTAGAATACTTACTACTCTTAAGGAAAGAACGCTGGGTATCCTTGATTATTTCTGTAGCAGAAATCTTGGCTGTAGATTATTACATTTAGATTAGATTAACAATTTGGAAGGCCATTTTTAGGGAAAAACAGATTTTAATCAAGCAAAGTGGATAAAGTGCTCTGCAGGAAGAAAGATCTAGAATCACATTCTGCACCAGCTATTTAGAAGTACAGGCTAGTTATGTGAATTTCACACACTTGGCCTAATGTAGGCAAGAAACCACCTTGGAAGCATTGAATTATTATGACAAATGTAAAGTACCTAACACAGTTTCCAGGGCAAAGTAAGAGATCCATAAATACTCATTATTATTATTAGCCAGATGACTTTTCTTCAAGCAAAATCAGATAGAAACTTTTTCTCCCTCCCATCCTACTACAGCCAACCATTCTTGGACCTCATTTTTCTTGCTCAATAAATAAGCTTTGTACTGACAAAAGGAAAAAAAAAAGTATGACTATAGGGGGTTCGATAGAAGGGGGGTGTAAAGGCTGAATAATGATGTCCAAATAAGACCATGTCCCAGTCCCCAGAATCTGAATATGCTATTTTATATGGCCAAAGAGACTTTGCAGATACGATTAGGTAAAGGTTTGCAGATGGGAAGATTATCCTGCATTATCCGAGTAGTCTTGATATGTTCATGAGTCCCTATAAAAGGAAGGTGGAGCAGTCACGTACAGAGGAAACGGTGACATCTAGACAGAAGTCGAGACTGAAGTGATGTGCTTTGAAGACTGATAGATGTTCCAAGAGGCAGGAGTGCCGAAGCATTTAATAACTGAAAATGACAAGGAAACAAAATGTCCCCTAAAGCCTACAGAATGAAACCGGCCCTACTTGTTCACTTTAACCCAGTGACACTAATTATGTATTTCTGACTTAAAGAACTCTAAGAAAATTAAACTGTGTTTAAACCATGATGTTTGGTTAAGCCACTATGCCTGTAGTGGTTGTAACATTGGTAATAAGAAACTTATACAAGTACAGATGAAGCCATCTGAGGTGCACGTCTGTTAATGTTATGTAACAAACTAAGACAAAGTGAGTGAAATTAGAAGACATTTATTTACTAATTATTATTATTTATTAGTTTTGAAACACATTTTGTATTTTTGGTTGTCACCTAGTAATTGTATGTATTTATGGGTTCAGTGTAACATTTCAACACATGTATATAGCATGTAATGATCTGATGAGAATAACTGGCCTATCATCTCAGGACTTTATTATTTCTTTTTGATCAGAAGACTGGAAATGCTAAGAGTTATTTAGAAATATTAAATTAATTGCTGTGATGCATTTATTTGGTTCACAAGATTTGGAGTCTGCTTTCGTGTCGTATTAATTTGGTTCAGGCTTGGCTGATCTCAGCTGGGCTTGCCAATAATTTTGCAAGATTTTTATGCTGGCTAGTGTAGGAGGGACTTAGCTGGTGGGAGAGGGAGATGTCTATTCTATAATTCATCATCTTTCCCAGAAAATTTAGCCCAGACTTGCTCACATGGTATCTAGAAAGAACTGAGAACAAGAAAGAAATGTTAAACTTTTGGAACTTAATCCAGGAATTGACAGAGTGTCAGCAACACTGCATTCTTCTGTCCAACGCAGGTCACAAAGACTCACCAGGTTTTAGTAGTTGATGAAATACATTTCATGAGAGAAAATGAAAACACACATTTAAAAAGGTGAGGATGGAAAGAGAGGTAAAGAATTTGAGATCTCTTTTCAGTTAATATACCATGCAATCATTCCTGGAAAATGAGTATCATGATTTCCACCACATTTTCCAGTCCTTGAATTTGGCCATCCCCACTAGCATCTTACCATTTCACTTTCTGTATAGTACCTATATCCTGATGCACTTTTGATAAACTACTGTAGGCCAGCTATCAGTTTTTCTGACGATGTGATCAATTAATTCACTTGACAGCACTTAATCACTATTTGCCTAGTGAGTACAACTCCTGGCCATAGTTATATTGATTTTTAAAGGCAAAGTGTCTAACATTTTTGGCCAAATTGCTTTTTTAATATATTATTCCAGGTTCAACAAGTCTCACTGGTGTGGAAACCCTGATGAAGTGTTATCTCCAGATTTTTCAGAACTGTTTCTAATGAAGCCAAGCTAAAAACCATATGCTGCCTGCTACTATTTCTACAATAAGGTATTTCCCTTTTATTTCTTTACCCAGGTGTTACCTTAAAAAAAAAGATATGATGGAACAGGAACATATTTGGATAACTATTAGAGTAAAAAAAAATTATTGGGCCCATGTCACGCAATTTTCAGAGTCCAGATGGGCTGATGTGTTTCGATTAACTGTGAAGGTGTTTTTCCCTGGATGCCTTGACAACACCACCACCATTAGAAGCAACCAACTCCCTAAGAGCCATCTGGCTTAGTTTTTATTTATTTATTTTTCTTTATTGTTCTTTTTCTTACAAACACATCAATCAAAAAATGAATCATGAGTGAATGAGTACAGCTCACTATTTTCCCTGTAAATGCTGAAATCTAATTCTTTAAATTTGTCCTGACTGCCAGTAAAACTTAAAAATAATTTATTGAATCAACTTTTGATTACCACAAATCTTTCTTTTCTGGTGTTACTGCGACTTTTAAAACTGGTATTTCAAAATTTATAGTATACAGTACAATTTTTTTGGCTTACAATTATACTAGTTTTAACACTAAAGAAATTTATGGAAACATAATCAGAATACACAAGTGTCCCATATACGTTTATGAAGGTTTAACCAGTTCTACTCATAATCTCCCTCAAATTAGGAACAGGAAACTCCCCCCAATTGGAACACATTTTTTTAAAAAAACTAGTACATCCATACAAAGAAATACTACTGCATCCCAAAACGGAAGGGGGGCCTATTGATCTGAGCAACAACATGAGTCGATCCTAAAACCATTACATGAATAAGGGGCTAAACTAAAAATGGTGCATGCTATATGTTCCCATTTATGTTAAATTATCACTTTTTGCCTGAAACTTTCATTCTCTCTGTCTGACTTATATCCAATATTGCTCCAATTCCCACCAAAGCTTCAAGTCCTCACCAACTGACCCTTTAAATTAAAACTTAGATCACATCATAAAGCTGCTTAGACCACTTCATTTACTGCACAAATATTCCTGCATGTGATTTATAAAGACCTGGATGATACTGGTTTTGCTTACAACGGCAGCCCGATCCCCCAGTTTACCTTTCTGGGGAGCAACATTCTAACAATGATCACCATATTGTTACAGTTCCTGGAATGCATCATGGCTTCCGGTTCTTTTATGGATTTTTCTTTTGTTTTTATCTGAACTCCTCCCCCTGCCGCCCGACCTCCCAGGTCTCTCAACTTCAGCTCATTGTTCCTTTTAGCACTTCTTAAAGAAAAAGTCTTTTGATAAACCTTCACTGACTTTTTTTTCAAGAAGATAATGAGGAATGCTCAAGTTTCTTAGATTGTGTCTGTGATTCTAGGGGTACCTTTATAAAGGGACTCTGCCTTGGAATCCATCAAGATGATCTATAAGGGATAGGTCTGGCAGGTGCAAAATATTTCTAAGGCAAAGTGCATTTTAGCTTCTTCATTTAAAGCTTGCAGAGATCATAGTGTGGTCTCTGCCCGCATTTACAAATGGAATTCACCGAGGAGGCACAAACACTTACTAAAACCCTCGTAGGAGTACATTTTGCCTGCCAGCAACTCTTCGCCAAGCAAACATTTTGAAAACACTTGGACGATCCTGGCTGCCCCAGTGTTTTCATAAATATTTCCATCCGCAGTCACAGAAGCCTTGCAGAAAAGAGTGGTCAACAGGAAAACTTGAAATGGAAGAGGCTTAGCGAGCAGCTGCCGAGTTGTCAACATGCATGCACAGGCATATGGCTGTCTTAGGGCCGTAAGGCAATATATTTATTTATTTATTATCCTGCAAATATGAAAACACATGATTCCATCTCAGATTTTCTTGTAAACAATCTTTTCAGTTTCAAGGAGTGCAAAAATGTTTAGCACACCATAAATATTTGTTTACCTAAATATGCTTTCTTGAGAAATAAAACTTGTGGTATAATTTGGCCTGTTAGTCATTCGTAGATTTCTGATCATCTTTTTGGCATTCTTGCCTTCTTAGACATTCACTTTTACTTGAGAAGATGTAACATTTAATTTTCTACCGTTAGAGCTGAATTGCAGGATATCTAGGTGAAAAGTGTTCAGAATTTGATGCCGGTGCACAGTGCTGCAATTTGCTTACTTGGGTACAAATGCGGAGCATTCAACACTTCTATATAGTCAGCTATGCTTTGCGTTTAATTCAAGTATTGAATTATATCTAAAAATATCTCTGCTGTTAAGGTCCTAAATCTTCAGGCCACTCTTTTACATACTGAAACAGTTTTGGTTTAGCTACCAGGGATAAATCCTTCAGAGTGTGTTCCTTTATGCAGATAAGAGATTTCTCATGGTTCTCCTTTTGCTCACATTGGGCAAGGTCATTTTTTTCTGTCATGGGTAAGGAATCTTCTCCAGGCCTACATGGCTTAAAATTATGATAGCTTTTCCCCTTCCTGTTCTGTTAGGTACCCTTCTGAAAGAGGCTGCGTATACATGCCCAGGTCCCTTTTTGAACTCAGCAATTTCTTTGGATCAGAAGTCCCTTGGGATAGCGTGCCCTAAAAGTATTCTGGGCAAATAACTTTAGACAATTTTACAACTGTATTTTAGTTTGCTTCTGGTAGGTCCTCAATTCTCCTTAGCATCCTCAAGCCCTAATCAGCATTGCATAAATATAGCTCTTTTGCACTCGCTTAACATAGTATTTTCAAATTTGACAATGGGACCAACTTTTTAACTTGTAGCATATTAACATCTTAAGAAGCACTTCTCATGGAATACGATATTAAAAATTGGATAGAAATTTTAGTAAGACAAAGATATCATCTAAATGGCTCCTCAAAAATGCTAACTTGGGGGCAGTTGGTAGAAACCCTTCAAAATTAAAAATAAAGCAACTAAAAAGAAAATAAGTAACCGACATGATCATACATTAAATATATGCCCCACTCTTTCATGCATAACATATTTAATGATATTTTAGATTATGAGCCATTAAAATCATTGAGTTTTAAAGCAGGCTGGGATCTGAAAGATCTCCGAAGCTGGTTCATCCTTTCCAAGCAGGAAAACAGACACAGTAAAATCAGTCAGTAAGCCACGAAGTTGGAAAGAGAAACTGAAATGAATGACTTCACAATCCATCATAATTTTGATTCACAAAATAAGGGCCTAAATTAGATGTTGGAAATCATATTCATGCTTTGTAGCTCAACTCCATACTTGTCATCTGACCCGCATAATCTGTAACTAAATAGGAACCACAAAATAAAGATATCCTAGCATCTTTTAATGCTAATAAAATACCCATTCCAGGACACACCCATTGCTTACCTACTTAGTACAAAACATACATGCTAGGTCCTCTATAGAGATGTTTTAAACTCCAGGAAATGTAGGCGCATGTGTGTGTCTGTGTGTGTGTGTGTTCTTGAAACATATGCTAAGTAAAAATAACTACACGATCCTTAATACTTTCTGGTAGAAATGAGGTTTTGAAACATTACTTTACATAGATAGACAAATACATTTGGAAAAAAAAAAGACATTAGGAAGCCCTACACCCCCAAGAAGGGCTTTCTTAAAGCCTCATGATCCAGATTCATTTCTTCTCCATGATTGAGAATGACTGCATTTTTTAAAAAAATTGATTCAGTTCATTGATTAGCTTCCTATAAGCACTGGACATTCAGATTCTTCCTTCCTTCACGGGAAATGGTGTTCCTGAGTGTTACGCTTTAAGTTCTTTTCATTTCTAGTGTTTATCAACACCTGAATTAGAGACAATGGAGTTACTGGACGAAGCAGGGTCAAGATGTTAAGTCCATTTGGCTCTCACTTCTTAGGTTCAGTGACCTAAGACTTCACCAGTAATAAAGGTGATAGTTCATTAAAATAACAGGCAAAATATAATAGAAAAATTCTATATCTAGACTTAAGAAACCAAAAAGATTTTAGCACTGTACAGATTTACCACAACTTAAGTCTGGAATAGAAAGCCACAATCTCTCAGAGCTAAAAAGTTCAAATATTAATTTTGGGTACAAGAACCATTTTAACAAATCATGTAGTCATAAGATGAACATACTTTACCATACATATGGATCATCTGTGAATCTTGCTAAAATTCAGATTCCTATTTAAAAGTCAGGAATTGGGCTCATTTTTAAAAAATTCTTTTTATACAGGGTCTCGCTCTGTAGCCAAGACTGGTCCTGAACTCACAGTGTCGCCCAGGCTTGCCATGATCTTGCTGCAGTCCTCTTGCCTCAGCCTCTCAAGTGCTGTGATTACAGGCATGTGCTCACAGGCCCAGCTTATGTTGTGCTGAGTTGACTTTAGCAAGCCTCCGGCTGGTGTTAGTGTTATTAGACTACATTTTGAGTAGGACATAGGACTAGAGAAGAAATGTGGGAGCACGTGGTCACAATGAAGAAATCGGTTCAGCTTCCTGATTAGCTTTTGAAATTTCTGAATTGTTAAAGTGAAGTGGCTCTTAGCGGTTTTCTCAGGCCAGAGTGTTTGCTGAGCCCCTCCACTGCAGATGCTATTATAAATAGAACTGCAGCAGTGCTTCCTATCTTGGGGAAAACAAGATTTCTACCTCTTTGCCATGGAATGAGGAACTAGAAGCAAAATAAAATATAAAGCAAATACCTCGGGACCAAGACAAGGGCTGTCTGGCTCTCAGCCCAGCATCGAACTTCCTGTGCATGAGCTGATTGCCATGAATGACATCTCTCTTCTCTCGTACACAAAATACAGATTGTAAATATCTACTTGGTTGAAGAACTAAAATTTACTTTGTACATAAGCAGAAAGTGAGAAGAGCTTACCTTCTTTTCTGAAATCTCCCCTGGCTTTGTATGTGAAACCCAATGAAAGTGGATCTCTGGGGATCTCTTGAAAGCAGACGGATGGAAACGGGGAAGAATGAAGCAGCACATGCAAAGCATGTTTTCATGTAGGAAAGAACATAGCGGCTGGAGACTGAAGTTAGAGCATAAGATTTAAGTCACATGTGAGTTGTGAATGGAAAACGGCATGTTTGTTTAGGCTTACTAGCAGGAAATATAAAAAAAACCCTTCCTTTTGATGATTTGATACTATATATTGCACAGCAACTCAAATAATTTTGTGCCTGTTTATTTATTTTATTTTTTATCAAAAGTAGCAAGCAGATTGATAGAATTTTTATTTCTTTAAAGCTCTCAGATATTTGGATAAAAAGGCATCATCAAGTATTTTTATGATTAGAGGCTACACATTCTTTGCTCTGTGGTAGAATATCATTAGTAGACTAGAATGCTCTCCGTAAGTCACTTCCAAAACAGTTTTTTTTTTCCTTAGGAAATGATTATTTTCTGCCTCAATCTGAAAATATCCAAATTTAAAAAGACTCTCCAGGATTCAGATGCAGTACAATATAGCTATTTGCTTTCCGTATGGCAGATGACGCTATTGGTAGCTAAAAGACAGAAACACTCAGCAGCATTATGTAAGGACCGAGTCTAATACTGCCAGAGCCAATTAGTGGCAAGCTAATCTAACAGATAGCACAATGGTGGTGGTGATGATTTTGAAAAGATGTCTTTTCATATATATTTACATATATTCTCTTATTTTTAGCAACTGCCTTTCTTTGGATATGCATTTACCAAAGCATGTTTACCAACTTGAAGCCAGAATTGTTTAAAAATACCAATTTAATGTAACTTAGAGCAGCAGTGTTTTGTCCCCTTCCATTTATGTTGTGCAGAAAAACAGACTTTTGTGTGGTGAAAGTGTGCTCAGATTAAAGCTTTAAATTGGTGGCTAGTAGCCCAGTTATGAAAAACTTGGCTGCCTGCTGCTTCTTGGTAATGTGTGCTACAGGCTGTTGTTTTCTGCTGATCGCCTATTTACAGTGATTTACTCCAAATATGTGGGCGTCTTAAGTATATGGGTGGTGTCCAACAAAAAAGAGTCAGTTTATTCTAAATGATGAAATGAGAGGCAACACACAATAGCTTCTGGTGATCCCCTACTAATTCTCAAATTGAAAAACGACCTGCCATAGGGGCTTGGAGAGCAGCAGAGGAATCAACTCCGAGGGAGGGGACCTTTATACAAGAAAATGATCATGTACAAAGGGCCCACTGTACGGCCATGTGGGCACAGCACTGGTGAAGAAGGGTAGAGAAAACATGAACCTTTAAGAAATTTACAAATTGTGGTGACGAGGTTGAATAGCATCCAAAAAGAAAAAAAAATGACGAGCTCCATTGCAAAGTAGAATAAAAACGTTGCTGTACCAATTTAATACATTATGCCACAGAGGCACGAGATAAGGCAATGCTTCTCTCTAGGATTAAACAAATTTCCCAAGTAGAGTGAAAAATTCTGGACTGATTCTAATTAAGATTTCTCTCCAATTCATATAAATCCATTAATCAGTGCATTTGAGGTGAAAATTATTGAGTTTACTTAACTATATCATAATTCAGTGTCAAGTATTCCATTTTATGAAGCACTCCTAAAGACACAAGCACTGAACAATACAAGGTCTCCGAGTTAATTTGTTAAATCATGCATGTTTCTTCACATTCAGAAGCTGCAGATGTAGAGAAATGAGAGAGCCAGAATGTGAAAATGTAACTGTAAACTCATATGATAATTAGACTAGAGGAATTTTAAAAATTATATAGGAGCATAAGTGGCACTGCTTTAGCTACTTTCTCATTGCAGGGACTCAACACCTGATAGCCACAAATTATGGATGGGAAAGTTTATGTTAGCTCACAGTTTCAGAAGGTTTCATTCCACTCATGGGCAGCTGACAGTGGCGGAAGGACACTTCGCAGAGGCCTAGCCAGAGAGAAACTGTTCAAGGAAAGGCAAGACAGGAAGCCAAGAAAGCAAGGAAGGATACAGATAGCACAATTCCAGGTCATGCCCCCGTGATCCACCCCTTCCGAGTCAAGCTCCAGCAATCCATTGCTTCCAAACAGGGCCCATCTTCTAATAGCACAGGAAACCTATGGATTAACTCCCATGACTGAATACCTTTCAAACATGAGGCTTTTAGCAGGCATTCCATATCCAAGTCATAACAGATATTTAATAAGTATACTTGAATGATCCAGTATGGGATTATTAGAGGTAAGACATTTCTAATAAATGCTTGAAGAAATTCAAGTACACTGTGAATTGTTATGAATACTTTGACATATCATTTTTGTGCTCTTTTGGTAATTCTATGCTTTGTGTAACTACTTTTGCCCATTGAAAATAAAAATAAATTGTACATTCTTTTCTAGAATTTTCTGTACCTCGATTTTAAAGCTATTGGTAATAAGATAAGAATTTATTATTTAATGCTTTTAGTATTTTTTGTACTTTATATCTAGTTGTAGTGTTTTTGATACTTTGCCATTTGTGTCTTTCAAAGTTCTACACAATGAACCTTGAAATACCACTGCATATATTTTAATTAAATAGAGGCATTTGATATAAGTATTCGGGTGTTTAAATATGGACACAAAAATTTTCATTCGTGCTGTAGAATCTGTAAGGATCTCCTTCCTTTTCAAGTTGAATACTGTTGCATTGTACTTATGTGCTACATATTGTTATGATTCATCTGTTGATGGATACTTGGATTGCTTCCAATTTTTGGTTGTTGTGAATAATGCTACCAGGAACGTAAGTGGACAAATATTTCTTGAGATGCTGCTTTCAATTGTTTTGAGTATATACTCATATTTAGAATTGCCAGATCAAGTGGCAATTCTATTTTTGATTTTTTGAGAAAGTGTCGTTGTGCTTTCCTTAGCAGATGCACTATTTTATATTCCTACTAATAGCATGCAAATATTTCAATTTCTCAACATCCTTGTCAATACTCGCTGCTTTTTGGGGGTCTTATTGTCAAAAAATATCAGAATGGGTGTGAAGTGGTATCTTATTTTAGTTTTGATTTCATGTTTCTTTAATGACTGGTGATGGTGAACATATTTTAATATGCTTGTTAGCCATTTAAATATATCTTTGAAGACAGAGATCTGTTTGAGTTTTTTACCTACTGTCTCTTTCTATGTGGACCCAATATTTAGTGTCTTTTTACAATACGTTGTTGTTTAGTTTAGAAACTGCTTGTGATTAGCTTATGAACAATACTTCAAAAGCACAGAATAAGTCAACTAACTCTGCCTATATACACTTAGCACTGATAGCTGCTCACCTCCTTAATCATGTGGGCTATGGCAAAGACTACTGGGCTTGGAAAGCTTTGCGTGAAGTTCAGGTACATCACAGTGGATAGTGATGCTACAACCATAGTTCACACGTCACACAGGCCCCTTGCACTGCCCCACACTAACCAGAAATTCTTTACCTACTTTTTAAATTGAGTTGCTCTTTTCTTATGGTGGTGGTAATTATTGAATTGTAGGAGTTTATACATTCTGGGACATTAATTGTTTATCAGGTATATTATCTGCAAATATTTTCTCCTGTGCTGAATTACCTTTTCACTCCTTTGATTAGATTGTGTCTTTGCTACCTAGATTTTTTACCTTAACATAGTATCAAATTTTTCATTTTTTGCTTATGCTTTCGGTGTCATATCTAAGAATTGCCAAAGTCAAAGTCACGAGTGTTTACTACTATATTTACTTCTAAGCATTTTCGACTCCGATATTTAGCTCTTCACCACATTTTGAGTTAATTTTTGTGGCTTGCATAAAATCCAAATTCATTATGTTATATGTACATATCCACTTTTCCCAAGACCATATGTTCAAAAGGTTGTCCATTCCCTGTGCTGACATTTTCAAATTTTATATGAAAATAAATGTGAAGATGCTTTCATGAGAACTCTGCCTTCTTAAAATGTTTGTTTTATATACATACTTTTACATTTTCTTAAAGACTTTTGTATTTATAAGCTTTCATAGAAATCTCAGTTCATTTTTGAGGTGCCCAAAATCATTCTTAGAGTACTGACCTTCTACTCCTACTCTGAAGTGGAATCTTTTCATGCAGTTTATTTGCCTCCTTCCTCTGTAAATTCTTGTCTCCTTTGCCACCAAAATATTCAGCTGCATGGGTAACAATCCTGGCCACCTTCTACGTGTAACATAGGAAGTCTATCTGGGCACTCTACTGACTAGGCATTTTTAAGATAGACATTTTTAACGTCTCTGTCTCTCTGTCTGTCTCTCTCTCTCTCTCTCTCTCTCTCTCTCTCTCTCTCTCTCTCTCTCTCTCTCTCTCTCTCTCTCTCTCTCTCTCTCTCTCTCTCTCTCTCTCTCTCTCTCTCTCTCTCTCTCTCTCTCTCTCTCTCCCCCAGGATCTCATTCTGCAGCCCAGGCTGGCCTTGGACTCAGAGCAATTCTCCTGTCTCAGCCTCCTGAGTGCTGGGATTACAGACATGAGCCACCATGCATGCACGAATTATGTTGTGCTGAGGAATCAAACTGGGGTACTCAGCACTTGATGTAGCACCTGGCAGGCAAGTGCTTTCACTCAGGAGCCATTCTTGCAGGCTCTTCAATGGCTTCTCCCAAGGGCTTTGCTGTCAGTCTTCATTTGGCTGCGTTTCTCCAAGTAGCATGAATTTTTTTTCATGACTCATTTTATCTTAAATGATTATCCATGTCTCCTCCCCTTGCTGTCATCTAATTTTTCTTTTCAGGCTCAGCAAAATTCAATTCAAAAGGGTTTATTTAATACCTCTCATGTTACATACATATGAAATATAAAGAAATATTTTAATACCCCTTATCAATATTATCTGCACCTCACAGACTCTTTTGCTCTCTGTCTCTCTCAATTATTTTACCTTCTCCTGCTCTTTGCTCTTTCTAGCGTAGTCCTTAGCCACTGTTCTTTCTCCTGCCCCATATTACAGTTATTTGGATTCCCCACTTCCTTCCACAATTGGGCAATGACAGCCGCAGAGTGGCCAGTAGAACATCTTGAACAGAGTGGGTACTAGTAACCATGATTCAAACTATGGAAGGTCTGCAAAGAACAGAATCAAACCGATGCTGCAATGAAAAGGTCAAATAAATGGTCAACACTATTAACTGTGTGATACAGCAGAAAGAAAATGGACCATAGAAGCAGGCTAGAAGAAATACAAACAGAGACTAGGAAGCCATTAGATAATATCCATACAAATAAGGGATTTTTAAAAGAGAATCATTTCTGATGTCAGAAAATAAAGCAAAGAGAAAATCCAAGTTCTAAGAGTGAGAACATGACTTAAAATTGAAAAGCAACAACAAATTTTGAAAAGGCAACACACACTGGGCTCACGTGTCCTCAAAATCGAGTGCGCACCATCTGAGGAATACCTTAGCTCCCACATCTAAACGCTTTCCAAAAGAGAAATGAAATAAGATAAGATTCAAGCAGACATCAATAGTGTTTTAGGATTTGGAAGCTGCTGGCATCACCAAGCACGAGGTACAAAGTTCTTCTAGGAATGAAGGTGGAAAAGAAAGTAGGAAAGGATGCCAGGCTAATGGGTGAGAGAGTGCATGTTTTTGAGGAAGGCCATGTTCACAAATACTCACTGGCAGAGAAATAAAAGCCTTTAGGCATGATTAGCCAAATTATTCGAAATGAAAAGTAAAACTTACCATTTTTCTTAATAGGCAGATAGTGCTGATATTTAATATTGAAAAAGATGAATCATTGCTAAGACCAGAATAAAATGATCTTGTTACAGCTTCAAAATTACTATGATTCCATCACAGAAAAGTAACATTAGCTGTCTTGTTGTTCTACAAGTCTCTTTGAGGACAAAGAATCCCTTTCTCCATTTTTCTTGTATGACACTATGTCCTAGAAAAAAACACTTTTAATCAACACTGCATTTTTAATCAACATTGGAACTAATTAAAATCAGCTAGAGGTAGCCTGCCTTAAGAACTCTGTTCAGTGCGGGCTAGCGTATTGGATTCTAGAGACCAGTTACAGAGGACCTTTCCTGTTAAGGCATCTTTCTTTGAAAATACAAATGTACATAATGACTGACAAATGCAGAACCAGAAGCAATAAAAACAATGGTGGAGACTGGTGAAAAAGAATCAAGTAACAAATACGACACAGAAAGAGAAAGAAAACGGGAAGGGTGGGAAGAAAGGTAAAGAGAGGCACAAGAGCTTGATTTTCTTTTTGGTGTTTCAATGAGGATAGTTTTAATTTAGAAAACAAGGGCGAAAGGATGACAGAAAGCGCCAACCGGAAAGGGTGGGAGTGGCCTGGGGGCTTACTTCTTGAGAGATGACAATATGCCGATTCCTCAGAGCTACTCTCCTGTCCCGAGTCATGAAGTCATGGAAGACTATTGCTTGTTTTTGTTGTTGTTTTTCATGGGCATTTAATAGAAACCTATAGAGAAGAATTTTCTGCAGCTCCTTGCTTTGCTGGGCATACATTATAACGACACTTTCTTACCTGTGTAAATTACAACAATTCTAATGCTGAAAAGATACTAACAAGAAGTCTGATCTGTATAGCTATTATACATTGTGAACATCTTATTTTGTTATTAAAGGTATTTCTAGAATATCCTTTTCAAGGCAACATAGTAGTTCTTTTGTGCAGACATCACAACTTATTGAAATTTCCTTCTTTTCCTGGCATTTGATTGTTTCTAGACACTAAATCATGTTGCAATGAAGATTTTGAGATTGTAGTTATTTAATTTTTTTCATTGTTTTTATTTTGGTAAAAAAAAAACTCACATGACATAAAATTTAACTTCTTTTGTAAATACATGAATTCCAAATTTTGTAACATTAGAATCATGAGGTTTGGGGAGTTAGTTAGTGTCTATGTTCACCTTTTTTTCAGAGGTGTTCACTCCTTTCCTATCTGAACTTTGCCTCTCTTTCTCCCCTGACATTCACGTTTGGACCATTTTATAATAGAGTTTTTGTGCATTTCATAAGAAGGACACCTATCTGCAGTCAGTTTTTTGTGCTCGGTCCAGTTCACTGAGCATTATTGAAGCTAGGTGTCCCCATGCTCATTGAAATGCTTCATATCTGTCTTTCTTTATGGCCAAATAGTATTCCATTTTATATAGGTACCATATCTTCTTTAACCATTCCTATATGGATGGGCAGGTAGGTTGTTTCCAGGATTTGGTTATTATCGATTGTCCTACTATAAACATAGATATGCATGTGTCTTTTTGGAATGTTGACTTCTTTCTCTGGGGAATATGCCCAGTAGGGCAGTAGCTGGATTAAATGGAATTTCCATTATCAGTTTTCTAAGGAACCTCCAGACTGCTTTCCCTAATGGTTGTACCAGCTTGCATTCCCATCAACAGAGAAGTAGTTTCTTTTTTTCTGCATCCTTGCCAACAAATGTTATTTTCTGAATTCTTGATATAGGCCATTCTCACTGGAGTGAGGTGAAACCTCGGTGCTGTTTTTATTTGCGTTTCTCTGATGGCCAATGTTAAAGAACACTTTTTCATGTGCTTGTTGGCCATTTGTACTTCTTCTGAGAAGTTTCTTTTCATTTCAGCTGCCCACTTCTTGATGGGATCATTTATTTTAGGGGGAATTATGTTTTTTAGTTCCTTGCACATTATGTCCTTAGGATAAACTTTCTAAGCCAGGAAAATATTTTAACAACAAATTTTACCTTAGAAAGTAATGCTAATTTTTAAGTTTAGTACAAGTGTTTAAAATTGTTTTCTTTCATTCAGAGGCCCATCATCATAATACATGAAAACTGCATACAAATGAACACAATCACAGACAAACACATGAACTTGTTGCTTCAATTGTACTTTACTCAATAACTGGTGAATTAGCTGATTTCTACTTTATTAATCATTTATATTTTTACTCTCTTTAAAGTACTGATTTGTATCTCCTTGTAGTATTTCTAACGTAACTTTCCCATTTTCTTTTCTGAGAACTTTCATCTATTAGCTAGTAAACTCTTGTCTTCCTTAGTTTGATTCTCTCTCCACCCAGGTTGCAATTCATGTTCTATTTGAAAAGATTGCCTACAGAATCCAGAATTTTTATCAATTTATATTATGAAATTCTTCCTGGACTGTATGACTCTATTAAGTGACACAAATCTCAAGAGGAATGATTATTTCATTTTTTTCTTTGGTACCAGATAGTAACATTTAAAGAAAAATCAGGTAAGTTCAGACAGTTTCTTCTAATAATTTTATAATGTTTCAAAGTTTTATTACCTATATTAATTGATGATAAAATAAAAAGTAGCTAAATAGAACAACCAGTTCTGTTTCACATTATATAACAAATGATCCTCTCAGAATCAAAATACATGCTATTATTCTCTCTACGAGGCATGCCTGAGGATATGTTCTAAATGGTATCAAAACTGTTATTCCCTCATATTACGTGTGATTTTATGCATAAAGATAGATTCAGGTGTCAACTTACTTAGAGGAAATAAGTGATGGGAAGTAAGGAAATTACTAAAGTAAATCACACGGAATTTGGCTACCAAGGAAATCTGCATATGCCCTCGATGGCTGAAAAGCCTTTTACAGTAGATCTGATAAAAGTTATTTTTTACTTGGTTTTCCTTTCACCATTATTTCCTCTGGGAAAAGCTCAGATGATTCAAGAACATTACTGCAGACAGAATGACTCTGCTTACGGTAATGGTGAATTCATCACAAGTTTAAGAGAAAGCTTCAGAAATTCTCAAGTAAATATTTGTTGCAAGGGCTTCCATGGAAAAAATTAATCATGGATATGGGTTTGAGAATTATTTCAAGTACATTTATACATCTTCCTTACTGTTTTACATCACCGTGATAAATTTATATTCATAACCTTGGTTAAATAAAACTGCTCTTTCATGCTACAAAAGAGGGTGGCTGAAGGAACTCCACTGGAAAAGAAAGATGTGCACACACACGTGCCTTTGCAATACGCAATGACGAGTACACTTTCTTCCATTTAATATACGAGTCATAAGTATGACTTTTTCACTACCTTAAACATTTCAAAGGAAAAATATTTAGGTAGTACTTTTTTAGTTTATCATTTTACCAGTTGATTACACACTATACTGTTCTGTTTTTACTTACTTTAGAATTTTAGTCCTACTTTTTCAAATAAACTAACAATGAATATATTCCATTATATAATCTACATAAACCAGAATACTTCCTAAAGTAGACATATTATACATCATACAGTTCCCCTGCTGGCATAACCCAATCATCCTAAGCTAGCTCCTGACAGATATTCGAAAGCTTTTTCTGTTATTTCTTTTGTCTTATATTCGTCTGTAAATGGAATTTGGAAACATCTTAGGAGGGTTCATCTTGTACGCCCAAGTATCTATATTGCCTTCACTGGAAACGTACATCCTTTACATGGGAAAACGCTTCCTTTTCCTCTCACTATGTAGGTAACAACCTAGAAAATGAGTGAAATAAATATTGATGATTACTGGGGTGACAAATGTGCAAATTTCTTTGCGTCAGTACCAGATAACATCTTAATGATAAACTTTTTTAGTATTTTTACTGGGTTCAAAAAGCTTTCTTCGTTCAGACATGTGTATCTAGCAAGGTAAAGTGGTATTATGTTTCAAATCAATATTGTTCAAAATCTGAATCTTTTGTATGGTATTTCTAAAAATCATGTTGACAAGTCATCAACATTTGGGAGGAGGAGCAAACCCCTTACGGAGGAAGGACAATGAACTGGCATTTCTAGGGTGAAGATGGATGTGCCTGAGTATGGAGGAGGAAAGGGCACTTCAGATAAAGGACATAGCGTTTATACAGCAAGTTCAAAGGCTCTGATCCATACGGCAGTCTTATTTTCTTGGCAAAATACGCAAAAGTATTTTGCTTTTAGCAGGGTTTCTGAACCTTTGCACTACTGACATTTTGGATTGGGTAAGTCATTGCCACAGGAGGCTCTCTGGTGTCATAGAAGATGTTCAATAACATTGCTGGCCTCTACTCACTGGGAGCCAGAAGTGCCACCGCCACCAGCTATGAAAATCAAAAAGTCTTCAGACATTATGGATGGTCTGGGGGGAGGAGACAAAATTCCTCAGGTACAGAATCATTTATTTAAAGTATGGACTATGACAAAAGTCAGAAAAGACAGAAGAAGAGAGGTCTTTAAGGACCATCTGTACAAGGTATTGGGAATGCAAATAAAACTGTCCACACAAGGGAGTTATATGATCAGATTTCCATTTTGAAATCAGGGATCAGTGAGGAAACTCGGAGAAAATCCCACCCAATCATTAGAGCGAGGAGCTCAAACTACAGATGTAGAAGTGAAGTGAAGCCACAGTGGCAAAAATCGTATGGTACTGTCACAAAAATAGGCAGGTCGACCAGTGGAATAGAAGTGAGGATACAGAAACAATCTCAAGAACCCTCAGCTATCTGATATTCGACAGAAGGACTGTCTTAGTTACTTTTTTGTTGCTATAACTCAATACCTGACATTCACAAATTTAGGAGAGGAAAGATTTATTTTAGCTCAGTGTCAGAACATCACAGTCCATTTAGGGGTGGCCGGCAGCAATGGAAGTACATGGCAGAGACAGAGGTGGAGGCAGCTTCTCATAGTATCACAAACAGGAAGCCCAGTCAAGGCAAGTTGACTCTGGTGACCAAGGAAGGCAGGAAGGAGCTTATATATCCTTCCAGGTCCCATCCCAGTGATCAGCCCCTCCTGGATCCAGGTGTGAAAGGTGTGGTGAGTCCCTACTGCGTGCGTGTAATCCAATTTACACGCCTGCGATCCACCCCTCCAGACGAGGGCCCGATTTCCCAACACCACAAGATTCCATAGACAATCTATAATATTCAAATACATGAGACTTTGGGGGGATGTATTTAGATCCAAACCACAATAGGGATCAAACACACACACTGCAGAAAAGACAGCCTCTTCAATGAATGGTGCTGGGAAAACTGGTTATCCACACGCAGAAGAATGAAATGAATGACTCTGCACATTTTTTTGGCCTCCATGGTCTGGGGCCATGGAGGTCTTTAATAAGAGGAGTTGTAATGGAAAGGAAAAGGCAGAGTCCAACTTGTCGATTTGCCATAAGCTAATCAGGAGCTCAGAAACTAAGCATACAGCGTGCAGAACACATTATTGTGAGGTACTCAAGTTGCCCCTGGTATTTTGGCAACAAGAGATATAAATGAACCGTTACAGACAGAACATATGAGGGTGCAAAAGTAGCTCATCCACCACATTCTGTGTTAATGGGACCGATGTAAGGACATTTGTCCGGGTTTGGTACATCACCTTTGAAAAGTGTACTCTTGTTATTACACAAAGTGCAGAAAATAACACCTAGGGGAAAAAGCAAAGTTTTGAAAGCACTCTAGCCAAGAAGTCGAAAACCTATAGTGCGGTTTGAGTACTGTTTTCAGTAATATGAGAGTTTTTCGTAAAAAGAGACGTACCATGTATTTCCATGTTCACACTAGAGAAATAGGCGTAAATGAAACAAGAACGATGCTCTGGAAATGTCTTCCAAAGAAAGTTCAGAGAGTCATATGTTTGCAAAGATGGTGTCCATTATGTAATATAGTAACTTCCATTAAAAAGGAAATTTACTAAGTAAAATGCATTTACTTGATTTATTAATATTAACTTTCAGAATCCTGATTTACATGCATTAACTTCCAAGAATCAGGTACGGTGCTTTGATTTACACATCATGCATATAAAAGTTCTTATTAATGAATCCTAAATTTTAAGGTTGTGATTTAGTGTGCTAGTTTATAAATCTTCACTTTAAACTCCCAATTTAGTGCTATGATTTATAAGGCACCAAGTTTCATGCTATTTATGAATCATAATGTTAAAGCTCTGATTTAATACAATAGTTACTGTAAGAAGCATTAGTACAAAGTGTCCAATTTTGAAAAGACAAAGATAAAAGTGATCAATATTTCTATATGCACAACATTGTACATAGCCTCAGTTACAGAGCTATCCTCCTCGGTACACTGTGAATAACATGCTAAGGTCAGGCTATGAAGAAGACTATGGTGTTTTAATACACTGTTGAAGGAACCACCTTCCCTTTTTTTTAGATACCACATAGTAAAAGTGAGCAGTTTAGAGTTTTAATACCCCTTAAACATTTTCTAAGTAGACAACCAAAGACAAGTTTGGTGCTGCCTCAGGTCAAAATCTCAGTAATGTGATGTGACTTTTCTTAGTAGCCATGCTTACAATTTTTGGTTACTGTGGCTTACAAAAGCTTTGAGACTGACTCTTTGGTATTATTTAGCCTGAAAAAAGTATCTGGTCACCAAATTTATGTAAATGCATGTCATACCCTCTAATCTCATTTTCCACCCAAATCCTTCTCTTTCAGCCTTCTTCCAATCCTATACTAACCTGTATCGCAGCCAGTAGCCATGTATGACTATTGAGCCCTTGTAATGCTTCAGATTAGAACTCACATGACCTGTAAGGGGAAAACACATACTGGACTTTGAAGAGGAAAAAATGTGAAATGTTTCATTATCTGATTTTTTATGATTTGTAAGTTGAAATTATAATGTTGTGGATACATCGTGTTGAATATTAATATTGAATTCACATCTTGTTCTTTTTTAATGTGGTTACTAAAATATTGCAGTTATGTATGTGGCACATACAATATTTCTATGGAAAAGTATAGCTCTAATCCCACCACTGTTTTTTCAGCAAATAGTCACCTGCAAGCTGCAACCCTACCAAGTTGCTCACTCACATTCTCATGAGCAGCCCCCTAAAGGGAGAAAAAATGGTTGAACAAGAATATAATTCACTAACTTCGCCTTCATTTCACCAGAACAAGTTCATTTCCATTACAAGAAATATATAGCTCAGAGATAAACATTTTCATTTTTTATTATGTTTTGTTTTTTTCTTCTTGGATAGGTTATAATTTCACTTAACAATCTTTCTGCCTTATCGTTTATTAACTGCCTATTATGGCTTGAGCACTATATGCAGAGCTTTTTCTCTATATTATTTCACTGGCTTCTCATCTGAGGTCTATAATGAGGATGTTATTAGTACACTGCTTCTAATAACACGGCCTGTGAAGCACAGATAAGTAGTTGTGAACAAGATCACACACTGGCAGAGTTAGGAGTCAACGTTAGAAGCTATTTTCTATACCCCTGTGTTCAAGGAAGACAGTTGGAATCTGCAGCTGCGAGCTGTTCCCCAACTTGTTTGCTAAAAAGGGATATGTAAAGCAGAAATGTCAGGATCTCAGCCCATACCCCTTACTTTGTACTTTGCAATCTTGCCTCTCTTTTTGGCTAAAGCTGTGTTAGGGAAACCAGCCAAGGGAGTTTGAGCTAGTGGTGAGTTTATCAGGCAAGCTAACCAGTCATGCTGAGGTTCAAACCCCAGGTTCCAAATCAAGTTAATGGAATATGAGGAAGAAAGTGTTCTGAGAATACGAGGCAGGTCCCTTGTTTCTGTTTTCCAACAGAAACGGCCACTTGCCGCCTTGCGGGGCTGTCTCTGTAATTAGAGGGAACCATTCAGTTTAGGTGATGGTAGTTTATCTAATCTGGCTGCACATGTCTCTGAAGAGGAGAGCAGGATTTTGGCAGGCTCACACTTGTAATTTGGTGGAGATCCATGTACTTTTTAAACCACAGCCATTATGCTTTGCTTTACTACAAATCCAATAGCACACTGTAACTTTGCTTTGAATGTTCCATTCTCAAGAGATAATATGTAGAGTTCAGAAAAATTCACTGAAATATTAATAATGATATATTTGGAATTGGAGGAGGGACGCAGTTGTGAATTTCTGTCTGAGCCAGGAAACATCTTTTGAGCTTACCAGAGGAGAAAAATAGCACCCTGAAATGCAGTGACTTTAAGAATAGCCAAATATATGCCAACCAGTGACACTAATAAAAAATAACTATTATAAAAGATTAACACATTATCTGGTGATGGGGAAAATGTAATAATTTTGTTTTTAAATTAAATAACTGTTCCCAAACTCTACCAACTACAAAGAAAATGCACAGTATTGTTTCTTTTCTGCATATATAAAAAGCATAATGAAGCAATAGATGTAGCAGTCCATGATTTTACAAAAAGGCCTAAAATAAATTGTCAGCAAGTTAGGACTCTACAGGCATTTTCACATCTTCTGAATTAACATCCTTCAGGCAGTTACCAAATAAAAATTTAGTTGTCATAAGCAATGTAATAGCTATTCTTTTCTTGGTTGTTTAGTTCAAAAGCACGATAAAACAATGAGAAACTGTCAAGGATCATTCCACGCCCAATAATTTCACCATCAATGAAAGCTTTAATTAAAGCAGGGGAAAATGAAATGGCAATAAAGAGCATCCTAAACTTCAGCTTCATGTGCATGTTCTATCAACTGTTATACTTCTATGAACGACGGGACAAGACCATCACATTTTGAGGAGATGAACTTGAATTGTGATTTTTAACATCCAGAAAGGAAGTACACAAAAGTGCTGAAAACACAATACATACTTAAACATCCAGTTTAAAAATATTATACTTGAAGTATCATTAACATATCTTAGATATGCACCAATGATATATGCTGACAAAAATAAACATCAAATCAAGCAGAGAAGATAGGTCAAGATCCTAGGCTAAGATTGAGTTTGAGTTATTTACATTATGCTAATCACTTAAACCTTCAACTTCCATAATCTCTCCCAAATTCACACAGTTTCTAAAGTCATTCCATTGGTTTTCTTAACATGTTGAGTTGTTTCTTTAGCCTGAGTTCCAAAAGTCACTTGAATTTGAATTCTGCCTGGATCAGAACCATTGCAGCTAACCTAAAGATCTATCATCAGTAAATAAACATTTCTTGTGAACCAATGAGATTGGAGGTGTTTCTGATGCAGAATTATTATAGGAAAAGCTTTGTCAGAACAGCATTAGAATAAGAGATATTTGTCTGGATGATCCTGGAAATCCCACAGTCAGACTATAACCAGAAGTTAGATTTATTACATGTGTGAATTTTTTCAGAATCTGAGAAAAGCAAATATAGTTACAAATGATAAAACATAGGTCATGTAAAACACAGGACAATTACATTGTTATTTGTGTGGTAATACCCAAGTAATTAATAAAATATCTAGGTCTATCTGTCTGTCTCTCTGTCTGTAGGCCATAGGCTGCTTTATATTACTGTGATCAAAATACCTAAGAAAGTAAATTTATGGGAGGAAAGTTTTATTTTGATGCAAGCTTCTGGGGTTTCAGTACAAAGTGGCTGATTCCATTGCTTTAGGCCTGTGGGCAGGGAGAAAAAAGTGAAGGCAGGAACGCATGTCAGAAGAAACCTGTTCACTTCCCGACAGGCAGGAAACAGAGAGAGTGGAAGAGAAAAGAGTCAAGAAACAGATGTTGTCTCCAAGGTCATGTCCACTTCCCTCGACTAGAATCTCCCTCTGATTTCCATCACTTTTCAATAACGTCACCAAACTACAGCCTCATCTTTGGACGAACCCACTTGATGAAGTTAGACTACTCTTGATATAATCACTTTGCAAAAGTCCACCAGCAGCTAAGCTTAATTAGCACAAGAATTTGGGGTACCTTGGTTCTGTTTCACATTTTTATTAGTATGTAAATATAACATTGGTTATGCTGAACTTGAGAGTCCTCTACAAATACATGTCATGGCAAATCCACATTCCCTTCCCTTCCTGTTTTTCATCCTCCCATTCTGTCCCTCATTCCCACTGATGCCAATGTCACTCCCATTTGAATCTATTATGTACTTATAGTTTGGGATCTTCCTATTAGGGAAGCCATGGAATATTTAACCTTCTGAGCCTGGTTCACTTCATTAAGCATAATGGATTCAAGTTGAATCTATTTTCTTACTAATGATTCAAATCTGTCTGCCTTTATGGCAGTGTATTATCATTGGAATATATACATATTTGTATCCATTGATCTACTGATGAATATTTTGACACCCTCCAAAATTTAACTATTTTTAGTTGCACTGCTATAAACATGGGTATACATGAACCTCTGTTATATGGTGTTTTTAACTCTTGGAAACATACCCAGTAGATGTATTGCTGGTCAAATGGGGTATTTATTTTTAGGGTTTTTTTTTTTGAGAAATTTTCATACTGCTTTCTACAGCAGTAATACTAGTTTACAGTCCCTCCACTAATGTAAAAGAGTTGGTCACTGGACCTTAGCCAGAATCTATTGCTTTTTGAGTCTTGATCGAAGCCATTCTCATTGGGGTAAGCTGGTATCTCAGTGTTATTTTGATTTGTATTTCTCTAATGGAGAACATTTCTTCATGTATTGGCTGGCCATTTGTACTTCTTCTGTGAACTGACTTTTCATTTCAATTGCCCATTTTTAATCAGGTCTTTGGTTTCCTGGTGATCTATTTTTCTCCAGTTTTTGGTATATTTTACTTATTAGGCAACTGTCCAAAGTGTAGGGGGTAAAAAAGGTTTTCCCATTCTGTCAGTTCTTTGTTGTTTCCTTTGCTGTGCAGACGTTTCTTTTGAATTTGATATAGCCCCATTTGTTAGTTCTGAGAGTTATTTCTTTTGTATCAGGTAGCCTATTGAGAAGCTCCTTGGCCATTATTCAAGAGATTTACCTATTTTGGCCTTCTGGAGATTCAATGTTTCTGTTTCAATATCTAGGTGTTTGAATCACTCTGATTTGATCTGAGAACATGGTGATAAGTGTGTGTCTTGATTCATTCTGCATGTGGACAACCAATTTTCTCAGCATCAATTACTGAAGAGGGTATCCTTTTTCCAGTGTATAGTTTTGGCCCCTTTGTCAAACATCAGAGGGCTGAGGGGACTTTAAGTGGCCTCTGCATCCTGTATTCTGTTTCATGGTTCAACCTGTCTGTTTTTGTGTTAGTACCGTATGGTTTTTGGTATTCTTGTTTTGTCATATACCTTGATGTCTGGAATCATGATGCCACCTGCTTCTGCCTTGCTGTTGAGGGTTATTTTGGTATTCTGGGTCTCTTTTGGTCTCATGCGAATTATAGGATTATTTTTTCTGGTTCTGTGAAAAATGTTGGCATTTTTATAGAGACTACATTGAATCTGTGTATCACCTTTGGCAATATAGCCATTTTGACAATAATAATTCTGCTTATCCAGGAATACAGGATTCCTTTCCTTTTTCTAAAGTATTCTTTAATTTCTTTTTTCCAATTGCAGAGTTCCTTTACTTAAATGGTTAGGATTATCCTGTCCTAGTTACTTTCTCATTGCTGGGACCAAATACCTGATATCCACAACTTTAGGAAGAAAAGATTTATTTTACCTAATGGTTTCAGAAGGTCACAGTCTGTTCAAAGGTGGTTGGCTGAGAATGGTGGAATCATATGCTATGGCAAGGGCCACAGCTAGGCCTGGAGTTGAGGCTGGAACCAATCGAGGCCAGGCCAGAGCTACTCACGGCATGCCAGGACAGAGCCAACTATGTAATGAAGGGTGGAGTCAATCCCCAAGCCTTCACCCCTTGCAGCCAGGGCACAACTGCCCACAGTACATAGAACTGTTAGATACATAGGTTCACAAGGCTTTTGGGAGACACTCCAGATCTAAACCACAACACATTCCCACATATTAAATTATTTGAGGACCTTTAAAGAAAGGGATTATTCTCAGCTCTTAGTAAATTCATTGTTAGTTCAGAGTAATGCTACTGATTTGTTTGTGTTTTGTATCCTGCGACTTGGCTGAATTTGTTAGTTAGTACAAAGAGTCTTTTGCTCTAGTTTTTGGGGTCTTCTATGTAAAGAATCATGTCATTTACAATTAGAAATAGTTTAACTTCTTCTTTACAAATACATAGTCCCTTTATTTACCTTTATTTAATTTCCTTGCCTGATTGTTCTGGCGAGGATTTCAAGTACTGTGTTGAAAAGGTATGGTGAGAATGGACGGCCCTGTCTAGTTCCTGACTTAAGGAAAATGCTTCCTATGGTTTGCTATTTAGTATAATATTGGCAGTATATTTAACACAAATGTCTCCTGGCATTTTGAGGTAAGTTCTTCTGTTACCCATTTTCCTGAGAGTTGTTGGTTTTCTTTCTTTATCATGAATGGATGTTGGATTTTTTCAAAGGTTTTTCCCGCATGTATGAAGATGATCATGTGATTTTTCCCCACATGTGGGGAATGTGGTGTATTACGTTAATTGATTCATACATGTTGAACGATTCTTTCATCTCTGGAATGAAGCTAATTTGATAATGGTTTATGATTTTTTCAACGATTTACTGAATTTTATTCACCAGTACTTTATTGAGGATTTTTGCATCTGTGTTCATTAGGCTGACTGGCCTATAGTTTTCTTTCCTTGTTAAGTCCTTGTCTGGTTTTGGTATTAGGATAATGCTTGATTCGAGAAATGAGTTGACAATGTTCTTTCTTTTTTCCCCCCCAATTTCATGGAAAAGGTTAGGAAGTATCAGTGACAGTTCTTTCTTGTGTCTTTTTATTTTTTGATGAAGATTTTGTTCCTGCCTCAATTTGCATATTTGTTATTGGTGTATTCAGGGTTTAAATATGTTCTTAGTTCAATTTTGGTATCTTTTATGTGTCTGAGGATGTATTCCAAATTATCCACTTTGTTGCAGGATTAGCTCCTCCATTTTAAATATGATGTTTCTCATTCACCCTGCTTCATCTTGCCTGAAACTCTATCACTCATTTTCTTTCTTTGGTTTGAGCCTGATTTGACCTTTTCTGTATAAAATTAATTTCTCTCTCTCATTTCTTATGCCTTTAATTTAAAAACATTTTATCATTCCATTTCTTTTACAACCAGTACAAAGCCAGATGAATCAATTATTTTTTCAGTGAGAACTGGGTCTATAAACTATTTGTCCTGTTGGAATATTAGTTTTGAAAACATTTCCTTATAATTCTCTAAATTTCAGCAATTTTGAGATAATTTCCCCTTTCTCATACCTAATTTCAATGATATGGGCTTTTCTTTCCTTCTTTTGATTACTTTAGTCAGAAGTTTATTAATCTTATTTATTCTTTTCTAGGAAGAACTCTTCAGTTATTGATCATTTGTATTGTTTTTCTATGTCTAATTTCATTAATTCTGCTCTGCTATTTATGATTTCTTCTACTATTTTTAGGTAATTCTTTTTTTTTCAAGGACCTTCAGGTGCATTGTTAAGTTGTTTGGGAATGCTGTTTTCAAAACGTGCTTTCATAGCTATATGTTTCCTTCTTATCACTGCTTTGATTATGTGCCTTAAGTTCTGGTATTATGTATTTACACTGTCATTTTACTCCTGGAAGATTTTGATTCCCCTTGTTTCTTCTGTGCCCCATTGTTTGTTCTACAATGTATTATTTAGAATCCATACATCGTATAGTTTCTTTTGCTATTGATTTCTAGTTTTATTCCACTATGTTCTGAAAGTACCTATGAAATGATTTTAATTCCTTTGTATTTATTTAAACATGCCTTATGTCCTATGATGTGGTCTATTTCAGAGAATGTCCCATGTGCCACTGAGAAAGAAGTATATTCTGCCGATGTTAGATGGAACACTGCAAACACCAGTCATGTCCAATTGTTACATAATGTGGTTTAATTTTAATATGTTTTGTTAATTTTGTTCTAGTTGACTCAATTGTGATAGTGGGGTATTGGAGTTCCCTACCATAATTTCTGGGACTTATTCATCATTTCCTGTTATTGTAGTTTGGCTCTGGATTGTCGCCCAAAAGTCCCACGTGTTTAAATGTTAATGGATTGGCTATGGAGCCATGTGCAGCTGGTAGATGGGGCCTAATCTGAAGGGGTGGATTATAGGCATGTAAGTTAGGATGAAAGGTGTGTAAATTAGGATTAACGGTGTGTAGTAGCCCCACCTTCCACACCTGAATCCAGGAGAGGCTAATCACTGGGGGGAGACCTGGAAGGATGTATAAGCTGCATCCTGCCTTCCTTGGACTAGAACTAGAACTAATCTCAACTAGTCTCAACTCGCCTGCTTGTTCGTGATGTCGTGAGAAGCTGCTCCCACCTCTGTCTCTGCCATGTACTTCACTTGCTGCCGGCCACCCCAGATTGGACTGTGAACTTCTGAAAATGTGAGCTAAAATAAACCTTTCCTCCCCTAAATTTGTGGATGCCATGTATTGAGTCACAGCAATGAAAAAGTAACTACGACATATGTCTAGTGATATTTGTATTATAAAATTGGATGCCCTGTTGTTGGGTGCATATGTATTGATATTTGTGACTTTTTCCCACTTGCTTGACCTTTGACCATTACATAGTGTTCATTTTTGTCTCTTCCGATCTGTTTGAAATCTGCTCTGTCTGAGAATAGCATCACTGCCTATGCTTGTTTTCTGGGTCCAGTTGCATGAAGGATTGATTGCTATCTTTTTATTTTCAGTCTATGTGTTTCTTTATGGGTAAAGTGTGTATCTTGCAAACAAAAAATTGGTGTGTTTTTGTTTTTGATCAAATCTGCCTGTGACTTTTGACAGGACAGTTGAGAATGAATGCTGACATTGAGCATTATTGTAGCAGCGTATTTGCTACATGCTGTCATCATTATGATGCTTCAGAGCTGATTATTTGTTCTACACTATTAGCTCATTCACCTCTTTTTGTTGTTTCCTTTCTCTGGAATCTTTTGTGCTGTTTGTCTCCCCGTCTCTGTTTGAGATTCCTTCAAGTATTTTCTGCAATATTCCTCTAGTGGTCATAAATTTCTTTTGGCTTTATCATAAAAATTATAGCTGCCCCCTCAATTTTGAAGGATAATTATGTTGGATAAAGTAGTTGGGGTTGGCACTCTTTTCCCTCAGCACTTGAGAGATATTGTTCCACAACTTCCTGGTTTTTAAGGTTTGTGTTGCGAAACCCAGTTATTCTGATATGTTCGTTTCTGTAGGTTACTGTCTGCATTGCTTTGCAGCTTTTAGAAATTCTTTGTGTTGAGTGGCTACAGTTTTGATTATAATATGTTATAGAGAGGCTCTTTTCTGCCCTAGGAGACTAGGTGTTCTATATCCCTGCAGTAGCTTACTGTTCATTTCTTTTGCTAGATTTTGGAAATTTTTCACTCTTTATCTGGTGAACATATTCTTTATACCTTTTATGCTGTCCATTATTTTTTCATGCACTCCCAAAATTCTGAGGTTGTTTTTCTTTGAGATCGACTGCTAGATCCAGTCTCTCTCTCTTTTTTTTTTTTTCATTGTTTGTTTTTTTGCTTTTTTGGTCATCTCTGAGTCTATGGCCTAATTTTTATACTTATCTTCAAGATTTAATAACCTGTCCTCAGAATGTTTAAGCCAGTATTCAATGTTTCCATGTGAGTTTTTCATATCCTAAAAATCAGCTTGGAATACTTTTAATATCTCTACTTCTCAACTGAATTATCACTTCTTTTCATGCATTGCCTTGTTTATCTGTTTATTTGTGTCTTCCTAATCATCTTTAAGCTTTTTTTATCTGTTAAGACTGTGGTTTGTCTGATTATATCATCTTTGAACTTGATGAGGATCTTTTGCGTTTGTTTCAGCATATCTTGTTTGTACCCTCTGGCCACTATGTCCACATATTTTTGATTTTATTTCCTATAGGTTGCACTACCTCAGGGCCCATGATGTCAGCTTCTGGGGAGTCAGGCATTTTTGCAGGATACTCATTGCTCTGTTTTTCTATATTTCTACTGCTGTGGGTTGTAGATCAAGTAATGTTCATGGACTTTGTCTCTACTATGAAATTTTCTTTGAGTAGATTACTTCTTTCCTTGGAATTTCCTTAAGTTCATATATATTTTAATATTTTTGCCCATTTTAGCTTAATCAGCTAGTAATTTTGGGGGTCTTCTCAATGACCAGTCTTTTGCTGGTTACCTAAACTTATCTTTTCAGGGAAGCAGAAATAGATTACAGTACTTTTTATTATCTAAGGACAAGAAAACTGTTGGCAAATATTAGAAATCTATATGAGTTCCTATGTTACAACCTAAAACATGAAAAACTTAACAATAATATTATAATCTACAACTAATAGATTATTGATTAAAACCTAATAAATAGCTAAATATTATAACTACACTACTTTTAACATGAAAAGGAAGTCTATTTATTTATTTATCCCCTTCAATCCAGCAATACTTCTAGAAATTTTTCCAAAAAAGTTAGAAACATCATATAACAGAAATACATATATATCTGTTCATAGAGGCAAAACTAACAATAGCTAAAATGTGGAAGACACCAAAATACCTATCAACAAACCAATGGATACAGAAATTGTGGTATCTGTACACAATAGAAAAATACTTATCTATAAAGGAAGATAGGTTTGAGGCTTTTGTAGATAAATGAGTACAACTTGAGACCATCATGCTCAGGGAAGTGAGTCAGAGGCAGAAGGTTAAATATTGAATAGTTTCTCTAATATGAGAAATCCAGATCACAGTCACTACATAGAAGTATGTGGGGGAAATAATGGGAACTAGAAGGAAGGGGGAGGATGTGGGATTGTCAAAAAGTGAGAAGGGAAGGATTTGTAATTTTGCTGTAATATGTATATGCACAAAAGACTCAAGATCAATGTAAGCATTACGTATTGCATATATACATATCAATAAAATGGGAGAAAGGTAGTCTACACCATCAATGTATCTATGTATATTAAACCTCATATTGACTTATCAAGAAATTCCACTTAGGGGGTAACCCACTCAGGTCCCTGTTACCCCTCTATATTTTGTTTCTCAATAAATATCATTTTTCACTTGAAAAAAGAATTCCCACTTAATGTCAATATTATATCTCCATCAATACTAAAATAGGCCTGTATGTTACTTACCTATGCTAAGCTAAACCACCAGAATTTCTCAACTCTTAGTAAGCTTCAACTGCTTTCCCTCTTAATAGTGGGGCAGATATCAGTATAAATAGCAAAACTTAACAGATACCAGCTACTGATATATCACAACATGTTCATATAAGCATTCCACTCTTAACTTTAGAAATATGATTTATATTACTAATGGCAACATCTATAAAGATCGTGTAGTAAACTGTTTGGAGAGTTTGCTTAAGGTGACACAATGTTATTTTTGAAAATATAGGAAAAAAAACAACTTAATGACCTATGTCTAACTACATAGCATAAAACTGTTTTCCTAGGCTGAGAGTTATCAATATTTAACACTACTAATAACAAGTTTAGTGGAGATAAGGGCAAGACTGAGTGCTAGCTTTGGAAGTGTGCTAGAAAAAATAAGACTATATATAAGATACGGATATAAGATATAAGCAAGACAGAGCTCCAAACCCAAAACAGAAGTCTGGTGAACTTTAGCAGGAAGGAACAAGGAAAGTTATGGGGGAAAAAGAGAGAGTATTTGTCTTAGTTACTTATTTATTGCTGGAACAAAATACCTGACATCTACAATTTCAATATAAGGGTGGAAAGATTTATTTAGTTCACAGTTTCAGAAAGTTTTGCACAGTTTGTGTATGAGCAGCCGGCAATGGTGGAAGTATATGGTAGAGGCTGGAGAGCTGCTCACCCCAAAACAGACAGAAATCAAATGAAGCAGGAACTATGTGAGTCTGGAGACTCAAACAAGGCTAGAGCTTTCCCAGGAAGAAGTTGTAATAATTTTTCTTCTTCCTTCCCTTACTTACTGCAACCTGCCATTTCAGCTGCCCCCCACCCCATGCACAGAGTGGATGTCCGTCCCTCACTTCCTGACTCAGGAGTCACTAAAAGACACCTGAAAGTTCTGCCCTGGGTACTCCCCAGTCCCAACAAGTTGACACAAGCACCTGCCTCTCCCCGCCAGGAGGTCCTAATTCCCAATAGCACACAGTTTCAGGGATCTCACTACATCCAAATACATGAGGCTTTGTGGGGACATTCTGGATATAAAACGTAGCACTGCAGCTCCACAACTTATAGAAAAGCTTTTTTGAAAAGGACACGAAGAGCTACTGGAGCGAGAAAAAAACTGTGAAAATCAATAGATAACAAAAGAGAAAGAAGGAAAAGAAAAAAAGGGAAAAGAATTAAAAAGACAAATAAAAAACCCACAAATCATTATCACAAAAAAAAACCAAGTTCACTATATCTACAAAAAAAAAAAGAAACACTGAAGTGAGTCCAAAGTCAGAAAAAATGTTTTCCTGTGGTGTTTGAATGGAAAGTTTCTATACCCCAAACCTCTGATCTGTATCTCAGTTTGCTGAATGTGCTGCCCCGACATCTGTCTTGTGGCTCCTGTGAGGTTGGGTTGAGTGAGGACAGGGTGGCCCTGTGTCCAAAACTGCTTACAGCCCCCTGCCCCTGGGAAAACTATACCAAGGTGAGCTGGCTCTTATCGCACCTACGCTGCAGGGGGCAGGGAGGAATGAGACCTTTGCCTTCTGAGATCCATTCTCCTTGGGCTCAAATCTTTCAAGAGAACCACAATTTCCCCCACCCAACACCACCAGTGCTCTTCCTTCCCTCCTTGCCAGCAAGAAACGTCCCCAAATTTCCTAGAGTATGGCTTGTCCATAGACGATCTATCTCCTGGAGGAGCTCGCAGTGCACTTCGGAATTGCTTCTCCAGGCCTTCCTTAAAAGCCACTGGTTGGGATTCCAGCACTGCACTTTTCAACCTTCAGTCCTTAAGCACTCATATCTTGCTGTAGCAGGCAGCTTTTATGGTTACCACTCGGGTTTGGCAGTTCCTCCGCCTTCCTAAGCCAAGCCTTAGTGGAATTTCCTTCACTAAATCTCAGACTTCCATCAGAATTCACATGCAGCCACTGAGGGACCCTACTCCATTGCCATCTTGCCTTTGCCCCCTTGGGATACATTTCTAATCCAAACCATAATGATCTCCCTATCTAGCTTTATATTATTTGTTTTGTTTCAAAGCTTATAAAACGAATTTATAGGGGAAGCAAATTCCTTTAGGGATTTCTATGGTAACACTTCTAGTATAACAGTGGCTGTTGGTACATGAAGCCTGTCTTTCTCAATCTGAAAACAAGGCACTACTGGAGAGAGAGCAGTGACCACAATTCTTACATACTGCATTTGTTCGTGACTTACAACTCCTGTAGATCTGCAGAAAACAACATGCATGTTAGGTCATGTTAAAATACATTTGGACAAGTAAGTCCCATGACATCACATACCCTTGAATTTTTAGTGAAAGTATTTTTTCAAACTCTAAGAAAGCAGTTATAATTTAGGTTCAATTGTGCAGGCCTACAAATTACATGCTGGGGAGTTTTCCTGGCTCGTGAACATGAACAATCTTGATTAAAAGCCCAGTTAAAGATGCTCTCTATGCTTAAATTTCTCTGCATGAAATTATTTGTATGAGAATGTATTAACCAACATGGTCAAGATTATCATAAATTATGGTTAAGGATTTTAAAAAGATAAAGAAAAATAAAAGTATATTGTAATATACTAATGTTAAAATTGATAGATTTTCTCAATTTAAAAATTCAGTTATAATATATTTTAAATAAATATTGATTGACTTCCCAGAAATCATTTATTTCTCCTACATATAGATTGAAATTCCCATGAGAACCAAAGCAGAACACTTGATATCTTTGGAAACACTTATAGTTTAGTGATACGCCTCAGAGTTTACACATTTATTTGAGTTATGCGTTACCCTTTGGTATCTTTGGAATTATACCGATTCCATATTTTTACCACAATACATTCTCAGCGTCAATGGCATAAAATGAAAGAAATGCTTAAGTTTTGGTTGAAAGTCACTTTGGCTACAATCATCAATAAATTTCACCAATCAGAATGACATAGGGAACAAAAATAGCAAAGTGAAGGAGTAAGAGGGACCTCTGCAGAAAAAAAATTAAGGGACCTAGTCAAGGTGAGCACTGCTATTAGCATAACCAACCCCAAAACACTAATGTTTAGCTTGTTTCTCTTCAAATTTCCAAGGAAGAAGTATGATTGGCGAGTTTGCAGCATAAGACCTGTAAGATCATGCCGATAAAACCAAAAGGCTGGAATCACAAAGTAGGGGTAAGGGTACCAGCAACCAAGCACCTTTGGAGAGCAGAAGTCACTGAGCCTCCAGGAAGCAGATGAACTCCTTGCCCTCCTGTTTTCTATCCTGCTCACCTTTTTCTGCCCCAAGAACCAACTGTGGAGCATCACCCAATCAGTAATAACAACAGACATTCCATTTGACTCAGATATACCTCTTCTGGGTATCTTTCCAAAAGAGTTAAAGGCACCATAAAACAAAGATACATGCACATTCATGTTTATAGCAGTACAACTCGTGAAACCTAAATCATGGATGCTGCCAATGTGTCCATCAACATATTAATGGATTAAAAAATGTGTCATATATACACTCTGCAGTACTACTCAGCCATAAAGAAAGATAGGTTTCAGTCATTTGTAGGAAGAGATGCACCGTGAGAATATTATGCTTAGTAAAATGAATCAGATACAGAAGCTTGAATATTGCATGTTCCGAGAAACACAAAGTAAATATTTATAATAAAATTATTATCTAAGTCTAACAAAGTGTTGGCAGAACATGCTAACATTTTAATACTACAACTATTCTACCCTTAACATTCCAAGGCACAGTCTACATCCTCTATTTATCTATCTAAATAAACTTACAATTGATTTATCAAATCATTCCACTAATATGTCTATATCACATTACTAATAAAATAATTCTCTATATTGCTTACCTAAGCTAAACAGAAATTGTCGACCCTTTACAGATTCCACTCTTTAAAAGTAGGATGGATATTCATATCAATGGTCAAATTTAATACACACTAGCTATAAACACATGATAATAAGATATGAACTCATATGATCATTCCAGTGTGCTATATACTACAAATAGAAGACTTTGCTGAAGGCAATAATAAACTATAGTTGATAATACAGAAAAAATTCTATGTCAGTGACCTATGTCTAGCTAAATAGTATACAATTATTACTTCTCTACATGTTAAGCCATATGGCTGTGAGTTTCCAACAGTTAATACCATTAATAAGAATGATGGAGTTAGGAGGAGAGTAGACTGAGATTAAGGATTAACTTTAGAAAAGTGAGAGAAGACATAAGATAATTTATAGGAGAGAAAAGAGCATTACAGCTCCAATCCCAGGATAGGACACAGATAAAAAGTTAACCAATAAAAATAACAGTACATAATTGGTGCCATTGTTCCTCCTTCCTACTTTCTACCTCAGTTTCCCCTATACTTCTCCAAAAATTCACTTTCTACTTCCGAAAAGAAAAAAATAAGAAGTAACAAGTAATGAGTGAAATGAGAAAGTGTGTCTCCAGAATCTATCAAAGAGCTTCTCAAATAAGACATAAAGAGCTACTCGAGAAAGAAAGAAATGCAGAAACTAACAAATAATAGAAATAGAAGGGAAAAGAAACAAAGAAAAAAGAGAAAAAATAAAAACCCCACTAATCAATAGCAGAACAAATACAAGTTAAACACACCCACAGGACTACTGAAGCGAGGCTCGGGTTGAAAACAAAACAAAACAAAATCTTCTGTGTTGTTTTGTATGAAAAGTCTCTTCATGTAGGACCTTCACTTCTGCTGACAAAGGGGGAAGGTGCAACTAGTCCCCCCTCTTTCCGTGACTCAGTGACTCAGTGTGTAAGAACTTCCCAATCCATTGCATTTCCCAGTGCTCCTGAGAGGCTAGGTTGAGTGAGAGCAGGATGACCCTGTGTGCAAAGGTCCTTATACTCCTCTGCCCTGTGCATACCACACCCCAGTAAGCTGGATGTTCTCACACCTGTGCTATAGGGGTTAAAGGATGTGACTGATCGCTGCTTCATGAGACCTAATCTTGTGAGCCTCAGATCTTTCAGGAGGAGCATAGTCTTTCTTCGTTTCCCCTGCTGCTGGTCCTCTTCCTTGCCTTGTGACCAGCAAGGAGCGGGCCTGGCTTCCCAGGAATGTAATTTCCCAGCACTCTCTCCTCCGGAAGTGCTCACAATGTGCTTCCAATTCTCTTTTGGCCTGCCAGTCGACCCTGGTTGTGATGCCAGCACTGTGACTCCACACGCTGGCCTTTAGTTGACAGTCCCCAAGCTCCAAGCCCTTGTACACAGGGCCTTACCCTGCTTACATACCACAACCAGAATGACTCTGCTTTCCAGCACGCAAAGGGTTCCCGTTGAGGTGCGCAGCTGTAAGAGTGCCTGGCTCCTTGTCAGCTGCTACCCCTGCTGGTATCCTCCCACACACTTGCCCCTTGCAAGCACAAGCTGGCTGAGCACTCCAGCACTCTGTGGGACCGGATCCTGCCCGGCAGGCCTTGCCCTAGCTCCTCTCCTTGTCTGGGAGCATGTGCTAACCTGCTGGCGATCTTAACTGCTTTTCCTCTGGTCCTATGGTCACGTGACCATTTAGGGCCAGTGGACCCTTTGCTTTTCTAGGCTAGATCACAGAGGAAATTCCTTTACTAAATCTTCGTCTTCAGCTGAATCATGCGGAGCCACTGACAAAATAATCCTTTATCATTTCCATCTTGTCTCTGCCTTCCCCCAAAATACATTTTGAAAGAAAAAAGAGATATATTTCTTTCTTTCTCTTTGTTTTCTTTCTCCTTCTTCACCATACATATGCACACACAGTTTTCTAAAATGTGTTCTGCTTGTGCTTTTACAAATTTAACACAATTTCATCTGTTTACAGCGAGATTATATCTACACAGATTATTTTCATACCTGGTCTGAAATCTACTCTTTCCCAAACAGCATATACTATAATAATTTCAGTACAGTTTTTCATATAAAATACCTCTGCTGTTGTACTATTTTAAAATTCATATGACTTTAAGAAGATGATTTTATTGGCATATATCTTATTGTTAAAGCTGTCATAAAAAGTTTAGACTGATGACTTCTACTCTCAATAAATTACTTCTAGCAAGCTGGCTCATCCAAATCCATCTCATTTACCTTAGTAATGCATCCATGATAGCTGAATCAATAAAAATTTGTTGCTTTTGATGATGATGATTTACAATTTCCCCATCTGAGAAGTATGTTAAAGAACAAGAGCCAATACAATATGTTTTGCTTTTGTTCTTTCATACTGCTTTGGTAATGGCTACAGATGTTAAAAAGGGAATACAATTTGCTGTAAAAGGAAATAATTACTGTGGATTACTTTTCCATTCAGTCGGCATTGTTGTGGTAAAGTGATATATTTTTTATGACTATGTAAATACTCAGCTTGTTGGAAATTTATAAAAATAATTATTAACTCATTAGTCTGGAATGATGAATTAGATTTTCTTTAGGCTATTAAAATGATAGGATGTATACTTATTTACTGATATGAACACACACCTTTGATGTACCTTTAAAGGATAAGGCAAATAATTTTTGGTTTCATGATGCAATTTGAGCTGATGATTTTTCTTTCCTTATGATATTTCATTTAAATTACCAAAAAAGTATGAAAACCGTGAACAGTGCCATTTAAAGTTCAGAAACTTTGAATAATTTCTGAAGGTGTGATGATGCTCTGATATTAAACATTAAAAGCTTTAATAAAGAAAAGTGTTACCAATGCAGTGTAGTAGATAAGATCCTGAAACAGATTTAATAGAAAAGCAAGGACTTGCTCCCAACTATCAGTTTAAGTAAAAAAAGGACATCAGGAATGATGTTTGGTACCACATAAAGAGAGTACATAGTATTCCCAAGTCTGTAAACACAAAGAATAGTGTTACTTACTTTCTTCCCTATGATAGTTGGCATATTATTCAGAGATATCTTGTGGTAATGTAAACCTTGTGAATGTGGAGGTTCCATGACAAACTATACACATATTGGCTTTAGCTTGTTTTGGAAGCCTGATGTTCACATTGTCTATCATACCTCAAGGTATCTTTGAGTAACATGCTCATTACCTTATTCTGCAGGACATAAATAGAAGATTTTTTTTCTCTATCTGATAGCTACTTGCATATTCGTAAAGAATATTAGAATCCTGATTGAACGCACTGTCCCAAGATAAGGTTTTTTGAGTTTTGAGGTCAAGTTTTGCCTGGGACAGTTATCAAGGAATAAATCACAATCCCATCAAGATTTTGGAAATTTTATCCAGCAGTGCTTGCATGTGAAGTGATCAAAATTTACTATAGAGCAAATAAAATTATCTTCATGAGATATAGTGATACTTTAGCAAAATTATATATTTCCTATTACTTCATCTATTAGAAATTTGAATATAGACATTTAATTTCTGATAAAATTTATCTAATTTGGTGTATGATAAAGGAGATAAGATAAGCAAAAAGGGTAAATGCTCGACCATGTTGATATAATACAAATAGATATTTAAATACAAACTATCAGAATCTATCTATGAAAAGGAACCAATCAGGAATGCAAAATTATTATTTTCAAGTAATTCACAAACAGAAATCATAGTGAGAGATGTTAACCTTTTTAGCCTTTGCAAATCAGTAGACATTCTGATCAAATTTAAAACTTAAAAAGAGACAGTAGAAAACAAGCGTAATGTTGCAGAAATCCATATAATTAACTTAAAAGACTGACCTGAGATGTTTTCTGAGAAGTCACAGGAAAACTTTAATGAAATGAAGGCGATACTTGAAAAGATAAGAGACTTAGAAGACGGATTCGGGAAATCCAATATGTAAAAGAACTCTGTAAAAAACAACAAGAGCAAACTAATGGAAAACAGAATTTAATTTTTTCCCATGTATACATGCAAAATTTAAGGTTTACAATGGAGTTGAGCATTTTGTGCACATACGTATCCTGCCAAGGTGACAAGGGCTTTCCCACTCTCTTTCTGTCCCTCCCCATACCCAATCCTCCCTCTCTCATCCCCCACTCTACCCCCCTGTTTCACTTTGTTTTTTGTTTTAAGTTCCATAGGAGTTGTGATCTGGGACTCTCATATCAGAGAGACCATTCGGTGTTTCACCTTCTGCTTCTGATTCACTTTACTAAGCATGACATTCTCAGGCTTCTTCCATTTGCCCACAAAGGCCTCCACGCTGTTGGACTTTATTGATGCATAGTATTCCATTGTGTACAAATACCAAATATTCACCACCAACATCTCAGATAAGAAGCTCATAACTAGAACATAAAGGGAGCTGAAGAAAAGTAAGCCTACCAAAATAAAGGATCCTATTGAAAAGTGGGCAAATGAAATGAAGAGGCAGTTCACACACGAAGAAGGTCAAATGGCCAAGAGATACGTGAAAAGATGTTCAACATCCCTAGCCATACAAGAAATGCAAATCAATACAACGCTAAGATACCATCTCACTCCAGAGAGAATGGCCTATATCAACAAGTCAAATAGCAATGAGTGCTGGCATGGCTGTGGGGAAAAAGGAACTTTCCTACACTCCTGGTGGGAATGTCAATTTCTACAACCACTCTGGAAAGCAGTATGGAGAGCTCTCAAAAGACTGGAAATAAATATCCCCTTCGATCCAGTGACACCCCTCCTGGGAATATATCCAAAGGGGGCCAAAACAACACAGAGCAGAGATATATTTATACCCATGTTCACAGTAGCAGAACTAACAATAGCTAAAATGTGGAAGTCACCAAAATACCCATCAACAGACCAGTGGATACAGAATTTAAAATTTTATGAGTTCAAGAAAGAACCGAAGATCAAAGAGAAGAGAATGTCTGGGAAAATTTTAAAAAACAATAATATTTATAATTTACTGAGCTCTCAAGATAGAAAAAATTGATATCCTTTAAACTAATAAGTTTGTGGTGATTTATCACAGCAGCAATAAGAAACTTGCAAATAAATAGATAAAACTGAGATAATTATGATCATGGTAGATTATTTAAAGCTTTTCAATTTTTAAAATATAAATTAATAAGAAAATACAAGAAGTAAATAACTAGATAAATATCTTATTCTAGAGGGTGTTCTTGGGAACCACGCAATATTAGTGTGAGTTATATTGAAGGTAAATTATAAAATGACCACAGAAGATTCAGAAGGAAGATATTTTAAGATAATTTTCTTCCTAGTAGTCTCTCACTCTCCTGTAAGTGAAAAAAAAAAAGATTTGAATGTTTAGACGAGTATCTTTTGAAAAGGCAATGCTGATATTCTGCTTTTGGCAAAATGTGCTTTATCCGATGAATAGATATGGTATACATAAGAAAGAGGGATTTTTTGAAACTTTTAGAAATTGTCTGGACAGGCAAAAACACCTCATCAGAAATATGGTAGAGGAGAATGGGAAGGATTTTTAAGTTGTTGAAAGTGGAGAAGTATATTCAGCAACTTCAAGGGAATTTCTGTTAAGTAAATCCTTTAATGGCATACAAGAACTATCTATAAAAAGTATCTCCTTGATTAAAAAAAAAATCAGACTTAAGTATTTGACACAGCTAAAGAAAACCAGGAACACATGGGTACCAACCAGGGGAATCTTTCTGAACAACTTACTACTTCTACCCTAATTCTTATTGCCAAACAAGCCTGAAAATGAGGGAGATGCAAAAATGGTAGGATGGATATTGACATAAGAGTATTAGAAAAAATAGAGAAGAATGAAACTTGTAGGGAATTTTATGGAATTGGAAATTATTATGATAAGCAAAATAAAGCAGACTCTGACAAATACCTCATTTTCTTTCCCATGTGTAATCATAAAAAAGAAAACAAAAAGAAAGAATAATATTAGAGAACAGGAAGAAAATAACGTGAGGAATGATGATCCAGGAGACAAGGGGGCAGAAGTAATAAAAGAATCCTATATGCATGGAAAGCTTATCAAAATAAAATGAGTTAATCTGTATAACTAATACTAATTGTTTTAATTATCAAAAATCATATGGCTACTTTTGTGGAGAAAAACACTCTCTAACTCATACTGTATGTCAAACTCCTTTTTATTTTTGAGACAGGGTCACATTCTGTAGCACAGGCTATTCCTGAGCTCACTATGTAGCCCAGACTGGCCTCAAGCACATGGCAATTCTCCTGCTTCAGCCTCCCTAACGGTAGGATTACAGGTGTACACAACCACACCGAGCTTATTGGGTGCTGGGGAATGGCACCGAGGGCCTTGGGCTTTCCAGGCAAGTGCTCTAACCGCTGAGTGATTCCTCCAGTTCCTTCCTAACAATTACCAAAAGACAAAAGAATTAATAAAAAATGAAATATACTGATTTGACAAACACTTGAGATAATTATTTTACAAACAGGAACTGGGAAAGATCATGCGACTTTAGCCAACCATATGAGTCCATATGAAAAGAACTAATAATTTGACTACATACCATGTAAAACCTGCATAACAAAAATGCCATAATCAAAGTCAAAAGATAAATAACAGACTATGAGAAACTATTCTGCCTATTACCCAAGTACAATACTCCTAATGGCTAGTAGATATAACAATATGGCTCATAAAAAGGGAAACACATGATTTTTAAATATAAGGAAACAAACTCTGTTGTTAAAAGCAGATATAAATTATAACATTGTGAGATACTATTTTTTATGTAATGGGTTGGGGAAAAAAACTTGTCAATAATGACAATACACCACATTGGTAAGACCATTAAGGATATGTGGTTTTGTTCATTTCTGGTGGAGATTATAATTTATTTGACCTTTGGAGGCATATTTAGGAAAATCTGTCACAGTTACATTCTTTGGTTCAACATTTTTTTGTGTGTGTAGTTTACCCGACTGATATATTATCAGGAAATGGCATAAAAAGTATTCAATCATTACATATTTTTAAGTATTAAAAGAAAGCAATGGCATCTGTTAGTGGAATACAGATCAAATTAACTACCGTAAATCCGTAAGTAGAGGAAAGCTGGATAAAAGAATAAAGAAGTTCCTTCTCTGTGGATATAGATATCTCCATGAAATAAGTGAAAAATATTGAAGCATTTTGTTGGAAAATGCATGATATAGCCTTATATTTGCTGAGATTTGCTTTATTAGTCTTTGTAAGATGATTCAAGAGCCATTCAAAGTGACTAGACAGGGAGAACGAATACTGAAACCTGACAGGAAAAAGAAATATTTTTTACTGTGCAATATTATATATATATATATATATATATATATATATATATATATATATATACATATATTATAATTTAACTTTTGGCACATGCAAAAATTACTCATAAAATTAAAAAATAGCTTAAAACATAAGTACTAAGAGAAAGTCTAATTTCCAGAATATAGTCTTGTTAAAACAGAAAAGGGGAAAATAATAAAATTTTAAAGAAACTTTTAATGCTGACCTAGCATAAAAAAGTAAACTAAATTATGAGTGAAAATATTAACTATGTCATAGTACCTTCGGGGCTGTCATAATAAAATATCTTAGACTGAGTAATTTATAAGCAATAGAAATTTAAGAACTGGAAAAAATTTATTTCCCAAAATAAAAAGTTCAATCAAAACAGCACAATTGAAATGGATAGTTCTCAGGAGAAGAGATACAAGTAGCTAACAGACTCATGAAAAATATTCATCAGTTTTTGCCACCTGAGATATGCAAATCAAAACAACCTTGAGGTCCTATCTTAAGAGTGGCTTTTAGCAGGAACGCTTTTACATTGTGGGTGGGACTGTAGACCGGCGCAACCTTTATGGAAATCAGTATGAAGATTCCTCAAAAAACCTGGAAATGTGGTATATGTGCACAAAGAGTACTACTCTTTCATTAAGATAGATAGACTTGAGGCATTGTTAGGTAAATGGACTCAAGACCATCATACTTAGTGAAGTAAGTCAAATACATTACGTATCATGTGGTTTCTCAATTGTGAGATGCCCAAAATATAGACAATTTGCAGAATAAAATGGATGAGATATTGAGAGTCAGGGTGGAAGAAGGAGAGGATGGGAAGGTCAAAAATGGGAGAGGAGGAGATTGTAATGATGTAGCAAATTGAATGTCCCCAAAATTCTCAAGTTTAACATAACTATTGTATACTGCATACATATGCCAGCAAAAATGAGTAAAAAATTGAAAATAGCTATTCCACTGGACCCAGCTATATCTATTCTGGACATCTTCCAGAAAAAGTTAAAGACATCATATAACAGTGATATGTGCATACCCATATTTGTAGCAGTGTAATTCATAATAGTTAAATCTTGAAAACAGCTGATATATCCACCAACAAATGGAGAGATAAAGAAAATGTAGCGTGTGTGTGTGTGTGTGTGTGTGTGTGTGTGTGTGTAATATAAAATGTAACACACACAATGAAATACTACTGTGCCGCAAAGAAAGATAAATTTGAGTCATTTGTAGAAAAATGAATGCACCTCTGGCCATTGTGCTTAGTGAAATGAATCACAGAGAAGTTTAAATATCACACAGTTTCTCTATTGGGAGAAATCCAAAGTACAAATAAGTAAAAGAATAAAATAAAAGAATGATGGTAGGAAACAGGAAGATATTTTTTTGAGGAGTAAAAGGGGATGTTAGGTTGATGAGAGAGTAGGAGGTGGATGATAAAAGTAAAAATGATCAAGATGGAAAATGTATATGCACCAATCCTTCAAATTGAACGTAAATGTTATGTATCAAAAATACATATTCATAATAAATAAAAAATTTTAGTGAATAAAGATATTTATTTCTCAAAGTCTTGGAATACTGGGAAGACCAATATGAAGGTTCCCGCCAATGTTAGGTGGGTGACTCTGTTTTGTGCCTTACTGCTTTGTCAACACATTGTGGAAGTGTAAAAGGGACAACTTGTTCCTGAGACTGGAGAACACTGTCGGGAAATGACACCGTCACCTTGCAGTATAAATCCCAATGGATGAGTTTTGAAGGAATATATACATTCAAGCATATTACCATTTATACAAAGATACTTAAAACTTGTAAGAGAACAAAGAAGCAAGCCAATGTAAATTCCTCTTTTTCCCCCATTTTATTGGTATGTACAAGGGCAAAATTTAAGGTTTACAATGGAGTTGAGCATTTTGTGCACATATGTATCTTGTCAGGGTGACAAGGGCTTTCCCGCTCTCCTTTTGTCCCTCCCCCCATCCTCCCTCCCCTCGTTCCACCCCCACCTTGTGCCCCTCTTTCTCTTTGTCTTTTGTCTAAAGTTCCTTTTATCGATGAATTTTTCTAGAAAATATAAATTAACAAAACTGATCAAAGAATACTTCAGAATCCAGAATCAAATGGTAACCTATAAAAAGAAATTCAGGTAGATGGCCAAGAATTACCCACTGAAAAACACCCAAATAGATTTCATGGGTGACTCCTTGAGCTTTATTTTGGGCACAGACTCTTTCTGAAAATATAAAGTAGAATAACTATCACATCTCTACATGAAGTAAATCTGAATAAATGCTGCAAAGTGCAATGATATAATTGAGTCTATATTAGCATTAAATTTATTTGACTACTTTTGCTTTTCAAGCTTATCTAAAATTGATTCCCAACTATATTGCATGACTGTAAATTCATGAAATCATAATATCATAAATATCATTCGTTCTATTAAGAATAAAAACTTTGGAGAAATATTTACTAACTTTACTCAAAATGAACACCAAATAAAAAATGTATGTATGTAATCTACAAATGACAAGCTCTGTCATATATATTAAGTTATGCACATTTCCAAAGTGTTCGGCAAATTCTAGGGAAGTAACTTTTTTTGAGACACGGTCTCGCTCTGTAGTCCAGGCTGGTCCTGAACTCACTATGGAGCCCAGGCTGACCTTGAACTCATGGCAATCCTCCTGCCTCAGCTTCCCGAGGGCTGGGATTACAGGTGTGTGCCACCACACCCAGCTTATGTGGTGCTGGGGAATCAAACTCGGGTACTTAGCACCTGACTTAGTGCTTGCTAAGCAAGCGCTTTAACTGCTGAGCCGTTCCTTCAGCACTGAGAACTTCTTGATGAACTTGAAAAATGTAGGAGATATGTGCTAGAAAGAAACAAAATCAGTTGACAATTAGAATTGTGTTACTTGGAACTATACAACTTGTAATGTGGAAGATGACTGTAGATTCATTTTTGCAAGCTATCACAGTTACTTTTTCATTTCTGGGATGAAATACTGGACACACAAAACTTTTGGGACGAAAGATTTATTTTAGTTCACAGTTTCAGAAGGTCACAGTTCATTCATGGGTGAGCAACTGGAAAAGGTGGCACCACGTGGGAGGGGCTGGAGCAGGAGAAAGAGCTCCTCACAGCATGGCAGGACAGAGCCAAGTGTGGGAGGAAGGATGAAGCTGTCACACACCCCTCCAAGTCAGGCCCCAAGCATCTTCCCCCGTCAGCCAGGTTCCCGCCTCCCAAGAGTAGACAGTATCCATAGGTACACGAGGCCCTTGAGGGACACTTCAGATTCAAATCACAGCACAAGTCAAGAGTTAGAGAAGGATTTCATGCATTACAGTTCAAAGAAATAATGCATCAGCTATCACCAATATTTTGTAATTTAAAGTATCCTGACAGTAGAGAAATAGTAAGAGGACAGTAAGATTCAGATACGTCCTGAGCGATCGAGCTCTGATTCTTGTTCAGAGTTTACTACTTTCTCTGCTTTCATCGGGTTTTCTTTTTCTTGTGAACTTTTTGGGGTCAATTAGTTTTACTGTCTGCAGTCTGGTCCAATTTACCCATGATATCTCCTACCACATTCCTCACAAACTTTTTGGGTGGCAAAAATTGTCCTATATTTTTCTACCAAAATAAACTTAACTTTTCCCAAACTATACCACTCCTTGGTAATTTCTTGTGCCTAAAATTTATTTATATTGAATTTCAAAATCCTACCATTGCTGGTGGTGATATTATCTTACTAATTGATGTTTCCATAAAAGCCTGACCTTCTAATTTTCCCTTCACACACACACATGATATATGTTACATACTAACATAGGCCTAAAATTAGACAGGTATTTTATATGGCCTTATTTTGTACTCTAAATGTTCTATACAAGTTAGACCTGCGTTTTGAAAACAGCAGAAGTTTATTGAGGACAGTGGTTTTGGCAAATATCATAATAGAAACTGATATACCACTTTTCAAATTATAGTTTCTGGAAGCAGGGCAGACTATTTACCTGATGTTACAGATTGCACTGTATTATGCAAAATCCATATATCAAAGCCCTAAACTCCAATGTGACTATATTTGAAGGTACAGCATTTTAAAAAGTAACTAATGATAAATCAAATCACAAAGCTGGGCTCTAATCAAGTAGGCTTGGTGACCTTTTAATAAGAGGAAAATCACCGAAGATTTTCCTCTCTCTGTGCATGAACAAAGTCATGTAAGCATACAAGATGACAGCCACCTAAAAGCTAAGAAAAGAGGCCTTTATATAATGAGACCTATCTTTCCCACACCTTGATCTTGGACTTCCCAGCCTTTAAAATTGTGTGAACCCAAGACTTACAGAATGTGAAGATCTGGAGTTAAACTTCAGCCATTTAAGTCAAGAAAAGCCCACCAGGTGATTCTGATGCAATCAAAATTTTGAGAACCACTGACCAGACACATTTTCTGGGTACACTCGTATACATTGAGGGATATCAGGAACGCATGTGATCCATTGACTAGAATGTCTGTACTCTATATAGCTTTGAATTGTGAAAACTCTGATATTATAAATTCCTAAGCCAATTTATAAGGCAAGTCAATTACATATTAACAGCGACACGAAAGATAACTACTTTTGAATACTCCCAAATTTTACCATTCAATCCTCATTTGGACGTCGAAAACTATCTCCCTCAAACCAGGCGTCAGCTTTGTCACTGTTCTTTGCCCTTCCTGCTGGCATTCTTCAATTCCTCCCTACATTTTTAGAGTGTGGAAATGGCTGCAAGAGATTAGGGTAATTCGTTTCCCAAGTAAATAGCTTCTGGCTTTAGTCTTCACATCCAGTATTTAAAAAGCTTGAAGACTTTTTAGAGAGTCAATGTAAGTATAGAGAAAAGGTTCCAATGGAAATCAAAATGAGTTAGTGAGAAAATCTGCTCCCTATTGATAGTGGTCCTTTTGTTCTGAGGGCTTGGTAATATGAGAAATTGAAGGATGCCATTAGAGTTACTGACTTGAAACATATCCAGTATTACTTTGTTAAAGTGTTTCGTACTACAGCAAGAATATACGTTTTAATAGTCAGGCACTTTGCCATCTGCCTCGCATAAATACGACTTTAAATGTTATGGTAAAGACAATATGTAAACATGTACTATTATGTACAGTTTAAAAGAAAGAATTTGCCATTTGGCCTTCTTTAGCAATATCTTCTCCCAATTATAGAATACGAAAGTTGTATTTTTACTAATTTGCCATTGTGTGAAAGGAATTCAAGAAAAGTGCAGTGCTCCTAAACATTTCAACATTTGAAATTAAAGAGCTGTCTGTTGAACAATTGAGGTTATTCATGATGCAAGTCATTCACCTTCAAATACCTTTTAGCTGGATAGATTTGCTCAGGAGGAGCAGGGAATATGAATCAAGTATTTCTGTGCAATTCAAATTATAAAGTATACTAAATACTTGCACCAACTCAAAGTTTGAAAGCCCGTGAATAAGTTTGAAAGAGATTGTGACAAAATGTTCATAAAACCCGAAAGGTTTTTAAGCACAAAGTTTCTTTTTGCACTTTGAAACATTCTTGAAATATTTCCTAGTGAAATGTGACCTCAATTTCAATTACAAGGAGCTCAACAGATTTCGCTAGATTTGGAAGTCCTTGTTGACAGCACCTATAACTTGATTTCTTTGTATTCTCCAGCAGGTAGTACAGGATTTAGCTCATAGCTGCTTATATTTATTAAATGAGGTTCTTTCTTTTTTCTTTCTTTCTTTCTTTCTTTCTTTCTTTCTTTCTTTCTTTCTTTTTTCTTTCTTTCTTTCTTTCTTTTTTCTTTCTTTCTTTCTTTATTTATTTATTGAGACAGGGTATAGCTCTATAGCCCAGGCTGGTCCTGAACTCACTATGGAGCCCAGGCTATTCTGGAACTCACAGCAATCCCGCTGCCTCAGCCTTTAAGTACTGGGATCATAGGCATGCACCACCACATCTGGCTTGTGTGGTGCTAGGGAATTGAATTCATGTACTTAGCACTCACCTAAACACTTGCTGGACAAGCGCTTTAACCACTGAGACATTTTTCTAGCCCCTAAGCAAGTTTTATTTAATAGATGTGAAGTCCAATATAGGATCTCCATAATTTGACAAATGCTGTGTTGCTGGACTTAGATAAGCTGCACTTCATTGAAGAGAAGCACATAATTAAGTCAAAAGAATAACTTTCAGAAAAAATTTTCACCTCAAAAACTTTGACATAGCACCAGGTACACAGGGTGTGGTGCCATACGCTTGTAATCCCAGAACTCAGGAGGTTGAGACAGAATTGCGAGTTCAAGGCCAGGCTGGGCTCCATAGTGAGTTCAGGCTGAGCTATGGAGTGACATCCTGTCTTAAACAAAACAAAAACAAAAAAATTGACATGGTTTAATAAATTTTCAAAGCCATGAATCCTATTATACTCATTAGTGCTCTCAACGATGAATCAAAATTTCAGTGCTACCTTCTATTACAAACTAATGTCTAGAAATGTATATTTTTTTTTTGCTTTAGCAACCCATTCTGTTTATTTTGTCTTACAGGTAGCAGTTCAGCTCAACAATTCTGCTGATGACTATTTTGGGAATTACAATTATCTTGAGACTATTTTTTGAACTTATCTTTTCTTAATTACTAAAATTTTCAAAAAGTTTATTGGAGGAAGCATTGAAGTTGAATATAGGTTTTCCTGTCTCCTCCAAAAGACAATAATTTAGATCTTTCAAGTTTTAATTTATATGCATTATAGTTATTTAGCACTCATGTATTTTTCTCTCCTATTCTCCTCCAAAACTTTGTATTCCTTCATAATATTTGAATTTACAAACTGTAAGCTTTCTTGCAAACAATAACTTTAACTGCCAAAATGAAAATAATTTTGACACAAGATCGGAATTTTACAATAGATTTTTTTTTGTTTTGTTTTGTGTGAAACCTATCAGTTGAAAAGGGGCCCAAGGCTGAGTATATGTTTACATAGAGGAGTAACAAGATACAAAAACACCTCCAGATAAAAACTATCATTCAGGTGTGTTTTCCTAGAAATGTTAAAACTTGTGCAAAAGCATGATATAATACTGGAGCAGTTCAGAGGTACAACCTAGAAAGTTCTAACAGGCGACCCAAAGCTTGGCAGAGACACGTCTGTCAAGTCAACTGGGACTGAGCAGTCTAGTTTGATGTTGGTCCCTTAACTCTCCACTGTCCTTGCCAGTCACCAGTACTCTCAGCAGAGTCATGGTGCCACAAGCCCCTGCCTAAGTAACTTTTCTAGTCAGAGTTAACATCGTCTTTCCTCTTTGCCTTTCTGCTATTCCCCAAGATGTCATAATGTTTGAGAAAATGTAAATTTCTTCACTAGGAAAAGTTTAGAGATTTTTGAAATAAAGTAACAAATTTACACTTGGAGAGGTTTTTTTAAGAAATGAAGGAAAATGACAGTTTTCATTGTAAAATACTTGAGAGAAAATAAGGTAAGAAAACTAAGGAAACACTACTAGATTACAAAAATGAATAGATTCCACATCATGGGCTTTTTCTTTGTGCTAAGTTTGGAAATGGGGTAAACTACATTTAATGAGCCATAGAATGTTTTTAACCTTTCTGCGAGCATATCTTTTCTTCCTACAATGTGTCTATTTACGCACAAATCATTCAAAAGTGAAACACATCAGAGATCAGGGGATGGGACGACCTGAGAGAGCAAGGAAGGGAAGGGTGGGTAGAAATGACTAAGTTGTGATGTGCGCATACACCGACTCCCAAAGGTTAATGCAACGGCTATTGTATCACAAACACAGACTAATGGAAATAATAATTCTGCAGAAAATAAATCAAATTAAAGAAAAAAGCAAAATACATCAGAAAAGTTTGGCAGAGAGCACAAAATTGCAAAACACGTATTTCAATTCTATCACAACATTGTGGCCTAAAGAAAAGAGACTGACTTTGTAGTACTATTTGGGTCTGAAACCTGACTCTTTCAGATGCAGTCCTTATATAATCTGGGAATAATCTCTCAATCTCTTCAAGCAGAATATCATACTGAGATTTAAATGTATACTTCTCAATTTGGAGATGTTGTGTTCCAAACAAGAGTTCTGTAATATTCTCTACTCATTTTCCCCCTTGATTATTCTATTGGTTAAAGACCTTTGTGTTAAGTTGTTCCATTGCTATTAAGGGTCAGTCTATTCCTTCTTTCTCCTTTATTTTTTTTTCTGTGTGTGTGTTTAGGGAAAGCCTTTTCTTATTTCAGCCTTTATCTGTCTTCATATTTAAGGTGAGTTTATGGTAAGCATTACATGGTTACAATTTTTGCCTAATGCGACTTTTTGTCTTCAAACATTGCACCTGACAGTTAATATATTACTCATATGGTTTATTTGGATTCTGCATCAACAACTACATTTTCAGATTCTTAATACATTTGTTCTGTTGAGTTCTGGTCTTTCATTTCTTTTTGGGCAAGCTGTCTGTCTTATTGCTGAAGTTAACATGTCATTTTCCACCCTAGTGTTTAAGATTTCCATACATTTTCAGCATCTTATCTATTGCCAGTGGGCACAGTTCTCTTTCTTAGTCCTGTGCTATATTGTAATATTATGTTTTATCATGTCCAATATGCCTCATGCCTTTTTCTGTGTTTACATAACTTCTCTTGACTGTTCCATTAGAAATGTGATTTAGCCTCCATTTCATATGTTTATCCTGGGATTGTTTATTCTGTGGTTTAACTCATTTGTGAAGTTTTCAATTTCACTTCTGGTACATTTCGTTCGTAGAATTGAACTTATATATACATATTCCAGCTGCTTAGTGAAAATGTCTTCATTTTTCTGTATTTTTGTGTCTATTAGTCATGGTTACTTTAATCTTTATTTTAAACATATTGGCTTTATCTGTTTCATTGTATTTTTTTCTCTTGGCTTTTGGTCATTTTTGTTCTACTTACTGAAATAAGTTGATAATTTTGGATGAAATGCTAGAGTCAAAGCAGATGGTCTCAATCTTATACTTTGACACGACTCACTGCTGTGTTTTAATCAACAAAAATCTTGATTTATATTGTTCGTCTTATTCCTAGAACACATATATTGAAGAGTATTTATCTTGTTGGATGCTGGACTCCAGTGTTTCTCTCTAGCACTGAAAGAATGCCTAGATACCACTTGGCATTATGGTCTCTTAGCACTTGCTTTTTTCTTGGCTTCTTGGCCTCTCATTCCACTCATTTCTCAAAGGAAAGTGACTGCATATGCTTGGTTCTCAAATTCTAAGGTCCTGGCACTTTACATTTTGGCTGTAGTTTTATAGCTCTGAATGCCAAAGTTCCCATCTCCATCCTAGGGAGACTTGCAAGCTTCAGGCTGCTGCCTTTGATGGAGGCTTTAGATCTAGTGAAAACAAGGAAAGACCTCGAAAGGACAAATGTCAGGAAATGCAGGCCCAGACTCATCTTATGTCTCTTCTTTCCTGGATTTGGTTCTTTTTGTTCTAATCAATTTGATTACTCTGCGAGGCTTTCATCAAATTTTTCTCTATATTTTGTTTAGCCTGTGTAGTTTGTCTCCATTTAAGGCTTAGTCTGATGCAAGCTACTTTTTTTTCATAATGAGTCAAAGAAATCCTTTTCACCAAGTCATATATGCTATACAGCTAATATAGTTTTCTCAAATGTGGATATTAGATTTTTGGCACTACCTCTAACTCCTCAAGACTGTAGTTTTGAAAATGTTTCTTAAATTGTCAACTAACTTCCCATTTTTTCACTAGGCCTTCTCCTTAGACTTAAAAACAGCAATAGAAAACAATTAATCCTATTCCAATGACTCCCATTCCCCATCTCAGCCCTTGGTCATCCGATGTACAGGATGACTTTTGTCACCACAACAACAGCTACTCTACTTCCAAGAACATAATCCACTTTCCAGGCAGCAATAAATTTTAGAAAGGGGAAGGGAAATTTTCCATGCTACCGGAAACTCCTTTTTATTAGAAACCTTATTGTCTGGAATCTGCAGTGTGCCCCCAGTAACTTCTACATTTATCCTGTTGGATACAGGTCACAAGAACACTGCAAACCACAAAGGCACCTAGAAATGGCCAAAATGATGTACCCAAATGTCTAACTTCACCAAAACCTCAATCACTTAACACTTTAGATCTCAATGCCTTAAGCATTATGGTCTAGTCATTCCTCTCAGTGATCTGTTTCCTCCTGTGCAAAATTGAAATAACAATAATACCAACCTTATGTGGTAGTGATATCCATGAAATGAGAAGTTTGTGCAAATTTCAGGGGGTCATCTCTCTACACAGTAATTACACACACACACACACACACACACACACACACATCTATACATAGAGATAGAGATAATATTTTAACACGTTTCTAGACTAGGAATCTTCCTGCATTATGCCTATGTATTATTTTGATTTAATTTCCCTTCATTTTATTATATAAGACTTAACTTTTCCTACTCAACCTGCTTTAACTACTGCATTACTTTGATTTTACTCTGCTGCCTGAATTCACTATCTGTTTTAGTTTAGAATGTGACACCAGAAAACTGCTGAAATATCACTACCTCCTCACCTATCATGATGGATTTTCTTCATAAGGAAAATATTGTCCTCTTATCTATCCCCTTACATAATTAAATTTTTATATAATTATACCTGGTTTTATTCACCTTTCTAAACATTAAGTAAATAAAAATTGTCTTAGACACCTTAGCTCACTTTCCTGTTGATTCCAACTATACTAATCCCAATTTAAGAGTTTTTGTTATTTATATGAAAAACAGGAGATCTAAAAGAGAGAATCAGTATTCTCAATGAATTAGTGTTTTCTGATAAGGAAGAATTGAATATAGGATTTCTACCTCTAGACTAGATTTGACTGCTTGAATCTTGTGATTCAAATAAAAATGCACCCACATGTGAAAGGCAAGCAAGTTTTGAAAATTTCAGTATGATAGTGGAAAATTCAAAATTTTCGTAAGACTTTATAACCTGTAAGCATGAATAAACCTGGGTGGAATTACACTGCTTCAACTGTGGAAATTTATTTAATAAAAACTGAAGAAAGCAAATAATAAGAAAAGAAAAAAGACATATATTTGCCTAAGACAACAAGCAAATGCAATTATTTTGTAACCTTGCTTTAATCCCACTTAATAATTTCATTCTTTAAAAATAATTTTAAAAATAATAAATAGGCATATGAATTGAACAGCCACTTTGCAAAGCGAGAAAAGTGGCCGATAAGCTCATCAAAAAATGTTCAAGTACTTTCACCATTATAGAAATGGAAATAAAGACTACAATGAAATTTCACGTCATTCTGCTCAGAACAGAATAAAAATAAGAATAAAAATAAGAATTTTTTTGAAGAATAAAAAACAATAAATGCAGGGATGGGTGTCGGGGAAAACAAGCCATCGTACATGGTTAGCGGGAATGTAAGTTCGCACAGGTACTGTGGAGCACACACGTACTATGAAAGGTCCTCAAAACCCTGAAAATAGAGCTACCGTTTAGTCTACTATACAATGCCTAAGCATGTTCCCAAAGAATTCAAGTCAGCATGCTACACTGACACCTCCATACTCACATTTATTATGACACAATTCATAATAGCTAAGATATGAAAACAGCCTAGATATCTGCGGACAGACGAATGGGTAAAGAAAATGCCACATACATACACGACGGAATATTATCATGCCATCTGTGGGAAAATGGATGGAATTTGAAGATTCTCGTGTTGGGAGGAAAGGGAAATGGAGAAAACGGGTAAGTAAAACTGATAATCACTGCTCTGCACACTACTAGGCAATAATAAAGAAAAAGACCAAAATGATGTGTATTCATATAATGAAATATTTTTCATTTAATAGGAACTCATTATTGATACATATACAGCATGAATGAACTTCGATAATAACACACCAAATACAAGAAGGTACCTGCAAATTTGTGAGAGAGGAGTTCATACATTTGTGTATGAAATATAAAGAGAAATAAGGGGAATTCTTGGAAAGAGAAATATAGAGATGGCTGCACAATCCTATTAACATAAGCATTGTATTGTATATAAAGATCGATAAATCTTATAGGGAGTAATAATCCACTATTAAAACAATGAAGTCCATATTCACCACTGTATATTAAGTAATTATAGAATTTTGCTGTTACTTTAAGATCACTTGTTTGCACAAGTTTAAGCAAAGGTAAAAACACTTGAAGATTTTATAAAGGTAGTTTGAAGGTTTTGGTTACCTCCTATTTGGATCAAATTTATATTCCACAGCGACAAGTCCTGGTACAAAATGACAATCATAGCTTGTATATCTTCAACCATTTTGGGATAGAAAAATCTCTTATCCATTTAATGTTCTTTATTTGAGCCCTTGTCTGGAGAGTTCTTACAACTTTTGTAAAAATTGGAACTAATGAACAGTGTTACATCTCATTCCTATTCTTGAACAGGTAATACCTTCTCTGAGAAAAAAGAAATTAGATTACAAATTTTCTTATTAAGTCCCCAATGGGTTTGTTAGATGAAAAATAAAAGTATGCCATTAAAAAGAGAAACACGGTTATTAGTTATTTCAAAATCTTACTTGTTTCCAGAGTTGAGATAATTCCGATTTCAACACAGACATTGCAAGGAATTGTCTAGGAGGTAAGTAATGTTAGTTAAGTTTTACAAGTTAGCATTTCTAAATGTTCAAATTTATACTATTTTAAACTATGCAAAACTTTCTCTGAAGTGAAATAAAGATTTGAAATCGGCAAATGACATGTGTTCTAATTCAAGGAAATCTGTAGACAAAGATGCACTATGTTTTATGACTAGTGGTCACATCTCTTACCTTTAAAAAAGAGAAAAAGGTCACTTTTTCTTCCCTGAAAACACTGTGTATACTATATTTTTCAGATATATAAAAATATCTTAATGTTCATGTATTTCTGTTATATGTTACTTTTAATTTTTTGAAAGATACCCAGAAGAGATTATCACTCGATCAAATGGAATGTTTATTTTCAGCCTTAAAAGAAAAATCTCCACAGATTAGTGGATACAAAAATTGTGATACATGTACACAGTGGAGTGTTATTTTTCCATAAATATAAATAAATCTGAGGCTACTGTTAAGTACTGTATGGTTTCTCTGATTTGGGAAACCCAGAATACAGGCATTCTATAGAAGCACATGGAGTGATAGTGCGAGTTTGGGGTGGGGGCTGGGGACGCTGGTGGGACGGCCAAAAATGGGAAGATATTGTAAAGTTGATGTGATATATATGTGCACAAAATATTCAATTTCATTGTAAACATTATGTATTGCATATATATATTAATAAAAATGATGGGAAAAATAAATTTGAGGCTTTTATAGGTAAACGGATACAACTTGAGACCATCACGTTTAAGGAAATGCATCAAACTCAGAAGGAAAACTACCACATGATTTTTCTCATATGAGAAACCCAGAATACAGACAATTTATAGAATCAAATGGGTGTGACAACAGGAGTCAGGGGGATGGGGAGAAAATGGGAGGAGCCAAAACAGGAAGGGGAATGGCTAGTAATGTTGATTTTATATATATATATGTGCATGTGTGTGTTTGTGTGTGGTGTGCATAAAATACTCAAGCTCAATGTGACCATTGTTTATTGTGTGTGTGTGTGTGTGTGTGTGTGTGTGTGTGTATGCTAATAAAAATGGGGAAAAATAGAGTGCGTGATAAATTTTTTTAAATGTCATTAAATTCATAAAGAAAATGGGTATATTGGGTACGCACAGCCATAGCACTGAGAGGCAATAGTGTTCTCCGTCAGTTTCCAGATACTTTCTTACAAATACCAATCTTTTATTGTTTATAAAAGTTATGGGGGGCTAAAATTAAATTTTAGCTGCAAGCTTTAAATTTAAATTTTTATTAAAAATGGGTCTTTACTCCATACCCCTCTTACATTCTAGAATGTTGCTTTTGCAACTATCATAGACATCCGTATAGTTCCTCTCCACAAGAGACTGTTATTTATGTTCGTGATTCATAAGCAGATATCAAGCGCTTCATTCTATATGATAGCATAAGTAATAGTAGCTCAGTCTAAATGCATAATCATCCAACTAGCCTCTTATTTTAAGTACATTTTGTATCACGCATTGATTTTATAAAATATTGAGTTCAACGTGGTATTTTCATAAATGCATGTAACGTATTTTAATTTATCTTTCTTTATCAAGTATCTGGACTTACAGAATACAGAGTGGGGTTGAAAAGTGAAAAAATATGTATTCATCCAACAAACATTTATGTAATAACTACCATGTATTAAATCATAATGAAAAGGAATTTTGTGAAAGAAATTTTGATGATAAAGAAATGCCATCACTTTTATATAGTGGGAGGAGGTTTCTAAAGTGATAATATATGATTATAGAAATTAAGAAAGAGAACAAGCTCTGTAGCTGTTCTAGCACAGAGAAGAGAGGTAGTAATGCACTTGAGATGTTGTACAAAAGGAGCTGGAAGGAGTAGAATAGATGTGTGAATCATTTCCTAGTATATGAAAAAATCTTTGTTGACATTCATTATTTTCTCCCCATGTCCTTCCAGTTTGGAAACTCTGCATTAAATGCTTACCCTGCTGTTAGAGGAATAGCGAAGAGGTTAGAGCACTTACCTAGTAAGTGCCAGGCCCCATGTTGGATTCCTCACCACCACATAAACTGGCCATAGTGGCATATGGCCATAATCTCAGCACTCAGGAGGCTGAGTCAGGAGGTCAGCTGTGAGTTCAAAGCAAGTTTGGGCTATTTAGAGATTTCAGAACCAGCCTGGACTACAGAGTGAGACTGTCTCAAAAACTACAACAACAATACCGCCTTACCTTTTCATCTCTAACAATAGAATACCGGAATGACATCATTCATAAGGTTAAATAAAAATTATTAGCACACTGATGATGCAGTCTAGCTGTATATCTCTGTCTTCCCCGACTGGCTTGAGTTTCATCTGTAAATGTTGCTTTCACAAATTACAATATAAAGTGTGCAAAAACTCAGATTTTCAAGTTTAAACTGGCAGAATACATCACAGCACGATCTCTTTTAATATCCAGGGAAAAAAGACAAACACACACAAACACAGACCTAAAAACAAATAGAAAATCATGAGTAGAGACATATACAAGGTAAAAGACAGAAAAGTCAAATGTCAAATGCACAGTGGAGATTGGTTTATTTAGGCTGTCGAAATAACGTGAATATTTATTAGAGAGGAGCTTCTCAGAAAAGGGGGAGGAAACTTGAGATCTGATTTTTAAAAAGTGGTTAGAGAAGATGTTATCCCAAAATATGCAAGGGCTTATTGGTCTTTTAAAGGTAGACACTTTTGGGAACACAAAGGTTTTTTTTTTTAATCATTGTTTTTCAGGAGCATAGAGACAAGGTAAGGTTCACCCTTGTCTGGGCATAGCCCAAGAGTGGAGGCCAAAGAAGGTGAAGGAGAATTCTGCATCGGCTTTGTCAGGCATAACTTGTACTCCATTTCTACCCTAGCCTCAAGAAACAAAAATACTGATTGGACCTTGAGAAACATTGTGGAAATTCTCGCCAAAATCCAAAGTTTGCAAATGAAGAAACAAAAGGAGTATTCTTACCTGTCTCTCCTCAAATGGATCTAGAAAAAAGGCTCCATAGAGAGAAAAAATAAAAAATACAGAGCTGATGCTTTTAATGGAAATGAATTTTAGGCCTCAGCAAATTGAGAGCAATTAAGTTTGAGAGCAGCAGAAACTCAGCAGAAACACACCATCCAATCCTTGTACTGAGATTAGGGCATTACTAGCAGCCCATGGGTCCCTAGAACAATCCACTCCTTTTTCAAGTTTCCATCAGGAAAAGAATTTACTGTTTGTTCTAGCCAACACCTGAAGATAGGCTCCAACTTCCCCTTCTTAGAGCACCTACGAAAAAGGGATTATAACTGCAAATTCTTTCTCTGTTTCTTTGAGATGTCTAAGTATCTTCTAGAACTTAGGTGTGTCTTTCCCAGGGATCCGGAAGCCATGCCTTTGAAATGTAATCATTAGAAATGACAAGGCCTGTATCTCCCACTCTCTATAGAAAAACAGAATCCTAACACAGCCGGCCAAATGTCACTTACACTGACCAAAACTTTATTTGTTCACTTTTGAGCTTCTATTTGAAGAGCCCCCTCCCTGATTCTTCCTCTAAAAACACCCACTCATGTCTGCGCCAGTGGAAATGAAGTCCAGCTCTTTCCTTTACTGTTAGTAGCTACTGGATAAAATCTGTTAACACTTTAACTAGTGACTGGCTTCACGTAACTTTGGAAGTTTTATTTTTCTAAGGCAAGAGTATGCACTGATCTTTACAGAAAAGTAAACGCTAATAAGGCATTGAACAAACTCTTTAAAGTGAGCTGAGGCTAAGAATTTTTAACATAGAATGTCTGCCATTGTGGGGAAAGAGTGAAAAGATCATCTACATGACATCACAGGAAAACAGGTATATTGATTGAAAGGGTGCTGAAGTACCATAAACATGAATATAAACAGCATAATCACTATAGAAAAAAGAAGGGATGAAAGGGATAGGAGAGAGAGAGCTACAAAGACATATTACTAATTTGAGAATAAAATTTAACCCAAAATGAAGGAAATTCCCCACCTGTGCTTTGTGTTCAATACAACTGGGGCTTAAAGATGGTCCATTTAATGTAAGATGAGATGTAGGTTATAGAACAAAAGATATAATACATTGAGGATCAAACGACTGTCAATCAGAAAAAAAATTAAAGAATATTTGAAAAAGGATAGAACCCAAAAGACCAAAAATTGAATGACTAGTATGGAGACATGGTTGATGTCACTTGATGGGTCTGAAGATGTTCCCAAAAGCAGATAGGGACCTCAATTCACTCTGCCCACAGGATGATAGGTATTAAATTCGATGATTTATATCATAGAAAAATCAATTTTAGGACATTTCAGTGAGAGGCATAAAAATTTTTTGCTAGGCAAAGAGAAATATACATTCAGAGGGAAGTGAGGACCCTTAAGAGAGGGTCATATTACACTTCAAGAATGGGATGGTCTCAGGATGTCCTGAAGAGGAATGACCTAGGACATGTGGACATGTATTCCCACGCTGTCAACACGGGTTAGATTGGTGGAAGAGGTTTGAACGCAAGACACTTGCATGTGCTTGAAGTCTAGAGAGATGCTGTACACTTAACAGTGATGCTTTCTTCATAATAGAAATATGTGGGAGGAAAGGTGCAGGATCAATTTACAGGTGTAAGTATGAGCCCAATGTACAGGCTGAAGAAAAAAAAATAAAGTAAGTTTCCTGGAAACACTAACTTTGTGTCCTTATGCTTCAGATTTTCTTAGAAGTATAAGTTTTTAGGAAACTTTTATTGGTATGTGTGTATAACACATAACTGTGTTTGGGGCAGAGAATAAGAACGTAAACATCTTATCTTAATCACGTTTACTTGCCCTGCTTATCTACTTTCTACATATTGTCACTTCTCCAATCCTGTATGAGTATGACCATGGTGAATAGAAGTAAAATTTTAAAAGGGATTCAAATAATTGGAGGAAAACTGTTGAGTATTCACATCTGTCATTCAAAATAAAAAATGTGTGTACAAGGAGTAGAGAATCTAATAAAAAACTTAAACATACAAATTTGTTTCCAAAAACGTTCAAACGTAAGTCGGAAAAAGAATTGTATTCTAGCAAACATTCAAGTATATTGTAGTTGACTTATTGAAATAGAAAGATTAAAAAATACAGGGACCAATACACAAAAGTTAACACACTGAGAACAGGAAAAATTCAGATCAATACCCGCACATTAATGAAGAAACTGTAACAAAAATGATTACTATAGGGAGAAGAAAATACACTACAAGCTAAGAAATCATTGCAGTATCAAGACTGTAGCCATTTTGAATTTAAAAGAAAGAAGGGAGAAGAACACCCATAAGCCTTTTTGTTATGTTCTGTATTTGCAGATAGATTATTTCTCATTATATGATTGAAATCTGAAGAATTGAAGAAAATTAACATTTTTAGAAGGAAATAAATAAACTAAGGTATTACATCACTTTAAAATAGAATCATTCTAAATTTGGAGCTATGGCTTCCAAACAGAATACAAAATGTGTACTTTTTGTGAGTTTTGCTGCAGAATGAACCCAAACAACTCAGAGCTACCCTTCCAAGCCCCTTTTGTTTATTTTTAATTTTCCCCCATTTTATTGATATGTATAAGTGCAAAATTTAAGGTTTACAATGAAGTTTAGCATTTTGTACACCTACGTATCTTGTCAAGGTGACAAGGACTTTCCCACTCTCCTTTTATATTTAAATTTTGAGCCAGGCTCTCGCTTAGTTTCCCAGGCTGACCTCAAATCTACAATCTTTCTCCCTCAGTCTCACCAGTAGCTGGGATTAAACATTTTTCCCCTGGTGCTGGGGATTGAACCCATATTCTAGGCATGCTAGCCAAGGGAACTCCCACTGAGGTTTACCTCTGGCTCCTGTAAGTGCGGACCATGCAAAAATAGAACGGATTATAATGAAAAGTTGATCAATATTCTCTTTATGGACACACTTAAGTTTAGAGGAACCTTTCAGGATATAATATTTACTTAGGAAAGACGCATTTATTTGCTGGGAAATCAATTTGTTTTGTTTTCAATTTACTTTTTCTATAAAATGAGATCAAGTTAATATAATTTGAAAAACAAATATATTTCTTAATCTTAATAAAATTAAAACATTACTTGGCTGTTGTTCTTAACCATTTTCTCCGTTTTAATGTCCCCCAAGTGGTATTTCTCTAGTTTTCATTCTGCTTTAAAATCAGGATGACTAGTAAAACTGAAGGTGGAATTTATGTGCAAGTTTAAAGGATCAATAATAAATTTCATTGAATCAAGTAAGTGATATAGAGAGGTTTCAGAATGAATGTATTTGAAAAACTTAAAAGAAGCTTGAAAACAAACTGAAAAAAATTGTAAAAGCACTCTACTACTAAAATTCAGGTGTTTGATACGGAATATATGTTATTCATGGTGAATGTCACTTGAAAGTTTTAATATATAAACACAAAATAAGGCTTATTTCCTATGTACCTGCTCTTGAAAAGTCAACTCCATTATATTTCAAATTGAAAGCTTGCCCTTTTTTATTACCAACAGTAATAGAGGTCATTTCAGAACTCAGTAATAATGTAGGTATAGTAGAGTGAAATATAAGTTAGCTGAATGACTCCTAACAACTATATTTGACAGCATCCATCCACTGTATTTGATTAAAATTGCGTAAGGATTTTGAAGGTAAATTATTAAAAAAAAAAAAACTTACAGATTGCTCTAGCTTGAATGCCTACCCAAAAGTTCATGTGCTGGAAAGTGAATCTCCAATGAGACAGTTTGGAGAAATAGGACCTATAGAGGAGATCAGGTGGGGAAGTTTCTGTTCTCATGAATGGAATAATGCTATTTTTATTATTATAGAGTTTATATTGGAACAATAGGTTCCTTTGAAAGATGAGTTTGATTTCATTCTCTTTTTCTTTCATGTCTATCATGCCACTTGTAAGAAGTCTCCTCCAAAATGCTAGCCCCTTAATCTAGGACTTTCCAACTTTTAGAAACAAAGTCTTGAGCCAAATAAATCTGTTTATTATAAATCACCCAGGCTATAGAATTCTCTAGCAGCAATATAAAATGTATTACATCATAAATGTTTCAAAATTTATCTCTCTCTCTCCCTCTCTCTCTCTCCATGCTTTTGTCATATGAGAGCACAATAGTCCTATTTTCTAGTAATAAAGTAATCGATAATAATTACAATATTTACTTCAGTCCATTAAGTAAAATGATTTCATATGTTCATTAAATCAGAGGTGAATATGATCATCCAAATATGACCATCCAATATTTCAAAACCATTTATTAATATTTTATTTTTATGCAGTACTTTGCTATATAAATGACACACATTTTCCTATTTGCTTTCGTAAACACCCTATCTCTTCATGGGTTTTACTTTATTTTTCTAATTTATAGCATGAAGTGTAGAAATACAAACTTTTAGAAAAGTCAGACATTTTTGATTACACAGAGCTGCTTTTCTATATGGCGAAATTTCTCAAATAATTCCTGTACCTGCTTCCTTCTGACCCCTGCTATCATTTCAAGGCTAACATAATTCTTATTTTGGGAAAGAAACAGAAACTCAGGAACCTGTCTTACAAAACACAGAGCACAGTTAAGACAACAAAGGAATCCTGAATACAAATCAGCCCCTTTTATTCAGTGAGAAGATATTATAAATATTTGTATAAATGGAAAAAATTACTGGACATATTTAAATAATTAAATGATTTATGGATATATGAATATAGTATATAAATTTCGAGTATACTGTTTTTTCGTTCACATTACATGAAGCAATTGAATTTCAATTCTTCACTTATTTCAATTCTTTGAATCTTTGACAGACTATCAGTGGTGATCTGTTACATCTGTGACCCTCAATAAAACTTGCCACCTGCAACTGCGCAGTGTCCTTCCCTGCTAGGCCTAGGTTTGAGATTTGTTTTCACCAATGTAATTTTGGTAAGTGTGATGTGTTTTGGCAGGGACTGTTCTCTCCAGATTACCCTCTCTTCTTGCAGTGGGGTACTATGAGGCAAGTAATACTTCTGAATCTTGAAAAGCAATGTGTTACTTTTGCAATTTCAGGCACTTGCAAGTGTCTGGGTTGAGCTCTAAGCCCCATCTTTGACAACACAGGAAGCTGATGCATGAGCAGTGACAGCTGTAGGTCAAGAGGTCAAGGAACCAGTGGCACTGGGTGCAGCATAGGCACAGGGTCGTGGGCCAGAAGGGGATGGGTGATGCATATTAAAGAGCATCATATTATTGTGCGCTCACTTGGTGGCCGGATATCATGCTGCTACAAGACTGAACAGGATTGTTAAATGATAAAGATAGAAGGCTATCTTGGATATAAAAGTTTCAGCCAAATTCCTACAAGCTCAGTGACTCTATGCAATGACTTGTGAACAGAAATAAACCATATGCAGCAACAATGACCCAACACTGCAAAATTCTTCGCAAATTAAAAGTTATAGAATAGAATGATGATTTCCAGGAATTGGTAGAGAGAGTCAGTTGGGAGTTTTTGGTCAAAGGACAGAAAATTTCAGTCAGAATGGAAAATCAAGTTCCAGAGATCTAATGTGCAACATGTAACAGCAGCTCATAGTAATGTCGTACATTCTTGAAAATCGCTGAGAATAGATTTTAAGTGCTTTATCTCAAAAACGATAAACATGAGAATCAATGCACATATTAGCTTACTTAAGCCTTTCCACGGTGTAAGCATTTTTGAAGTCATGTTCTTTGTGATAAATATATGCAATATTGTCAATTTTAAAAATGTGTTGTAAGCTATTAAATTTTCAGATTTTTTGATAACTTACATGACATACACAACTTTAACCACTTTCGGAGTCATCTAAGTTTTCTGTTTTGTGCCATCTTTGTTTACTTCTAAAGTTTTGAATATGGGTTTTATATTGTTACCAAAATGTTATTTTGTGTTATAATTGCCCACTCTCATAATATTAATGTAGTTTTAAGTTTTAATTTCTCTATCCTGTAACGACATGCTTTTTATCTTTACAACATTAGCATTTCTGTATGGCTTTAAAAAGTCAGTAGTAAAATGTTTATTTACAAAGATATCCAACAACTACCTTTGTGAGGTTATACCCCAATAAATCCTCAACCCATTTATTATTTAAATATTCCAAAGCATTGTGGTTAACGTACTTTCAGGCTAGTTAGACTTCTTGAAACATGACTTTGTTGTTTAAAGGAAATTATCAAGATACTGCCTGATAATATAAGAGGCTTTCTGAAGTCCAGATTCCCCACTCAACATGTGGTGACATCCACAACTTTGAAGAGGAAAGATTTATTTTAGTTCAGAGTTTAAAGTCACAGTCCATTCATGGGTGGGCAGCTGAAAATGGTGGAGCCACATGGTGGGCTGGAGCTAGAGAAAGAGCTCCTCAAAGAATGGAAGAACGGAGCCAAGTCAGAGAGAAAGGGCAGAACCACCACACACCTCTCCAGGTCAAGCCCTAAGCATCTGCCCTTTCCAGCCAGTCCTCACCTCTAAAAACTAAACAGTTTCCATAGTACATGAGGCTTTTGGTGGACACCTGAGATCCAAACCACAACCTTCAGCCCCTGTCCCCTAAAAGACTTATGTTCACCTCCTTATGCAAAATGCATTTAGTCTTTTTCTAAGAGTTACCAAAGTTTTCACAGTTTCAAACACTGCTAAATAGTCCAAGTCTAAATTCTCCTCTAAGGTGCAAGACAAACTCTCAACTATGAGCTCCTGTGAATATTAATGAAATGTTAAAAACGCCCACCATATGATGTCAGAGCTCCACATTCTCATTCCAAGAGAGAGGAGCGAGAAGATAGAAAGTAATCAGACAAAAGTAGGAATGTAAGCCAGGTAGACTATAACCAAATTCCACAGTTGTATTAAATTCTGCAGCTCTGTGTCCAGGACCCCGTACAAGCTGTGGATAGATATGAGGTTCAAAGAGCGGTGGAGGCCCTCTTTCTACAGCATTTCCTCTGGCTATAAAATCCACGCCTTCTCCTCTGGGCTGGCTTTGTTCACCGCCTGTAGACTTCCTCAGTGGATGATCATGTTTCTGGCATCTCCAAATTTCTGGGTTCTCCACCATGCCTTAGGCTTCTCCTTAGCAACTTTACTCATTACCTTCCCAGGGGCACACTATCTGGCCTCCAAGGCCTTCCTCTGAAATTTATACTGAAGCTTCCATAGCACAACTCTTGCACTCTGCATGCCTGTGAAGCTAGCACTATGTACATGTCACTAACTCTCTCACTGGCTTGAGCAGTATTCTGGCCTCCTTGAACAACTGCTGCTAGGTCTTCTGAGTTCTTAGATGGCTGATCTTCAAGCGACTGAATTCTGGCAAACCCTTCTCTCGTTGGACCTACAGGATGTCCTGGGGTCCTCTTCTCAGAGCAAAATCTTTTGCCTTTCTACCCTTGAATTGGTAAAGGGTAGGGTCTTGCTGATTTTTGTGATGTTCTCAGGGCATCCTTTTCCATAACTCTGATTCCAAGTAGTTGGCTTCTTTTTCATCCTAATTTTTTAACGACCACTTGTTTTTCTGTCATTTTTCTTGATGGCCCAAGGGGCCAGGGAAAGAGAAAAACTAGCATAGAGACAATCCCCTGCCAGAAACAGCTTCTGTGAAAAGGAAACTTAACTGAGGACAGCAGCCTGGGCCAAGCCACCTAATCAGCTTCCACCATGGTCCTATACGTTTCCCAAAATCCTGTAAGTACCCTACACCCCTCTCCTGGGGTGCAACTTCTTGGAACCCTTCCTTGGGTTCTGCAAACCTCGCTCGCGAGCTGCTTTAATAAAGATACCCCAGAATTTTTGTTTCTGCTTGGCCTTTATCTTCACCGATGGCAAAACTTTTCATTCCTCTAACCTCTCAGTATACAGCTGGTTAAAACTACAAACAGTACCCAAGTGATAATGTAAACATTGGGCTGCCTTGAGATTTCCTCCACCAGCTTAAGTACTCCTCTCCTCTTAATCCCAGTTTCAGTCAAAGTTTATGGACAAGGGCAAAAATGTCAACGTAATTTTTGTCAGAGTAGATCATGCATATATTATCTGTTATGAAACTGGTGATCAAAACCTATGATATATATACATATATATAAATTATTACATTAATAACATATTGCCATTAGGCCCCCTTGATACACTGCCCACTGCCCTCATCTTGAAGACACTAATGCCATCATTCTTACAACATAATGAAGCAGTTTTGGAGGTTTTCTTTCATGTCTTTACAAGGTGTAATCAAAAATACAGTAAATGCGGCTGCCAAATGCCATCCAGTAGAAAGACAGCATCACAAATACATTATCCTTTTTTCTTATTCACTTTATTCATTGAATATGGCAGTAGGAAACCTCTGGCTTCTCCCAAAAGTCACAATGACACTGAAAGGTAAATATTTTGAATGGATTCAAGGTTTCAAAGCAGCCATGATAAGGAAACAAAAGATACTTAGTAAAGAGGATTTCAGAACCCCTCAGAGTGTGGCAAGAACAATGAAAGTGTTCAGTGTGAGTGGGAGTGTTCCCCCCATTTCTATTAGTGTATATATATATATACAAAATGCAATGGTTACATTGTACTTGAGAATTTTGTGCACATATACGTCACAACAAGATCACATCACGTTCCTTATCCCTTCCCCCTTAGATAAATTTTAAGTCGACTCCTTGTTATTCAGAACACGAAGAACAAAGTACAGAGTCCAGTTTTAAAACATGAGGCTTCTCTTATTACCTCTTTCTAATATATAACTACTTATGGAGGAATGATGTCATAGAACGTAAAGTGCATTGACCTAGTAAATCTATACATGCTTGATTTTGAGATCTCTAAAAAGTCTTTTTTTTCCTTTGAGAGGCTATTTATTCTCAATTTCACACTTAAAAATTGTTACTGTGATCAAATCATTCCAGGAAAAGTAAAATCAATGGCCATATAATATTGAAGCTAGTATTTCAATGAAAATATATGGGATTCTCAGGATGCAGCACAGTGTAGACTGAAATCAAGGGGTAAATCCTCATTAAAAAGGATGTGTCTCTTGGTGCTCAAGTGGGAAAGATGTCAGAAATTCAAAACGAGTAATGTCACTAAATATTGTGCTGTTGGGCTATTAGTAATATTGTGTGAAGCAAGATAAAGGTAATTTTTATGACATAATATAGTTCTGATTTTTTTCTTATGGCGAAATAGCAAGTGAATTTGCCTTTAATAAATAGCCCATAGGCAGGAAAAATGGATTAAGCTACTTAGTGCATATCTCATATTTTTAGAAGCAGAAATGAATGTGTAACCTATTGTTGTGGTTTGTATCTAGAGTGTTCCCCAAAACCCTCAAGTAACTGTGGATACCAGGTACTGTTGGTCGGTGAGGCCTGGCAGGAGGGGGAGGATGCGTGGGGCTCGACCTGGAGGGCTGTGCTGGTCCCGCCCTTCCTCTGTGACTTGGCTCTGTCCCACCATGCTGTGAGCACTTGTCTCCGGAGCACCAGCTCCAGCTCTCCCTGTACTTGCGGCCCTACCATGTGAGTCCACCGTTTTCCACCCACAGGTGAATGGACTGAGACCTTCTGAACTGTGAGCTAAAATCAGTCTTGCCACCGTAAATCCTTCCTAAAGTGGTCCATGTCGGGTATTGAGTTACAGTGATCTGAAAGTAACTAAGACGCCCATGGATACTTGAGAGGAAAACAATGTAAGATGGGGTCTTGCTGATAGTTATGAAAAAACAAGTAACACTAGTAATTATGCACAGGGATGGTAACTACTAACAAGACATTCTACATAATAAATTGTATCAAAAAATCTCATCAGCAAAACTTCAAGTTTTAACCTGACTGTAGATTTCTAAGAGCTCTTCAGAGTTAAATAGATTTGGAAGTCACCACAACAATCACTAATTAACTTGTCTAATATTAGGGGTTGTCAAGCTTGAAAGTGCAATGTACTCACGCAGAGGACTTTTTAAAACAGATTGATGGGCTCCACCCTGGAGTTTCTGATTCAGTAGGTTGGAGATGGGCTGGCAGAATTTCAGTTTCTAAAGAGTTTATAAGAATGCTGATGTTGTAGTCTGGGGACTGACTTTGAAAACCACTGGCTTAGCTCACACTGTGCTGGGAAGAACTGAGGACCCCTGACTCTCCGTTTCTCTTTCTGAATACTTTTAATTCTCAGAGGGCAATCAGAAAGACTACAATCACTTAAAAAGCAGAAAAGAAGTTGTAAATACCCTTTGGTTATGTCACGCTATAAAATAATTCTTTAAAGTACCATGCAATTAAGAAATTAGCCTTTCAGATAGCTGATGTGATCTCCCTGTATAAACATTTTATTATTAGCTTTTCATGAGAAGATAAGAGTTAGGTCAATTATTATTTTGTCAAAATGACTTTTGTAAAAGAAAAAAATTAAAGGTAGATTTTTTTTACCAGAGTTGTCATTTATATAATTGTTCAGGACCTATATTACTAATGCATACTTCTAATTAGAAATAACATGACATTAATTTTTGGTGTTTTGAATGCTTAGCATGAAAACGTACTACTTTTGTTTACTTACCAAGTAGTAGTAGTAGGTGGGTGATATGATTAAACATATGATTATGTTTGAAAAGCTGTACAATCATCTGTCATGATACTACTATTTTCATGATTAAAAACATATTTATACTTTGGTTGCCATATTATGCTTATAAAACTGAAAATTCAGAAAAAATCCTCCCCCAAAATCAAAATGCTTTCCTGAAATGTCTATTTGTAATACTCAAGCAGGAGGTATATGGGCACAAATTCCCAAGTTGTATGTTGCTCACATGTTATTGAATCTGTGGTTCATGCATATTTAAATATTTTTTTAAAAGAAAGATGAAAAATAAAACTAAGAAAGATCTTTTTGTAAATGTTACATATGATGATAAGGAAAGCTGAAGAAGTCAGTGACACATATGAAGTATGTAAATTTTAGTAGTTCATTAATTAAATTTATGGCGAGTTTGTGTTTCCAACTAGGGTTTTGAAATAAAAACTTTCCGCACTACAATATGTGTCATCACTGAATAAGAGCAAACTCTGCAATAAAAATCCAGTAAGATAATGTCAGCCAAGAAATCAAAATAAAATAAAAATTTTAAAAGCATTAAAGCTTTATGTGCTCTGACTCAAAGGAATTTCTCATTTTTCAAGACTTGCTGGTGGAATGATGGAACACTGTAAGAACCTTACAGTGTTGCAGAGGACCAAGCAAGAGAGCAATGACGGTAGTATTGAAAGTGAACTGAGTGAACGGTAGTTGAGGAGTAGACAGGTCAGGCCGAAGACAAGAAGAGGAGGGGGTTGGATTCACAGCAAGTGAAGAACATTCTCCAGTGTCATCGTGCATTACTGCACAATACATACACAACAGGGAATTGAGGTGTAAAAAGAAAGAGCCAAATTATTTTCATTAATCCTGTGCAGCTGTCCAAGTTACCGTGAAATGTTTAGATACTTAAAGGGGAAAGAGAAGATGAGAGAAGTCAAGGTAGTCTGACAGCATAGATTTAGGGAGAAGAGTGAATTTCTCTGCTGCAAGTAATTCAAGCTTTGAATCAAGTGCAGATACAGAAAGACAATGAACAAATTCATGATCGCACGCAACACTTAAGGTGGACCCTAAGCATAGTCCACTAGGGTTGCAGATTAGTGTCTGAAAAGTTCTCTTTGCTTGATTTCTGTAATTCTTTCAAAGTAGAGCAACATTAAAATGCCGTATGTGAGAAAGCAGTCTCCTGTTTGTTTATACCTCTCAGATGCCTACGTGTGCATCCTATCCCTGCTTCCTGGCTGGTGTTTGATTATAGATACTTCATCTAGCCTTTGTGTTCATTCTTTAAAACCTGAGGATGGTATTTTGCTTTGCCCTTATAGTAAATATACATGGAAAGTATTTAAAACAATGATTATCAAATCTACCTCCCAAAACAATTAGCAATTATGAGGACAATAATGATGAAGATGGAAGTGGCAGTGGGTGTGGTGTTGAGATTCATTTGTCGCCCAAGAAATTTAGATAGTGTCTGTATTACAGGAGCTATTATGACAATATTAATATGAAAAAAGAAATAACATACATGCATGTGTATAAACTGTAAAGCTGCATCATTTTTTTTCTAGTTCTTCCTTAGCACCATACCACACTAACCCTTAAGTATACACCCATGAGAAATGGTTTACTTCATGGAAATATTAGGCATTGTCTGGAATTTACAAGGAATTGTCCAAAATGGGCACTGACATCTGGGACAGTCACCTGGCAGAGATTGTAGCATACAAAGCACCTTGGGGTTGATTGGGAGACACACACACATGCATGCACACACACGCACACAGAGAGAGAGAGAGAGAGAGAGAGAGAGAGAGAGAGAGAGAGAGAGAGAGAGAGAGATTCATAGATGCATTCTTTTCATAACATTAGATAGCTTACCACATTTTTTCAGAGCCATCATTCTCAGTAGTCTGTATGGAGGTTTCTTTGCTTATATCTAGCAATAGCTTTTCTAAAGCCTTTTTTAAAAAGTTGTATCTGCAAACCACGTGCAGTGGCACATGCTTAAAATGCCTACACTGAGAAAGTCTGAAGTGGGGGAGGGGGACCAAGTGTGAGTCCCCCACCATGGTGCCTTAGTGTGACTCTGACTCAAAATTTAAAAATATAAAGGCCTTGAGATGTAGCCAAGTGGGAGGTAGTAGAGGGCACTCGGACTCCAAGCCAGTATAGCAAAATAAATAAATAAATAAATAAATAAATAAAGGAGAGTATTTGCATTAAGATTTTTTTCTTAACCTAGTGTATGATAATTAGAATACAAGTGATGAGTTGCCAAACTTTTAATGACAGATAGCAACATTAAATATGAATAATAATGCCAAGCCAAGGGTGTTAATATTTTTTAAAATTCTAGATGCATAAAAAGGTGTATTTTAGAATTAGAAAATAAATACCTTTGGGGTTAGGATGCTGGTATGAGGTGCAGAATATCATGATAAAACTCATACTTTAATCAACTTGAAAAATGATGGAAATTCGGATTTTAAGAAAATGTTCAAGTGATTCAAATATGGGTCACGAAAGAGAACTGAATGGAGGGACAACATTCAAATCAGAGCAATTGTTTGAATTGTTATCAGAAAAATGCCCTACTTCAAGCTACTGAAATGTGATTAAAAATCTGAGAAGCGATTCGCTTAAACAAATGGCTTACCCTGTTCAAAGATGTCCTAAAATCTAAGTTCTCACAAAATGTAGGCTTCGTAAAGGGTAAAGATTTTGCATTACTTTTCGGTTTTATTTTTTAAAACACAGCATATATAACACATCATATAGATACTAAACACACACGTTTTACTATAATCACTTTTTACAACTAGAATATATGCCAATTACCCTGAAATTTCCATGTTCAGTTATTTCATATATTTATATCATCAACTGATAGACAAAACTTAATTTTCCTGCAAAGTCATTCCTTTCATTGCTACGTATTTGTGATAATAATAATTACATTCAACTTGAGGAACTGGAGCGTATACATGTTGTACCTTGGTCATTCTCTCTCTCTTCCCATCTTCTCCCCTCCTCCACTATCTAAAACTTTTAAAAATATTTTAACATAGATTCAGACTCACAGATAAATTGCAAGAGTAGTGCAAAGAATTTGTGCATACTCCTCATTCAGATTCCTCAAATAGTAACATGTTTTTATTCCTTTGCATTTATAGTTTCTTGAAAGGTTTGACAATAAGTCAAAGATACGATATTTTGTCCGTCAAAACATTGAAGTATTTAAGGATAAAGGACAATCATAAACACAATATAACAGTAATGCAATATAATTACTTTATCTGAAGACCTTATTTAAATTTCATTAATTGTTCTAACATTATCCTTTACAAAAAAAGAAACTTCTGGATTGTGTGTTGCAAAAATTCATAAAGTGACCTTTTTTATCTGAAACAGATCCTCAGATATTCCTTATTTTTTTCTGATGTTAATTTTTGTTTGATAAGAACAGGTCAGCTATTTCACAGAGTCCTTTACTTTTGATTTGCATTGATCTTTTCTTAATATTTGGTTTAATTCAGATTATACATTTTATAGCAGGAATAATGTAAGTATGAGCTATGAAATGAATGTTTTTGTCTCAAATTCATATGTTAAAAGACAAATATTAATGTTGCATTAGTAGGTGAGGCATTTGGTAACATAATTAGGTCATAAGGATGGAGCTCTCACAATTGGGATTAGTGCCCTTACACTGGAGTATATTTTTTCTTCTCTTTCTCTCTCCCCACCATGTGAGGAGAACATGAAAAGGTAGCAATATGCGAGCTTGAATGTGAGTCTCACCAACGCAGATCTGCCAGTGCTAGGTTTTGGACACACTTCAACAAACAGTGCTGGGAAAACAGGTTAAACATATTTGGAATAATGAAACTAGACCTACAACTTTCGCTATGCACCAAAATCCAATCCAAATGGATCGAAGATTTAAAAATTAAAATGGAAACACTGAATTTGTTGGTAAAAAATATAGGTGAAATATTTAAGATACAAGTATAGGTAAGATCTTTCTCAGTAAAACACTCAAAGCACAAGAGATAACACCAAGAATCAGCAAGTAGGATTATATGAAATTAAAAATCTTCTGCATAGCAAAGGAAACAATCAACAGAATGAAAAGAGATCCCAGGTAATGAGGAAAAAATATTTGCCAGCTACTCCTCAGACAGAAGACGATTATCAAGAATATACAACAAACTGAAAAGAATTAGACCCTCTAAATTAAAGGATACAACAAAAAAATGGGACTTTAAAATGAATAAACAGTTCTCAGAAGAAGAATGGCCAATAAATACATAAAAACATGTTCAATATATTTAGCCAACAGAGATGCAAATTAAATCAATGCTAAGGTTCCATCTAACACTAATAAACATGGCTGGTATTAAGAACTCAATGCACAACAATTGCTGGTGAAGGTTATGGGAGAGAAAAGAACCACCTGCCATTACTGGTGGGACTAGAAACTGGTATAACCACTATGGAGATTACTCAAAAATCTGAAATTTGATATTACACTTGACCCACCAATACCTCTTCTCCCCGAAAGAGGTTAAAGTCATCATATGAGAGTGATACATACATACCGATGTTTATAGCAGCAAAACTTATAATAGCCAAATCTCGAAAGAAGCCTATATGCATGACCACACATGAATGCGTACAGAAGATGTGGTATATGTACACAGTGGAGCACTACTCTGCCAAAAAGTATGACAAAATTGAGTCATTTGTAGGAAAATGGATGTGCCTTGAGGTCGTTATGCTCACTGAAACAAAACACACGCAGTAAGTTAAATATAACCTGGTTTCTCTAATACGAGAAAATCAAACCATAAAAATATAAGCGATACGGAAGAAAATAAGAAGATGGATTTTTTAGAGAAGGAAAGGGGAAGTGTGGGGGTGAGAGAGTGGAAACGAGAAAGGAATGTGATATGTAAATAAAGAAATAAATTTTAAAAACAGGAAAAGAAGAAATGTTATGATAAAAAGCAGACACCTGGATTTCATTCATTCGTGTGTGTGTGTGTGTGTGTGTGTGTGTGTGTGTATATACATATACAAAATGTGCTAAAGACTTTTAGAGACATGTTTTTTCAAAAATATTTTACAACAATCTTTTCTATTTTGTAATTAGGATAGATTTTCTAGATACATATCAAAAATAAAAATTTTTCATTTTTTTCAAGAGAAAATGTAAATTTATCTTTATTCTTTGTACCCTGAAAAGACTAGCGAATTTGATAGCACTTTCAGTTCCATCATTTGACTACAGTGACAAAAGATATTTTAGTAACAGGATTCTGTGCAACAGGAGAATGATGTTTTGTTGCATAAGTAATAATTTTAAGTGCCAATTAGCTTTTAAACTGCCGCCATATGTGGTTTTGGTCTGATTATTTTGTGGCAACATTCAGCAATATCATGAGAACCCTGATCCTAAATAGTCATTGAAGTCACTGATCAGTCAGAAACTTCCAGCTCAGTAGCATCGAATACTATTTTCTCTAGGCACATTTTTCATATGTTAATTTTTAGTTATTTAAAACAAAAGTCGGTAATATCTTTAACTATACTCAGAGAAAAAATAAGCAATAACCATCGCCAAATGACAGCTGTTACATTTTAGGGAAGTAATTAAAGAACAGACTTGGAATTTATCTTCTGAACCTTTGTCAACTGAGCGACTATATGTAAACTTTCTACTGTCTCTTTTAATTATCTATAAGGTAGGACAATTCACAGGACATACCTCATAAAATTATTGAGGAGATTAAATGAGATAATCTATATAACATGCTTAATATGTATAATGAAATTGTGATCGTATTAACTGCTGTTATCATAGGTATAAGAGCATGGTCATATATACTGAGATCTAGAAGGATAACCTCAGATTTAATCTCACTTAGGTATAATTTAAATTATTGAATTGTCTATTCAGTAAGAATTCATTACTTGCTTTCACCTAAATATGGGCTTGGACTGTAATACCAAAGACACAGTCCCGAATGGCATAATTCTCAATGATGAAATCTGGAAAGATCAAAATTGTATTTGGACCTGATGGTGTGGGCCTGTAATCCCAGCACATGAGGAGGCTCACAGAGGAGACGACAAGTTGAAGCCTCACCTGGGCAAGTTACTAACTCAGCAAGACTCTATCTCAAATAAGAAACAAATAACAAACTGGAGACATTGGCCAGCACAAAGGCACTGTGTATGATTGCTGGTACCAAAAAAAGTCAGAATTCCTAAATTCTAAAATAAAAAAGTGTTGAAAATATAATTCTGTAAAAGGTAATTTTAATAATTATTTAAAAGATACTTGTTGCCATTTTACAAAGGGGATTACAATAGGAAAAAAATGTGTAAAATGTTACAAAACACTTGGTAGGACAGTTTGCTAAGTCAGCAATAACATATACATTTTTGCAATCCTCAGCATATTCAGGTATAATATCATCAGTTACATAGGTATAATAATCAACAGTCATGAGTGTGAACCATGTTCATAAAGAAATATGTGAAAAGACAAAAGTATAAATGCATATTACTACGGTTGTAGTTATGATTACTCATCTTTATGATTGCAATAGTACTAAAAGCCATTATACACAAATTAAGTCTTTTGGTAAGATTCATGACAATCTGGACTGGATCACTATAGTATATGCACTTACCTAAAGATCTGAGGCCTTTTCCACAAATCCAGATGCACATTTTTCTATTTACTGCGGAAATTTCAATGATTTTTACATTCATGAGTAATTTTTGCATACAAAGTCAATGTAGTAATATGCCTTTGAGTGTCAAATTTGTAAAAATTCATTAAATTAGTTAGGATTCCCTAAAGTCTTTACAAATTTATACCTCTAAAATCAGAAATAATGCAAGAATGAAATGTGTATCATAGCAAATGGCAAAAATAATAATCCTGGCAATTTAAAACCACTGGGTAAAAAGTTAAAAGACAAAAATTAAAAATTGGATTAACTGTAAAAATTATAAAACCAAAACAAATCTCAGACCTGTAAAACTATATTACAGTGACAGACGTATAGGAATAGAAGTAGTCCATAGGAGCTAGTCAATCTTAACGAAATGCAACTGTGTTTAGAAGTCTTTTCATCAACATAAATAGCTTCTTTTACTTTCTTTAGGACATGAATCTCCTTGGAAAATACATTCGCATTCATATTCTGCGTGGCACTGTTCTTTTTGAAAAGTTTCTAAGATTCAGTGTACATCACCATGAGTAGTTCCTCTTAAATTCTACCATCTTCTGTGCTATGTTTTTATGTTGTTTCAGATGTGTGGAAGTCTAGTTTAAGCACGTTCATACACAGACCAAAATCTGTTGAGAATGATACTGAAGATCAAACAGCAACATGATTGCATAAGAGTTTTTATCCTGCTGGGCACATAATTATTTTTGAATCAGGAGGTAACCACAGTGCTTCTTCAGGCGAATGCAGCTGTAATTCATTAAAACTCCTAGGATTTCATTAGTTAGAAGGAAGGCCAATACAGACAAATGACACAATTTTAAACTGGAGTTCTCATGGTTGCTATATCCAGTGACCAATGTAACCATGTGTCTTGTATGCAAAACGTGTACAAGGCTGAATGAAATAAAACAAATTTGTTAGTAACATACTGATTTTCACTTGTGAAGTCTTGAACTCACTTAATTCTAAATCTGTCATGTTTTAATTCAATTGAAATTTATTTTCTTCAGCCAAGTCTATCAAATCTTTAAACATGCATAAAGGTCTTCACTCTTTCCAGTCATTAATACATTAACAAGTGGCTGTGTTCTAGAATCTTTAGAACCAACAGAAGTATGAACTGCATATATTTGATGAAAATAATTTTAAGGAAGAGAGTTCTGGAAGTGCCACTTCTTAGTCAAAATGGAGCATATACTAGGTCACCTGTGTTAGATTCAGTGGCGAATACAACGTCATGGTGTGGATTTGAAAAGTCTTCCAAAAAGCCTAGGTCTTGTTCCTCAATGCAACAATGTTAGAGGTGAGGTTTCGGAAGGTAATTGGATCATGAGTTCATTCACTTACCAATGGGTTAATGCACTGGTGCCTTCACAATTTGATGGCACTACTGTGTAGTGATGGAAGCTTAGGAGGTGGGGTCTAGTTGAAGGAAGTGAATAATGAGAGCACGCCTTTAGGGGAAATACCTTCTCTCTGGCCCATTTTTCCCTTCTCCTTTCCTTTTCTGGCTGTCATAGGTAAGCAGGTTTCTTCTGCCACACCCTTCTGCCCTTCTACCTTAGTGGCTCTGCCTCATTACTGGACTAAAAGCAATGGAGCCATCAGACCATGGTCTGAAACTTCTTAAGCCATGAACCAAAATAAACCTTTTCTCCTTTAATCATTATTTCCCACTATTTTGTTAAGTCATGGAAAGCTAACTAAAATAAACTGATCTTCTATGACAGTCAAATCCCTAACCATGAATGGTTCTCAATCTAATGAGTTTTCTAACCGTGAAGGAACCTTTGCATGTGCAAGTGTCCTTGGTTCACATGGCCAAAGAGCTCGTTAAATTTACTTTATTCTCTGATGAAGGGGGATCTGGAAAGCAAGCACAGCACCAAGGGTGAAATAGCTAAAGTAGTACATAAGTCAGTAATTTGATAACTAGCTTGTGTAAAACTGAAAACGCACTAAACTTTTCCCCCAAATTTAGCTTTCTACCATATATATATATATATATATATATATATATATATATATATATATATATATACATACATATACATACATATACATATATACACATATATAATGTATGTATATGTGTATATTATGCACATGAGATCTATTATAATTGTGATTTTTGAAATTTTGGCTATTGGAATTTCAATATATGGGGTTATAGCTTCTAGGGTTGTCTCCTTATCACTATGATAACATTTTTTTGAGTGTTCATGTCATTTCAAAATGCTTATGTTAAAATCTTTACTCTCAAGGTGATGGTATTAAAGAATGAAGCCTTTGGGTGCGGGGTGATTGGGTGGAACATTCATGATGAGATTAGTGTTCTTAGACGACATGAGAGCTTTCTCCTGGACAAAGACTCAATGAAAAGGCACTCATATGCAAACCACGAAGCAGGCTTGCACCAGATACTGGACCAGCTGGCTCCTTGAACTTGGTTGTTCCAGCCAACACAATTGTAAATAATAAACTTGTATTGTTTGTAAGGCACCCAGTCTATGGTATGTTGTGTCACAAGCCCAAATGAACTAAAATATTACTTATATTTTAAATATTTCTTGGAGTTATAGGTACAAGAGGGAATGGAAACAAGATACTCCCTTATAACTTTTTCATGAAATAAGCCTTAAAAATCATAATGAAGTTATTTTGTGGGGGTGAGGCAATGAAAGAGCCAGGTCAGTATTCAAGCAAATGGCTAGGAATCATGGGATTCTGGTAAATACCAGCCAGTTGTCTTTAAAAATTGCTCAAATATACTAACAAATAAAGTAGTTCTAGGGCCCAAATCTGGTACAAACAGAAGAATTTTTACCTCTTGAAGGTAGTAAGTCTTAAAAATATAATTTCTCTAAGAGCTTTGCAACAGTGAGAGTTAAGGATTCTTTGGGATCTTTTCTCTGCCTCCTGCCATGGGATACTATGTTGTATATGGGCGAAGTACAGCTTTAAAGATTATATAATAGATTCCTTACCAAAATTTTAAAAGTTTCTTTAATCTCCTTCATCATGCATGCTACGTGCTGTTTCCACAGTATCTCATCTAATCTTACAACATAACATAGACGTATTATTGTTGTTATGTAAGCAAGAATGCCATAGATGCTAAGAAGAGCAAAGCACTTGGCTTAAAGTCTACTAACTGAATGAGAGCAGGATATGAAATCAGGCTTGGGTATCTTATTCAAAATTTCAGAAGATGAAGTATTATGGCAAGGTTTTCCTATGTTTGATGAGAGAACCTATTAGATACTGTGTTTAAAAGAGCTTGAAAACCACAAAATTCAAGGTTAGTTATAATCAATGCCTTTACTAAAGAGCAATTTTAGATACTAAAATGTCAAATACACTTGACTAAAATTCATTCTAATATGAAAGCAAATACATACAACTGTATACTTTGCCAAGTGATTATGTTTTTATCTTAAATGAACAGGTACAGAGTTTTAAAGCATGAGATAATTGGATTTGATTGGTATAAAGTAATAAAAGTCCCTTCTGAGTACTTCGTTAAAGATTTTGTTTTACTTGAATATCAGGAGACATTTAAAAATGTTCACATTTGAAGCCTTTGGGTAATTATCCACTGTAATATTTCCTTAGAATCTTGTAAGTTTTAAAGAATCTACACTGATTTTTATTTTTACTTTGGAAATGCATACATCATATTGAAAACAAAATAATTTTTTATTGGAGATCAAGCTTAAGGCCTTCACATTGAGCTAAGTACTCAATTCACTTGTTAGTTTTGATTGTGAGACAGGGTCCTGTTAAGTCACTAAATTGCTCAGGATGGTATGGAGCTTGTATTTTTCCCATTTTATTGGTATATATACATGTGATACATAATGTTTACACTGAAGTTGAGTATTGTGTACACATATATATCACACCAAAATTATAAATTGGTCTGGAGCTTGTAATTCTTCTATCTTAACCTCCAGGACCCTTTCCCATGGTCTCTCTGAAACTTACCTCCATATTTCTAATATATTTAAAACTTTTGGTTCTTGATCGGTTTTATTAGGCATTTCCTTTTGTGTTTACACATTTCAATGTAGTTCTATTATTTAATCTTTCCAATTTCTTCTTTAGTTTAAAAAATATTTTCTGAGCACTTTCTACACAATGAGACTTCTTCCTTGCTTTAGGAGCATAGGAGAATAAGTCGCCCAAGTGTTTCTACTCATACTCTTTCCATTCTAGTCAGGAAGGTACACTATAGGTGACATAAGAAAAACAGGCATGGAACTGGAAGTGTAACTCAATGGTTAAAACACTTGATTAACTAGCACAAGGCCCTGGGTTCGACTCCTCAGCACCATATTAACTGAGCATGGTTGTGCATGCCTGTAAGCTCAGCACTCAGGAGGCCCAGGAAGGATGCTTGCCATGAATTCTACGCCAGCCTGAGCTACATAGTGAGTTCAGGACCAGCCTGGGCTACAGAGCGAGAACCTGTCCGAGAGAGAGAGAGAGAGAGAGAGAGAGAGAGAGAGAGAGAGAGAGAGAGAGAGAGAGAGAGAGAGAGAGGAGAATAAAAAAGAAAAACAAGCATGACACAATATGCTAGGCCTGAGGAGATTTTTTTCTATTTTCTCAATAAAATTAATCCAAAATGCTTTTTACTGAATAGAATATTCTGAATATTCTGATATACTTTTTTCTAATAAAAATGTACCTGTCAGTGTCAATGGTCATGCTAGCACAGATTCTGAATATCTATTAGTATTTTCCCTAAATGCCTCAGCAAATGTCTTATAACTCTCTTACTATTTTTTTTACAAGTGATCAAACAGTTCTCAAGCACTTTACTTTTCCATATCTTTCTCCTCTAAACTCTCCATACTTTCCCTTCAGATTCAATTACTGTCCTTGGGTATTTGTGTTTTCTGCCAGCTGGGGACTTTATTTTAGTATTACCACGAATCTCTTCCTGACAGTCTGTCAGTCTGTACTTAACTTAGTCCCTTTTTTTTTTTTTTTTTTTTTTTTTTTTTTTTTTTTTTTTTTTTTTTTTTTTTTTTTTTTTTTTTTTTTTTTTGCTATTGCAAAGTACCTGATGCTGTGTAGTACGGAAACAGAAGTAGTTTATTTATTTAGTGCATAATTTCAGTGGCTAACCCTAATCGGCATGGCACTGACAACTGACAAAGCCCCTTTGGCTGTGACACAAAATGGAAAAGAAACAGAAGGGGAACGATCTGTCCTAAAAGGGGGCCAAGCCCGTGGGGTTGCCTCACCTGATGACCACTCTTCCAGTGCTAATCTGTTCATGGGAGACAGCCCACTCGTGTTAGCTAGGCATTAATAATCCCTTCTGACTAGTCCCCACCCCTAATGCTTCTACTACCTAAACCCTCTCCCAGCCAGGACCACGTTTCTATCTCAAAAGCCTTTGAGGTACAAACCGTATTCACACCACAGCAGCGTGTTTTGATTTGTTTCTGTTTTCTCCTTCTCCATTGTCATAAAGCATGTCTTCCAGGTCCTTCTTCAGAAGTACACATGGGAGTTACTTCAATTCTTTTATCTCTTACTATATCCTTAACCTGCCCTTTCCAAACTTACTGTGTAAGTTTAATCTTCTTTATTATTTAAGATTATTATTGCATCCTCAATGTTCAGACATCCTGGTGGGTCTGCTGCTCAGTCAGTCTGTCTTTGTCCCTGTCTCCCAGTCTGTCTGTTTCTCTCTCTGCCTCCCGGGCCCACACGTGGTCTATGTGGAACCACCTGCAATGATGTCCTCTTTTCCATCTCATTATATTTTTCTTGTGATTTTTGGATAATAACTTGAATTTATCTCATAGTCCAGCTTCCTCACATAGGAATCTAGTCTCCCATTTTTTTTCTAATAATAAGCCACAAATAGCTTAGCCCAAATTTATTCTTTTCTTTTTCCATTTTTTTAGTCATGAAATAAGAAAGTATATTCAGAACTAAAAGAGACTCTCAATCATGTCATCAAACGTTGAAGCAATTTTTATCTTTCTGGGCCATATTTTTAAAATTCTCTCATAATTATTCCTTTTATTCATATGTGCTTTGATGCATAATAATTACATTCAACTTGGGGGAATTGGTGCATATATGAGCTCCAATTCTTAAAGTAAGGATATTGATCTATGTTTCAGGCAGCAATGAAGGAGAATATGTGCGGGGATAGGTAGAAACAAAATGGTGAGAGGAACATAAAGAATTACTTTTCTTATACTGATACATTGCTATCAGTGTAATTCGTGAAAGAGAAAAAAATTAGCAGTGTGCTTTGGGAGAAGAGAACAGCCTCTGCCACAAATTCCCTTGTTACATTTCTATGAAGTAGGAAAGCTGTAGTAACTGTTTTATCGTCTGTTGGCTTTTCTCCAGCTTCTTCTTGCGTCATGCATAAAATGCTACCTCTTGTTACATTGATACATCATAAGAGTTTTTATTTTTGCTTCCTGCTAATGCGATGCTTTAATTTTTTGTTCAACAGGTTTTTCTTTTTGCATTTGATTTTTGATTGAAACATAATGTACATATTACTTAGGCACAATGTATCATTTTAATATGTGTGTGCACATATTACATGATGATAAATTAGGGGGAAAACCATATCCGCTGCATTCTCATTTGTTACAGTGAGTACATTCAAAACCGAGACTTTTCTAGCTGCTTTGAAATTTTTCAGTGTGTTACTGTTGATGATATTCACTGCACCCTACAATAGAACAATAGCAGCTCATTGTTCATGTTTAATTGTAACATTGTACCTGTTGACAAGCACTCTGTCAGAAAATGGTCTCTAATATATCATGATCCCCGTTGGTCTCTTTGCATTTAAAAAAAAAGGGACTTTTAAAGTCAACTGCTATCTCAACATACATAGGGTTTATTGATTGAGATTTCCTCCAGGGTAGTGACCCCTTGCCTTCAAAGGGTCAAGGAGTAAATATTGTAGGTCACTTTAGCCAAACGTTTTCTATTATAAACACTCACATTTATAGTTATCTCTTGGAAATAACCATAGATAATTTTTAAATGCATAGGCATTGCTGATTTTCAATAAAACGTCATTTACAAAAACATGCTATGAGCTGCAGATGGCTCATAGAAGATAATCCTGGAGTCCTAAGAGAGGAATGGTGCTTTCTTCCTTGGTAAACTTTTTCTTTGTAGATATTCGGTTTCTCAGAAAAGAAAACTCAAATTTCCTATCTGAAGGTGTTTGAGTAGTATTGTTGACACATGGAAGGTGGGAACTATATTTTTCAATATTTGTTACGCAGGTGACTCCTACTTTTAGGTTGCATTTCCCAACCTCTCAGAATCCAGATTTTCTATTTTTGTCCTCACTGTAAAACCTCTAGCATCCAAGTTTTGTGACTGAGGTCATCATAGGACTGATTCATTTCAGTTCTCTTTACCACCTGTTAGTGTTAAAGCCTCTGTGCTCCATCATTCTGCAAATAAACATGTTATGTTCCAGTATCTGCCTCTTCGGCACTTGATGGTTCAGTTTCCTTACCTTCCCCTAATGAATTATAACTCTATCTGCCCTTCCTTTTGCAAAAACTGGGTGATACAGCCTGCCATGCATTATCTTATCTTCCACTCCCAATTTCCTTGAGAGTTTATACAATTTTTAACACCTCACCCGCCCTAACTTTACTTTCATTTCAGTGGAGCTTCAGGAAGGAAAAGACACACATGTATATACCCAGCCGTATTTGCTTAGAGATATGTGGGCCTCACATAACATGAGAGGCGAACTGGAAAAGTGGAGAATGTCTAAGCAGGGAAAGTATTTAATTGTATTACACAAGAAATATCATAACCTTCATGTTTCTGAAAACCAATGCATCTGTTTTTAACCAAGATTCAGTCTACAGTTTAAGCCAGCCCTCAAATTTGAATATTTTAAAACCTTTCTTCAAAGAATCTTGATTAACACACACAAAACACATTACACAATCACGTGAGCATACAAAATACTGCGTCGTGACTACACCCTGATTGTATGTATGATGAATTTATTCCACGATCCTAGAGAATCAGTTGAAGAATTGTGTAGAACACGCTGGAAAGAAGCAAAGTCTTGCGAATAGTCTAATAAATTTTCATTTTATTTTAAAGTCAACAGGAAAAACCGCATGTATTTAAAGTGCATCATTTTGCATATTTTAACATTCATTAAAAGAAACATTCCATTGCAAACCATTTCTGAAACTAGAGAAATGGAGCAAAAAATTCTAGAAGAAAAGGAGAAAATTATCAGTAAGAATTAACAAGTTACCTGAAGTATAACTATTTCACGACATTCAATAACTCCTAACCCGCTACTGAAGTGACAACATTTATTCATAGCTAAGTATAAAAAAAGGATAACATGGCACATTGTTAAAGCAGCCTGGAATTCAGACAATTAATAGTCCAAATTCACTTACCCAAGTTTATATGGGTGTGTGTGTGTGTGCGTGTGTGTGTGTGTCTGTGTCTGTGTCTGTGTCTCTGTAACATCAACAAGTTTCTAAAATAGATTGTCTCTTATGTTTCTACCTTTTTTAAACATTGAAAAAAATTTCTTTCTGTGGTCATAGTAAATATTGTACGAGTAGAAATGCTGGGATTAAAATCCAGGGACTTGTTCATTCTAAGCACATACTCTACCACTTCTAACCTTGTTCAAAGTAAAAGTTAACGAAGTAACCTATAATATGTGCCAAAGCCGGGCCTGGTGGCATAGCTCTGTAATCACACCACTCTGTGAGACTGAGGCAGGAGGATCACAAGTTACAGGCACGCCTATGCAACTTAGTGACTTAGCAAGATCTTGTTTAAAAATAAAAATTTTAAAAAATGAGCTGGAGATGTAGCCCATTAAAAAGACTAAATTTTAGGGAAAATGTGACAGCAATGAGTTTCAGGTAATATGGTGTTCAGTATAGGCAATTTCAGTGGGGAAGTGGGCACACTCTGGTGATTATTAGAGTTGGACCTGTAGATGTAACTTTGCTAGTTACTAATGCAGATTTTCATCTGAGTCCCTAAGCAGTAAACTTGGTAATTCTCTTTATAGACAATTAGCCTTAACAGGATTTCTTCCTGACTGAATTATTAATGCCCAGTACAGTGCCTGGCATGTAATTAACATTGAAGAAACTTTGCAGATTTAGTCGCATTTGATTTTTGTTCTTCATATAGCCTAATTTCATAATATCCCAACAGACAAGCCGGAGATCAATTTGACAAAGTAGTTTATACTTTTTGACCACTGTCTTCTTTTAAAGCCATTGCATCCTAATGTACAAATAATAGTATCTGTAACAAAATGGTAACACTGAAAACATACTTTTCGATAATTTCTAAGCATCAAAGAATGTACTTATTAAGAAAAAACATTGATAATAAATGGGACTGTGTCAAATTAAAAAGTTTCTGCACAGCAAAGGAAATTATCAACACTGTAAAAAGAGAACGGATAGAATGGGAAAAAATGTTCACCACCAACACCTCAGATAGGAGGCTCATAACCAGAATATACAGGGAACTGAAGAAATGTAAGCCCCCCAAATCAATGACCCTATTGAAAAATGGGCAAAAAATGAAGAGGCAGTTCACTGATGAAGAAGTTCAAATGACCAACAAATACATGAAAAGATGTTCAACATCCTTAGGCATAAGAGAAATGCAAATCAATACACTGTTAAAATACCATCTCACTCCAGTGAGATTGGCCTATATCAACAACTCAAACAGCAATCAGTGTTGGCGAGGTTGTGGGGAGAAAGGAACCCTTCTGCACTGCTGGTGGGAGTGTAAACTAGTACAATCAATAAGAAAAGCAGTATGGAAGTCTCTGAAAAAATAAGAAATAAATATCACCACTGATCCAGCAGTACCTCTTCTGGGAATATTTCCGAAAGAATTAAATACTACATATAACAGAGATACATGTACACCCATGTTCATAGCAGCACAACTAACAATAGCTAAAATGTGGAAGACACCAAAATACTCATCAACAGACCAGTGGATACACAAATTGTGGTATTTATACACAATGGAATACTATGCATCTATAAAGTCCAACAGCGTGGAGGCTTTTACAGGCAAATGGAAGAAGCTTGAGAACATCATGCTTAGTGAAGTGAGTCAGAAGCAGAAGGTGAAACATCGAATGGTCTCTCTGATAGGAGAAACCCAGATCACCCTTATCTTAAGGAAATTAATGTGGAAAATAATGGGAACTGGGGGGTGGGGGGAGTAGGGCCAAAAGGAGAGAGGAGAAGGTCTTGTAACCTTGCTAACATACGTATGTAAACAAAACGCTCAAGATCACTGCAAACTTCAATTTTGCTCTTATATGTATCAATAAAATGGGAAAAAAACATTATAAATATTCTATAACTAAATTATCTAATGTTCATTTAACTGAGCAGAAAAGATGTATGATTTATTATAATACACACAGGTGCTAGTGGCAAAATATAAAATATCAAGACTTATCTTCTATTTAGGATAATGAAAAATATTACATTGAGATAATTGCAACAGATAATTTTTTTTCTATGCACTTTCCCTGACAACTGTGGCCTCAGCATATTGTCCGTTTCCAGGCAACCCTGGCAAGATCTTAAATTTTTTTCATATTTTCTGCATACACTTCCAAAAACATTCACTCTTTTATCTATATGATGTTTAATACTCATCACTTCTTCGTCTGTAAAGCAAGATGGACCTGGTTTTGATCATATCTGGCTATTTTCTTGTTGACCCCTCTATTTCCCGCTAATTAATTAAAAACATCACCTCTGAAAGCATCTCTCACACCTTATCCTCATAACTCCTATAATCAAAATACTTAACTGTGCAGAACAGTCTTTCCACTGTATTCAAATTAGGCTTAAATAGGTTCAACTGCTGCTCTTCCTCATTCTCATCCTGATAATGTCATTTCTATCAACTGCCATGAATATATTTAGACACTAATCCTATCTCATAAAGTGTCTTTTGAACTTCTGTTGAGATAAGCATAACTGTATGAATACTTGGATTTTTTGCCCTTGTAAGATGAAATTGCATGTAGGGTTTTTATGTACATGAATTAATTACATCCACATTCCAAGCAACAGCTTTTGTTTTACATCTTCTAACTTAAAACACTGGCCTGAATCACGACCCACGGAAAGATAGGAGTATATGGTGGAAAAATTTCATTAACGCCACCCCTGTTATATTTAATTACTCAAAGCTCTTTCAATCTGCAGACTTACATACTTCAGCTTCTGTTCACATAGTTTCTCCCTCACTGATAATACTCTAAGAACATTTTGAAACTTAATGATTAAAACATTTTTTTCTAAATAACCTTCCATATGAACTGATGCAGGATTTTCTAGTCTCAGGTAATTGTATCCTTCAGCGAAGCAAAACCAAAAATGGTGGCTTCTCTTATGCTCAGTTGCTTGAAAAATCAAATTCAAATCTCAACATTTTCATAAGCTTAGGCTTTAAGACTCAAATGAAGTGTGACTTACTTTCCCTCCACCCCGGGTATCTTTTACATGTTGCATGTTAACTGGTTATAACAGGTTATTTCCAACTGTTAGTTGCATCTGTCCTTAATAAAATTTAAAAAATAAATATTATTGAGTGGTTTATTGGAAGAATAATGGTTAGATTTTGAAATCTAGAGATGGAAGCAGAGGAGAGAATTAAGATATTAGTGTTAACACTTTGAGAATGTCTGTGAGAACATAGTTCAATGTGTGCTCTAGATATGGTCTAGGAACTGGTTTATGACTCCGAGAGACAGGTGGACAACTGACCCTTGATTTTGTTACATAGCATCTGAAATTCAGGAACGTTTTGGCTATGGCTTTAGACAACTGTGGGATGCTGAGAATAATAGAAATACTTATTTCCTGCTTCCTACACTTCAATGAGAATTTACTGCATATTGTATAAGCAGTTTGAAGAGGAATTACTGACAGAGACGAAGTAATACTACTTATAAATCAAGACACAGCTACACATATAAGTAATTCAGTGTGTACATGTAAAACTGCCACTGAAGAGGATATCTTGGCTTACAGAAGCTCTAAAGTGACCTACCTGCACATATACATTCTCATCTTCAGTGTGCACTTGCCTAGTAAGGATTTTGGGCCCAGTTAATATGGCCAGTCACTCAGACTTCATTGATTTCTCTTTTATTGTGATAAACAAAGTCAATTTTTTTAATCCAATAGGTATTAGTGTCCAAATGGCTCATTAATCTAAGCATATTGTTGGCCCATACTAATACAACTGACAGGTAATATTGAAGAAAATAAAGAATGTTTAACCTTAATACTGATATCCTTTAAACAAAGAACCAAACACATCATCAGAAAGAATGAAATAAATGAGCAAAGTAACTTGCATATAACGATATGTTGTTTTTCTTTTTTTCTAATATGCATTATGGATAAACAAAGTTAAAATAATGTTACAGAAAATACAATCTTAGCTGTTCTTTTAATTTGCCTCTATTTCCTTCTAGGCTTTATCTGATGTTGAACTGGACATACTATAGTCAAAACTCAGTTTAATCAAATGCTTTCATAATCAGCAGATGTACTAATAATTCTTTTTTCTCTTTAAACTTTCTATTGCATAGAATTCAAAATATAAATGGCAGCTTAAATTTGTAAATACATTCGTTTTTTTCCTTAGCCCTGCAAGACTGAGCATATTCATAGTTATGAGTGAACAGGTGAACACAAGCAATGAGAACCAAGAGGAAAAACGGCCCAAATATTCCTAGCTGAGACCTATATCCTGTGAATTTCAAATGTGCCTTAAATTTTGCATCTTCTCTCACATTAAGTTGATGTAAAATATTAAACACTCTTTGTTATGAGCATTGGTGATTGGGGAAGTTACTGTGCTATTTTTGATATTTGTTTGTTTTATGATGATTTGCTTTTTAGGTTTTTTTTTTTTTTTTAAAAGGGACAAACCCTTATTATCCTGATGGTATAATGAAGATTCTGTTGTCAAAAATCCCCAATGTTACCTTATTGCAAATACTCAAAAACTACATTAACAGAAAACATGTAGACAAGTATTTATCATAGATCTAGATGTAAAAATATTTATTAACAAATAACTAATGGAGTCTAGCAGTATGTAAAAAAACTAATGTCTCATGACCAGTGCATTTAATCTTAGGAACGCAATATTAGTTTAACAATAGAAGTAAATCCATGTAATTCATCATAATAACAGAATTTTTAAACTCTGAAACATCTCATTAGAAATAGAAACACATAAAATCCTTTCACACAAAATGGCCCAACAGTTCACCAACAAGTAAGTTGCTAAATTATACTATAGTAATATGAAAAAATACTATTTAAAAAATGTATTGACATACTAGCCATGCGATTTTCAACAAGAGGCCAAAAATGTGCTGGAGAGAGGATAGCCTCTTTAACAAATGGTACTGGGAAAACGGGTGATCCATACGCAGAAGAATGAATCTAGATCTACAATTTTTACCTAGTATTACATCAGATCAAAGTAGATCAAAAACCTAAATATTAAAACAGAAACACTGAAACTGCTGGACTATAAAATACATAAAACTCTTAAAGACAAAAGCATAGGTTAGGATGTTCTCAACAAAACACCTATTGCACGAGATAAAACACCAAGAGTCAACCAAAAAGATTATATTGAATTAAAAAGCTTCTGCACACCAAAGGAAATAATGAACAGAATGAACGGAGAATTGACAGAATGGGGAAAAAATTGCCAAGCACTTCTTTAACAGAAGGCAAATGGCTAGAATATACAAAAGACTAAAAATAAATTAGGCTGGTAAATAAAAGACCTACTGAAAAAATGGGTAATTGACAAGAATAGACAGATATCAGAAGAAGTACAAATGGCCAAAGAATACATGAAAAAAATGTTCAGCGTCTTTAGCCATTGGAGAAATAGAAATCACAGCAAAACTGAGTTTCCTTCATATTTCAGTATGAATGGCTCTTTTCAAGAACTCAAAATACAACAAATGTTGGCAAGGTTTGTGGAGAAAAGGAAAGCCTTCTGTGTCACTGGTGGGCTGCAAACAGGTTCAATAGCTATGGAAATCAGTAAGAGATTCCTCAAAAGAAAAATAAAACATGGAATCAGATACTCCATTTGAGCCAGCTATGTCTCTTCTGGGGAATCTTTCTAAAAGATTTAGAGTCACAATATAACAGAGATACATGGTACCCATGTTTCTAGCAGCACAACTCGTAAGAGCCAAATTACAGAAGCTACCAATATCTCCATCATCGGGTAAGCGGATAAACAAGAATAGCATAGACACAGAATGGAGTACTACTCTGCCATAAAGAAGGATACGCGGGAAACAATTGTAAAGATGGATGCACCTTTAGGCCGTTATGCTTAGTGAAATGAATCAGACTCAGAAGATTTTAAACAGGGAGATAAAGTTTATCAAATGGCAAAAAGTACTTGGGAAGCAGAGATGACAGGCTGGGAAAGGGGAGGGAGAAAAAATGATAATGATGCAATACATACATACATATATGTACCAATTCAAGTTGAATGTAATTATTAAAGATCACAAATATATTCATGAAAAGAATATTTTGGTACATATATCTCATAAGCCTTATGATTAATGGAAAAATTCAGACACAAATGCCTACATATTTAGTAATGTAATTTATATGAAGTTTCAAAAACTAAAAAATTCTAATGGCCAAATGTCATTAATTAACAGGGGCTGGAGTAAAGAAAGAAGCTGGCAGACAAGCCGGAGGAGTCTGGAACAGATGGAAGCGGTCTGATGTTGATTTCCATGGCAATTACCTGACTAAGCGCATTTGTGAAAAATATAACTTGGAATGGAAAAAGGAGATCTCGTGGAAGCAGAAAGTGGAAATGTGGCCACCAGAAGCTAAGAAAAGTGGGGAAAGAAAGGGAAGATGTTAATCAAAGCCCACTGGAATATATGCCAAAATAACTCTGAAAATGATATACTGAGTAAGATTTCAGAGAATGCACGGCAGTATTAAAGTTTATAGTATGTCAACTTTTCTTTTTAAAAATGGAGTAAAACTGAGAAAACTGCACATGAAGACATAAAATGACCGGTTACATATTAACGTAGTAAGATTTTAAAATTTCTGGCTGTATAGTAAAATAATTTGCTTCAAAAATCACATAAGTAAAAGGTGCAAAGTTTCACTTAGACTGGAGGAATGAGATTTAGTGCTTGATTGTTGTGCACCACCTGCACTATGACCACAGTTAATAATAATGTGTTGGATTGTATGGAATGAGGAAAAATAGAAAGCATTTCCCTTAAGTCAGGAACAGGATAAGACTAACCACTCTCCCTGCTCCTTTCAATACGGTACTTAAAATCCCAGGTACCGCAATCATGCGAGAGAATGAAATAAAGGGAATTCATATAAAAGAACAAGAAGTTAAACTATCCTTATTTTCAGATGACATAATTCTCTACATAGAAGACCCCGAAAACTCCATCAGAAAACTCTTAGAACTGATTCAGCCAAGTTGCAGTTTACAAACTAACACAAAAAACTAGTAGCATTCTTCTACACTAACTTACTGTGAAAGAGCTCAGAAAAATTTCATTCTCAATTATCCTTCCCAAAAATTAAACAACTAGGAATAAAACTAACCAAGGAAGAGAAGGATCTCTACAAAAAAACTATATTGTGCTGAAAAGAGAAATTGAAGAGGACTTTAGAACATAGAAAGACATCCCCTGCTCCTAGGTGGGCAGGACTAATATCAAAACAGCCATATTATCAAAACTGATACACAGATTAAATACAATTCTGATCAAAATACTAAAAGTATCTTTTCACAGAACTAGAAAACAAAATCCTAAAATTCATTTCAAGCTCAGAGAGATCCAGAATAACCAAAGAAATCTTGAGCAGCAAAACAAAACCAGGTGGTATCACAATTCTGGACATCAAGTTATATTACAAACTAACAGTCGTAAAAACCATATGGTACACAGAGGTTGACTGATAGACCGAAACTCAGGATGTAGAGACAAGCTCAAGCACCCTCAGCTACTTGATTTTCAACAAAGGAGCCAAAAGCCTATACTGGAGAAAGGACAGCCTCTTCAGTAAATGGGGCTAGGAGAACTGGATATCCACACACAGAAGTATGAAGCTAGACCCACATCTTTCACCATGTATTAAAATCAAATCAAAGTAGATATTAAAAATAGAAACACTAGGGGGCTGGAGTAATAGCTCAGCAGTTAAAGCACTCGCCTCACAAGTGCTGAGTACCTGAGTTTGATTCCCCAGTACCACGGTTAGGGCGAGGTGGCACACGCCTGTAATCCTAGCATTCAGGAAGCTGAAGCAGGAGGATTGTCATGAGTTTGAGGCCAGTTTGAGCTATATAGTGAGCTCAAAACCAGGCTGGACTACAGAGGAAGACATTGGCTCAGAATATAATAAAAATTTAAAAATAAAACCATTGACCCTCTTAGAGGACTTTTCAAAATAGGTAAAACTCTTAAAGATATAGGTGTGGACAAAGACTTTCTCAATAGAATACCTGACGGAAAAGAAAGCCCAGGTATTAACAACTGGAACTGTATCAATGAAAAGGCTTTCGCAGGATGGAGGTGATTAGCTCAGTGACCAGAGCACTTGCCTAGGAAGTGCAATGCCCCCGGTTCTATCCCCCAGCATCACATACTAGCTGGGTGTGATAGCACACACCTGTAATTTCAGCATTAGGGAGGCTGAGTCAGGATGATTACCTCAGCTACATAGTGAGTTGAGGACCAGTCTGGACTACAGTGAGGGACCTTGTCTCAAAAGTAAATTAAAAAAAAAAAGCCTTTTCATAGCAAAGGAAACAATCAACACAGTGAAGAGACAGCTGATGGAACGGGAAAAAATCGTCACTTATTCTGCAGACAGAAGGCTAATAACAAGAATAAACAGAGAAATGAAGAAAAACAGCCTCCTCAAAATAAAAGGCCTAATTAAAAACAGGCAATTGAAATACATATAACAGTTCTCAGAAGAAGAAACACAAGTGGCCAACCAATACTTGAAGAAACATTCAACATCTCTAGCCATTAAAGAAATTCAAATCACAACAATACTGAGAAAGCACCTTATTCCAGTAAGAATAACTTTCATTTAGAACACAAAAGCAAAAGGTGCTAGTGAGAATATGGGAAAAAAGAACGCTGTCGCTTTGCTGTGAGCACTGCAAACTGGTACAACCACCGTGGAAAACAGAATAGAGGGTCCTCGGAAAGCTGCAATACGTATTCCATTTGCCCCAGCAATACCTCTTCTGGGTATATTTCCAAAAGAGTTTCGAGCTCCGTATAACACAGATACCTGGCTACCTATATAGCCGCACAAGTAATAATATCTATATCACGGAAGATGTCAAAAAGTCCGTCAGTTGACTCATGGATAAAGAAAACAGGTGTACATGAACCATGGAGCAATACTCTGCCATAAATATGGACAGATTGGAATCATTGGTAGAAAATGGACGTAACTTGAGACCATTAGGCTTAGTGAAGTGAATCAGACTCAGAAGATGAGATGTCATTTTCTCTAATAAAAGAAACGCAAAGTGCAAATAGGTCTTCTAGTCAAATGGGTGAGATATTGGGAGGGAGAGGGAAGGAAGGGGTGGGGGGCTTGAGAGGAGAAGGGGCGGGAACATGAAGGTGATGCAACAGCTATGTGCGTAAATTCTCAAGTTTAATGTCACCGCTGTATTTTGCAAATTCACACTAATAAAAAGGAGAAAATAATAATGTGTTGTCTATTCCAAATCATTTAGTTAAAGAATAGATTTTTAAGGTTCTCACAACAAAATGATAAGTTGATGAGTTGATATATATGCTAATTAGGTTCATATATTTTTGGAATTTACAAATATATCAAAGAATCACATTATACTGTGTAAATATTCACAATTATCAGTTGTTCATCAAAATGAAAAGCTCACAGAAATGTCTTTCTATAATAGGCAAATTTTAATATATCTATGATATATAATAAAACTTAGTCAAATTAAAACTTGATATATGGTATTAGCATAGAGGTCATAGAACTTTGCCACAGGAAGGCACACAAGAGGTCATGGTCTTCTACCTAGATATTCAACTGAGCATCTTTAAGGACAAAAAACTTAGTTCATATACAGTGAAAGGTGGCTAGGAGTTGTTAATAATGGAAAATGGAGTGATATTTCAAACAGAAATTCCTTACAAATTACGAAAAATTTCAAAATTACTTAGATTTAGTGGTTTTATATCAGAAGAAATATTAGTGCCTCTAGATTTCTGAGCTAATAAAAAAATCCTCAAACTCTTAACCTTAAGATACCCTCCTGGAGTTAGTACAATCTGTGTAAATGTATCTCTCTATCTCTCTTTCTCTCTGTCTCTCTGTCTCTCTCTCTGTCTCTCTCTCTCTCTCTCTCTGTCTCTCTCTCTCTCTCTCTCTGTCTCTCTCTCTCTCTCTCACATCTCTATTTTTTTGGTCTTCAAGCAAACTTAAACACAGCACATATTAATAATAAATACTGTTTGAATTGCAAGTGACAGAAATCCAATTTAAACACAACTATGACACAAAAGGACATTTTGTTTATTCATTTATGTCCACATTACAGAAAAACTCAAGGACAGGTCTGGTCTCAGGTGCATTGGCTCAGGTTGCTCAAATGATATCGTCCAGCATTTGTTAGCTACTTTCCACTTCTTATGTTTGTTTTCTTAAACTTTGAAGTTATGTTCAGGTTTTCCTCAAATAATACAGTTACTGCATAACTTATTATCCAAACCAGGCCAGTGTTATTACTAAATCCAATGTAACTATGAGATTGAGTTGATAATGTCCTAGGCCATTGGGATGTAAAGGACCAAAATAAGTTAAACACAAGCAACCTTTTGTTTATATAATTCCACTTTGCAGGTTCACAAAGGAACATATTTGATTCTAACCATGTCTGAATTAATCTTTGTGGTTGGGAAGATGCGTTGCACTGATATGTCAGCTTAAAACTTTTGTTTATCTCTGGAGCTAACGTTAGCCCCAAAAGCCGTCAAATGACCAAATCTGGATGTCTAAAGGAAAATCAAGAGTCTATTAGAATAAAGAAAAATAGAAAATAGATGTACAAAAGATTTCCATGGTGTAGAACATGTATTTTCCTACTAATTTAACACATACTTGATTAATTTTTATATTTTAGGAAGTTTCTTTAATGTTTGTAACATGTTGAATTACTCTGTCAAAGTGCAAATAGAATTAGAGTAGAACTTAATGACTTTTATCAATCAGTTAAAAGCACCACATGGTTGCAATGAGTAGATTAGACTGAGGACTGCATTCTATATTAGTTCTAAAAATCAAACTTTAGTTTTAAGTCATAAACTTTTAGAAATTTTTAAATATCACACATCCTTCTTTTACTTATCACTATTACTTCATCTATATTTTGTGAAATTTCTATTAACTTCCTTTTGCTTTTGTGAAATGAATCCACTGAAATTATGGTTTGTGTGTGTTCTACAGAGTTTGGTTTTTCCTGTCAATCAAGATTGGAAGCATAGCTTGTAATATGGGCACGTAATGGTTCATCCAAGTCATTTCAGCCACTTTATATTGTTTAAAATTGAGAACCACAGGGAACTCTTTTCTTCCGTCTGCATCAGAGCACTTTTCAGATGGTTCACTCTTTTTACCAAAAACAAAACAAGTGTTCTACACATGAGGTACATTTGTCAAAATTTACATTGGAGAAACAAACAAATCTCAGAAAATTAAAAGTAAAACCATGAAATGCATGCTCCTGTTTTTGCTTTACCTTACTTCCTTCTGAGAAATATGAACGAGGACACATTCCGTCCACATATCTCCCATTTCTTTCTTCCTCTGTGCCCTTCTTCCACAATTTTAAGCCACTTCCATGTGCTACAATGCCATTGGCTTTCTGTGGTGTCCCAATTGCCTTTCTCCTTCTATACCAAGTTTCTTAATTCTAAGTTCACTGGTAATAAGCCATCTTTACCTAAAATCTCTAACCACAACTCAAATATAGCAAGTTCCACATTTAACACAGCATCTCTGTGTAGAAAGCTCTGATGTTAAATATTTGTATCCAGGAAAGACTGTAAAGTGGACACCAATCATCACTAAAGAGTTCCACAAGGGTCCCAAATACTTTCTTCTCCATGTAACTGATACCAAGCCCTGCAAAGTATATAATCTATTCATTCATTGAATACTTTAATGACTTATCCTTGCTACTGTTAATATTATTCTATCCATCATCAATTCTCATCCACATTATTTTCTATTACTCTAAGATGACTACTCCCTGTTTCTAGGTCCATTATTTTATTTTATTTATTTATTTATTTTTAGACAGGGTCTCACTCTACAACCCAAGCTGGGCTCGAACTCATGGCAATCCTCCTGCCTCAGCCTCCCAAGTGCCTAGGTCCATTCTAGCAATAAGGAGATCTTTCAAAATGCAATATAAACTTCTGCTTTCAGTTCTGGCTGAGTAACTGCAGGCAGCTAATGTTGCCGCTAATAACAACCAGAAAGAAATGAAAATAAGTACAAAAAATTCCACTCAGTAATCTGAGATCTCTGATTAAAAGGACAATGCAGAGAAGTGAGCCCAGCATTCTACAAGCTCTTCTACTATTCTGAAAACTACCGCCTCTCAGCTTTGGGCAAGGGGCTAAGAATTCTGTTCGAACATGGAAGATAAGAAGGCAACAGAGTTTGTTAATCTCTTGGGGTTTAAGAAACAGAAGATTAGAGATTGAGACAAAGCAGCCAGGATGTGTAAGGATGAGCTCCTGATGGAAAGAAAGACATTGCGGTGACTTGCGATACTTGGCAGAGCTGCCCCCAAGGTATTTGCTCAAATTTCACAAGTCACTAAAAAATGAAGAAGAAATTTTCATATTTAGCCTACATATTTCCAAATAAACTATCTCAAAACTAAGTAGGTTAAAACAACAGCAACATTAATTTGCTCATGACTGCTTATTTCGGAAAGGCTTAGAAGATTGTCTTGGCTCTACTCCCTGTCAGCCGGGTTGCTTTACGGCTAGAGACTGAAATCCCTCGAAGGTTCACTTCCGCCCCACTTATACGTCTAGCAGTCGATACTGGCTACTGGTTGAGATCCAATGGAAATTGTGACCTAACAATTTCTTATGGTATTCCATGAGATTGTCTGGCTTCTTTATAACATGATGGCTTAGTTCCAACGGAAAATATTTTTTAGAGGAAGGAAGTCACACCTCTTATGATTTACTTATAGGAGTGACACAGCACTGTCTCCATCAGAGAAGCAGGTGCACTCACATTCAAAAGAACACGTACTCTATCTCTTGAGATCAGCAATAAATTTTAAGAACATGTAGGAAGTGAAATGTTGGTACACTCGTCTTTGAAAAATAAGTTATCTTGACAAAGGAAAGATAAACACAATTTATATCAACATCGCAGTGTAGAGAAGACAGATTTGAAGTCAACAACTCAACAAAGAAGACAGTCCTTTGAAACTCTTTCACCCCTAAGTTGGGATACATTCGGAGCTAGGCTCCAAAAATTGAATGTAAAGTAGAAAAAGACAAGTTCAGGAAAGTTGCAGTCTAGCTTCCAGTTCATTTAGAGCCTTGCAGAAATACTTTTTCTTTACTCCTTCTTTCTCTTTGAAATTTTGACTGTCTCAGGAAAACATATCTTCCAGAGACGTTATAGTTTTTACATACAATATATGGCATAAAGTTAAAAATTACCAGATTAAAGCATTGCGGAAGTTATAAATATAGTTTTTCTATTATAAAATTTGTTATATTAAAATAGACTATGATAAACTAATTTATTAGTAGAGTAAGCATTTAGATATAACTTTTAGGAGATATAGTGCATTACCAAAATGTTTGGTCCATACAAGACAGAAGCAAAAAGAAAAAAAATACAGAGAACAAATACAAAAATAGTAGGATAGCAGACTTAGGTCCAACTTGATTACATTAAGCTTAATGGTCTAAAATTCAAACCAAATAGGTCATTTTTTAAATTAAAAAATCACAACAAAACTACCTGTCATTTAACACCAGTACACTTAAAAACTCAAGATAGAAATTAGGTAAAATTAAAGAACTTATAATTATACTCAACCATTATTAGGTACAAGAAAGATGCTTTGGCTATATTAATAACAGACAGGCTAGACTCCAAAACAAAAATCATTGCCAGAGTTTAGAAAGGTCACTTTATAAGGACAAGAGAGTGAATCCATCAATAAATATATGCCATGCAAGATAACTAGCTTCAAGATACATGAAAACAATTTAACAGAAGTATCAGAAAAAAATCACTAAGAATAAATTAGATTTAAATAACTCTGGCGAACAAAAGGATGCTCTACCCAAATGCCCTTTCTAGAAAGAATTTGCTACCCCAACTGTTAGCTCTCTCAGATTCTGTCTCTGATGCAGGAGCTCTTTTTTTTTTCTGAGAAAGATTCTTACTTGGTAGTCCAGGCTGGTCTTGAATTCACGGCAATCTTCCCACTTCATCCCACTAAGTGCTGATATTTAAAGTATGTACCACTATTCTTGGCTTATGTGATACCGGGGAATCAAACTCTTTAACCACTGAGCTATGGCCCTCGCCTTCAGAAAGATACTTTAAGGGAATGCTTGAACAGGGGAGACTCAGATCTAGTTTTGACCATGTCAGGGGCCCACATATAATGGCTACTTATGACTTTTCCACCCTCTGGGAGATAATTCTGTGGAGCCATGTACATTTCAGTGAGGTCCATTGGATTAGCTGAGGCATTGTGGGGGACACAGTGCAATTCGTGCTATTCAGAGTTCCTCTGCATAATACCTCTTCATTATTTTAAAATATTTAATTGATAACAAATATATTTTACAGTTGAGAAGTACAACATGATGATTTGATATATACATACCCTGTTTAATAAATATCATAAGGAACACAATTAACACACCTATCATTACATACTCTGTACATTACACACCGGAATTGGTTCATCTTGTAATTCCTTAGCTATTTCTTAAGATTCCACATTGTTTTCCAGTATTTGTCTTACTGAATTTGGCATTTTTCCACTTAGCAGAAAAGCCTTCTAGGTCTAGCTTTGCTGTCACAATATCAGTGTTATCCCTTTTACAGGTATTTTTCTCCTATAAATGTCTTCCACAGAAAATGTGTGCTCACCATCAGCATTTGGCTAACTCAAACTGATGCTTTTGGAAACTCTATCAACAACATTGTCTCATAAATAGTTGATATTTTGTGTATATTATATCTAGCAGCTTTAAAGACGAAGTTTGTAAGGTTGCACATGTAACAGACTTGGACATATTATAGGTCATATAACAGATTTCAATAAACTTCGAAGAGCCAAAATCATACAAGTTATATTTCAAAATCCCAACAAAATTAAAGTATTGGTATGAATTAGTACCAATAAGATATCTAGAAAATCACCAAATATTTGTGCTAACTAGCATACTTCAAAAAAAACTATAGATAAAAGAATAGGTAAAGAAAATCTTGAGGTCATATCATAAATGAGAATATTCAAATACCCAATAAAATATAGAAATGCACTCAATATTATTTATCTGGTAGATACATTAAAATCACAATAAAATACAACTAAAAGCTGGATACGGTGGTTTACAGGTATAATTCTAATGCTCTGGGAAGTTAAAGCAGAAGGATGATAAATTTGAGGCTAGCCTGGGTAAGTTAGTAAAAACCCTTGTCAAAAAAAAGTAAAAGGGTTAGGGATGTAGGTCAGTGCAAAGGCCCTCGGTTCTCTCTTCAGAAACAAAACCAAAACACAACAGAATAAAATAAAATGCCAGTAAAACACACACACACACACACACACACACACACACACACACACACTGCAATTACTAAAAAGCAAATGAGTGACAACATCAATGGTGGCAGAGATGTGGAAGAGTACAGCTGTCACACACTGCTGGTGGGAGTGTGAATTCATTGACCAGTATCTACCAAAACTGAACAACCGTTTCTCCACTAAGTCCCAGGTGTAGCATATACATAAGAAACACGAGAGCAGGCTCCAAAAGACATGAAGAGCTTTCATACAAGCACTGTTTGTAATAACTAAACTGTATCGACTGAAAATTAGCTATGTAATATTCATGCAACAGAAGGCTAGGAAGCAATCAGAATTAACAGGTTTGTACAAGACAGTAAGTTATTCTCACAAGCAATGTTGACCCAAATAAGAGAGAAGGATTAGGCATACTTCCGTTCAGGTTATATAAAATTCAAAAGCAGGCCAAACTAACTCGTGGTTTAAAAGGTAGGTAGGGCCAGATACTGGAAAGGGGTAGAAGGCTTTAGTATGTAGTAACGGTACTGAATTTCTCTATCTGAACAATTTCCTTGACAGGCTTCTATATGAAGGGTTTAGTGGTTTCTTCTTTCATCTTAGGTAATATTTTATTGTTCTCATGTGTACATTGCTTTTCTCTGCATTTCAACACTAATTGTATTTACAGCAGTTCTAGTATCACTTTGTTATAATGGATGCAAAGATTTGAGAAAAAAATTCATCTCTCATAAACATTATGGCTCATCTCCAAATCCATGCATTTTATGCAAGTGGAAAATATGGCTGATTAATACTCCATTGTGTGCATATCACATTTTCTTTGTTCTCCCCTCTCTTGGTGGGGATCAACATGTTGAGGGAAATAAGTTAGACTCAGAGATTCAAATATCAAATATTCTCCTTAACATGTGGAATTTTAAAAAGGTGACAAGAGAGTAGAAGGAAGATTGTTATTGACAAGAGAAAGTAAGTAAGAAGAATGGGGAGGGAACTTAAGATTGGGCAAGATGAGGGATGATTATAATCAAAATATATCATACACACTGAACTCGCCAAAAAAAAACTGTGAAACTAGGAACATGAGGGAAAGAGAGGAATGGGAGGGAATGCTTAAAGTATATTATGTGCATGAACAAAACACTCACATTTTACCTGAGAAAGAATCTGGTATTCAATTACTGTTTGTAAATATGTCATACCCTGTATCAAGTATTAAGACAATATATGGACTTTAGGCATGACCTATGTATTCTGGAATCCATTTTTCTCTAAATTTTGTGTTTCTACTCAGAGTTAAGTCTGAGCTATTTTAGACTAACCAGGGAAGTGGAAAACAGAGTCCAGCTGAAAAATGAAGGTAGAGCAATCATTTTCAAAGAAGGAGTTGAAAATGAAGTTATAAAATATCAATTATTAAAAAACAGAAATGATCAAAAGGGAACACTGACATATCAGAAAAGTAAATACATAAAATAGCTGTCACGTCATCTTAGTTACTGTGTTATTACTGGGACAGAATACCTGGCATCTATAATTCAGAGGAGGAAAGATTGATTTTAGCACACAGTTTCAGAAGGTCACAGTTCATACTTGGTCGGCTGGCGATGATGAAGCACAGCTGGAGAGCTGTTCACTGCAAGGCAGACAGGAAACCAAGTGAATGAGGAACCGGTCAATGTCTGGAGACCTGGAAAACGACAGAGCTTTCCCAGGAGGATGCTGTAACGATGTTTCTTCTTCCTTCCTTTATGTATTTCAAGCTGTCCCTTGGGCCCCACACACACCCGGAGTGGGTGTCTCTCCCTCGTTTTATGGCCCACAAGTCAATAACACCCTCAGGAGATATTTGCCCTGGGCATCCCCTGAATCTCAAACTGACACAGTCCCTCCAGGTCCAAATCCAAGGATCTGTTCCTTCTAGCCGGGCCCACCTCCCAATAACACACAGTTAAATAGATATCCCACTATACCCAAATGCACAAGGCTTTTGGGAGATATTCCAGATCCAAACTACAACACATATTTAAGATTTGGGGTAGAAGAAAGAGGTTGCACTACTGAAATTTAGAAGCTCAAAAGTGGCTTCCTAAAGAACGACCATTAATTCTTCCTCAAGCCTTCTTTTTCTATCCACTTCAAACATTACCATCTCAATAAAGTGCCATTTATTAGTAAAGGCTAAAATGGGGCTCCGTAGACATCTAGAGGAAGAGACCTGGATGAGGAGATACATTTATATAGAAGATAACAGAAAAGATTCTGCAGACATTGGTTAGACTGAGAAATGAGGACTTTCTTCCTTAGGAATTATAATGGTAACCTTGGTAACTGTAATGTTTACAAAGCGAATTGCACGATGCAGTATATTTTCTATTTCTATTAAAATATATCTGTTTTGAGAATAAAATTTACCTTTAATTTAAAATTTACTACTGAAAAATACAACATCTGAAATAGAATATTCATTGACCACTTTTAAATATGGATTAAACAAATTGATAAAAAATTCTAAACTGAAGTCTAAAATGAAAAGAAATCCAAAGCAATGGATAAATATTTCACACAACATTCAATATTCCCACATACAGATATGTGGAATCCAGAAAAGGAGAAATACTACTTCAGAAGGTAAACTGAAGAAATTATCATTTAAAAATTTCTAAAATTACTGAAAAAAATTAAAAACTTGTACCATGAACATTTTAAAATTGGATTTTTATTTAGCAATAAAATATTCATATCATATTACTACCTATTTTAGTCATATAGAGATTAGGTATTTTCAATCAGCATGGACTATTTTTGTTTGTTTTGAGACAGGGTCTTTCTCTGCAGTTCAGATTGGTTCTATACTCAGTATGTAGCCCGGGTTGTCCTACCAAAAAAATATTCTTTTCCACTCAAAGATGAAAACGATTCCTTCAATGGTCACAGGAACACTACCTCACAGGATAATTTTAACAATGAAATGTATGTGAGGTACTATGTTGGTTAGGGTAACCTAGATGACACTTCTGTAACCAAATGAAAAATCTCCTGGCTTCCAATAACACAATTCTGTTCTCTACTAAGTGTCCTTAGTAATCCAGGTGAAAGCTTTTACTCTGCACCTATGGCACCCTGTGTCTGGAACTAGGGCAGAAGAAAAAGAGTAGAAAAGCCATGGGCTGCCTCGTGAAACCTCTCCCTAAATGAGAAACACTGTCCTGTGCACTGACTGAAATTGAGACTAGACCAACGTTCTCTGTGATAGGGCCAAGTAGTAAATATTTTCAGCTTTGGGAACCATATAGAGTTTCTAGCTTGCACTTAATTTTTTTTTTTTTTTGGACAAATCTTTTGAAAATGTAGAATGAATTCTTGGCTTACAGGCTACTCAAAAATCTTTGCAGAATGTAGTTTATTGACCCTGGACTGAAGCAAATCTGGTGGCCACCTCTACATCAAGGGAGCAGAAGGTGAAGTCCTACCATAAGCTCCAGGAGGAAACTGAAAGTATTTTTGGAACACACCAATGACTACAAAGGCTTAGCAGCATCGAACATGAGAAGATGCTCAGTCCTTCTTATTCCTTCATCACCACGATCACTGTCACTGACATTTTCTGATTCTGAGGCTTGCTTTCCATTCTCCCAAGGTCACCAAGCTGCCTTTGTGGAATATGTTCAAAGCAGAGGCAGAAGAGGAATGGTAGGACATTAATCTTCCTCTTTCTCTAATGCACTTCCTCCCCTTCTGCCCTGCTGGCCTCTAGGCTGCTGTTGTTGGAGATGTGCCTCTTTTTAGCTGACGCTTTGACATGCCTCAAGTTCCAGCTGCGGTATATTAAAATAATTGCTCCAAACTCAGGAAGTAGGGATTAGAGGATCACCTGGTTGATTTTGGTCTTGCAGGCTCTCTGGGCTGCCATTAGAGCTCCAGCATCCCAAGGAACCATAGCTACCAAAAAATTATATCTTTGTTTATAAACAGCATTTCATTAATAGTAGCTGGACTATGTAAAGTAGTTTTCTGAATGGGTACTTAGTGCTCACTCTATCCTTCCTTGAGAAGGAAAATAAAATTTGTCATCCACTGGTATTTTCAGCTGCTTTTACTGAAAAATGTAACTCATACTCATTCGTTTGCAACTATGGGCGATTTAAACAAGAGTCCAATAAAGACCTATTTTCTAGGTTTTACAGAAAAATAAATCTTATTCTCTAAAAAAAACAACCTGCTTTTGCTACGATTGTGAAAGTACTAAGAAACCTCACAGTATTAAAAATCCATAATAAAAACAACTGCTTAAAATGAAAAGATATTTTTAGAGTTCAAAAGACCAAGCTACCAATAGTGAAATTTCCTTACCTGAAGCAATTTTGAAGCCAATTTGTGCATGTGTGTTTATTCGATATGTAACTCATCTAGAACATGCTTATATAAATTTTGATTTTAGAATAATGAATTTTTTAAATCTCAGTAGCAAATATTCCCTATACGCTATGTCAATCTCTGTCGATTCCATCCCCCATTCCATTACTAAAAACAAGTCTCTTAGCTTGATTTATGAATACTCCATGATGTTGCAGCAAGACTTGAGTAATAAACTTGGATGGCACTCATCTAAGGAGACAATTTTGCATGAGCCTTATGCATTTGTGCACATCTTATGAGTGAGACACCAAGTGTCTTTCATTACAGACACCTTTTCAAGGATATTTGTATAACAAATGATCTTGGGAAAAACAGTGTGTCTCTGGAGCAAAGGACAGTCATGTTTACTTCTCATCAGGAAGAATCAAATTCCCTAAGGTCATTTTCCTCTCCTGTAAGTTAACCAATTGCATAGGTAGGAATCATCTGGCCTTCTTTGCATTGCCTTGGAGAACTGGAGCTTGGGAAATTGACGTAAAAACACTGATGGTTTTGTGTTTGCTTCTATTGCTGCTTAAAAAATACCACAAACTTAGGGGCTTAAACTGTATTATCTTATAGCTCATGAGACTGAAAGATTAACGTAGATCACACTTCACCAAAAATATGGCGGTAACAGGACTGTCTTCTTCTGGACTCTGGAAAAAGATGTGGGTTTGCCTTTTTCAACTCACAAAGTTGCCGTGATTTCTTGGTTCATAGTGGCCCTCTGCGATCTCAAAAGTCGGTATGGTAACACTTCTCAGATCCTGAATTGGTCTTCAGCTCTCTTTCTCTGATTCCAGCCAAAAAATATTTCCCCATTAAAGATCCTGTGATTAAATCAGTCAGGCCTGCCTTGATAATCCAGAATAAACTCTCCATCTCAAAGTCTCTAGCCTAGTAGTCTCCTACTTCCTGGGCAGCCTCAAAAGAGAGGCAGGCTCATTTGATAGCTCAAGAGCATGGCAAAATCTGAGCTTCATTCCAGTTTTTGAAATCATTATTGTCAATTTAGAAAATGAATTCAAAAAATGATTGTAATGTTCATGTGATATATATGTGCACAATGGGCTAAAGCTCAATGTAACCATTGTGTATCACATATAAGTACTAATAAAAATGGGGGGGGGATTTTTGCAAGCATGACAAACTTTAAGGAAAATGATACTAAGCATTAGTCTCATTTTAAAAATTCATAAAGTAGTTAATATTTTAATGTTAGAAACAGATGTTCCAACTATCCAGGTCAAATGAACATAAGAAAACTGTTAAGTAACCACCAAATAACTATCCCCTAAGTCAGTAATTCTCAAGATGTAAAAGTCAAATATTTTAACCTGAACCCCAGATTACTCTTACTTGGGTGGTGTTGAAAACACTTAGAGAGAAAAGCCACATGTGAGTATTGGCTTAGACCTGAAGTTACCTTTTTTACATGACCTGCATTTATTTCCAACCAGTTGTAGTTATCGGTTGCCTTTCTACCTAGATTGACGAAGGATTGGCTTTTAATGTAATTCTAGAGTCTCCAGAGCTCTCACTATTCTCAGCTTTTCTTCACTAAAGAACATTTTTCACTTAACGGTGTTATGGCTCCATAAGCAATCAGCCATATTTGGACTTCAATGAAAGCAAACAAGATGAGTGGAAAGAGCTACACTCCAAGGGCTTCCTGTGTCAAGCTGTTCTCTGGGATTGTATTTGCAAATAAAATAACTTTAGCTTCGTTTATTCTGTTGCAAAGGTTTATGTAACATTTTGGAATCACAGTTTTAGAAAAGGTCATAATGGTTCATCACGGGAAGATATAAACAATAGACAACCTTATTGGACATAAACTGAGATGCTATTTCTAAATACTCCTTTTTTTAATGCACAGCACAGTTATACTAGCAGCTCACATGAATTTACAACCTATTACCTAGCAAGTAATTACAGCCTCAAAAGTCATGAAGGACACAAAAATCACAAAACCCTTTTCATAAATGATGATGGTGACGTTTTCAGTCATTTTATGTTGCCTAAATATTCACATTATGCACAGTCACTTAGTTCTTGGCTTATTGTTATTTGGTATCTGATAAAAGATATTTGTAGCTGATATGGTAAAAATATTGCAATTTACTTTTATAGCCATATATATATATATATATATATATATATATATATATATATATATATTGCAAAAGCATATGTAAGTGTTAACATGATCTTGTGGTGACATTTGGGGTAGATCAAATCCTATTAACACAAACTTTGACCCCCAGGTTTTCTGTGCTCTCAAGTAAGTGAAACTTCCAATTTTCTAAGTCAACTGTATTAAAATTTTCAGTTTTGAAAATGATACATTTCATAGTAAACTGGAACCTACTTCCTCTCAAGCTGTAAGTTTAATCTTATTTTTAATAAGGCATTCTTGTTCTGTCACCTCGGAAAGTTATCAACTCAAATTTTCAAAGCCAGCTTCTTTAGTGTAAGACTACTACAGAAATCCAGTTTATTATATGATGCCATCATCCTTGCTCTGCACTCTTTTGTGTGTCATGGTGACATTATTTATCAGGCATCTGACAATAAATCGTTAGCAGTGAAAACTGTTGTTCTTAACACACACTGATTTATTCTAGGGCCATTCTCAGTGTTTGTGAAGTTGTGCATTGCACATATGTAAGAATGCCGTTTGTGTCATATCTATGAGTCTGATGGTCCTAGAGTTGTTCAGTGTACAACATGCACACCTACGTGAACACGAAATCAGGTAACGTGAAAGGTGCAAGAACATGATGACACCAAAGTAATTTCTTTCACAACCTATAGTTTAGTGAGGGACGGTGACAAATAGAGGAACACCGATAAGTCCTATGTCAGGAAGGCGTAGGGTATTCTTACCTATGCGGAGACCCAATTGAAATAGAACAAATGAGACTGAGAAAGAAGGTCTAGAATCTTCCAAAATATAGTCTTATGTTTTTCTTGGAGAGTCAATTAACATTCACATAAAATTTAATCACAAAATTTCTATGTTTATAAAAAGGCTAAATGTTCTTAAAATCATTATATCCGTCCCCTTGCTGAATGCACAGCTATTGGATAAAACAATGTTTTCCCACAAACGTTCTCAGGTACTGCCCTGGCTCTGTCCTCTGTCTCAACTTAGTGTCTCTGTTTTATTCCATCTGGCTCTTCTGCATTGATCCATTCCTTAGTACTTGAAGCCTCTGCAGGCTGAGTTGTTTCCCAAATCAAACTCAATGCGCTGGTTCTGTTTCTTCTTTGGCCTACAGCCGCTACCCAGACCCCTGATTTTTTTTAACATAATCCTCGGAATCCACCACTTAACTTCAAGTATGAATTTTGATTTTTTTCCCTTAAAACCATGTTTCCAGGTACAGAATTTTGTTTTGACAAATGGATGCTCCCAAGAGCAGGGATTTTGTATATTTTGGTCAGACACATCTCCAGTACCTAAAGTAATGCTTAGCGAATTGTAAATGCTCAATAAGAACTTGCTAAGCAGTTAAAAGTACGTACACCGATGCACACAGATTCCACGGGCCACTCACTGGCTCGTCTTCCGTATGATGCTAACCTTTTTTCATCTTGCGAGTGCAACTTTCTGTTCTTCACAGGAAGTACTCCAGCTGCAGCTGACTAACTGAATCCACATCATCAACTTCCCTCTAACCCCTGTGTAGCTAGGAAACTACTCACGAAAACAACCTAGAGTTTCAATTTTTTTCTCCTAGAGATGCACTTATAACGGAGAACACTGTCCTTTAGGTTTCCAGTAAAGATGATTTGAGTTGTCTACGGGCTTTTTTGATTGGCAGATGAAACAGCAATTACAGTTCAACTCTGGTATAGACTCCAAAGAATAAATGTATTACTTCAGGAAACTTTTCCACTTTTCTTACCATTTTTGTTCCAACTATAAAATAGAGCTGATGGCTGAGACCTAGGTGCCCATTAAGTTGATCCAACTCATTTTTTTTTTTTTTTTGAAGAGAGCTTAGCCTCTACCAGTCTCAAAAGCAATCTACCGCAGTAAGAATTCTTTGAGATCACTATCCCAAGTGGGTTCAAAGGGCTCTGGACATATGACAGCTGTAATGTCACACATCCTTGCAAAGAAAAAGTGAGTATGATATATAGATGATGTGTCTGACGATCTTTTTTTTAGTCTGCTGAAATTCTACTTTGCCCCTACCCAGAAAATACATGGTACCAGGTGCATTTCTTTGATTTAGGCAACACAAGATCCTAAGATCTCTGTCCTGTGCTTATGTCTTTTGTTTTTCGATCCCAGGAAATAGCAACTACCTTATTTGGAATGCAAATTGCTATGCATCTTAAGAGTCTGCTAAGTATTACCTCAAATGAACGTAGAATCTTGCAGCAATTTACTCTGGCCTATAGAACTTAAGCAATTTGGTCTGCCAATTGTTTTATTGTGGAAAACTGTCCGCACAAAAGACAATGAATCACTCTTTTAGCCTTTACTGTATTCTGATCATGAGCTAGGAGAGCATGAATAACAAATAGGAGCCCTAGAAATACAATTATGTTCACCAAAAGTGTGTATTTAAAATATTAAGCTCTAATTTTCACACTGAAAGTTGCAATTATTTTCTTTTATGTGAAATTTAGACTAAGAAGTTCATAATCAAGAAGAAAACTCATTATCAAGTTATGACTCTAAATCACATTCAACTGAAAAAAAATTGAAAGGTGACAGAATTTTAAATATGAGATAAGGATACAACAGGGAGAATTCAAAATGCTAACAAGGCACTGGTGATATAGGCACTTCAAGTTTAGGATTACACTAGTTGTTTTCATTTAACAGTTCAGGGTAATATAAAATGAATAGATCTTTCTAGTAATCAGAGATGTTATTCATATTATTCCAAAAATCATAAACTATGTGAAAGAGAGTTTTAGGCAAAATATATCTGATTGGAATGATCAAATTAAATGACTTGTGAAGTGCTATTCCAATGATTATGTATTTAAAATCTTCCATTTTTGCAGTTTTTACATAATAGGTGTCCAATTAATGCTTTTTGAATGAATACATAAGCCACTAAGCATTAAAGGCAATCACAGTGTATAATTTTTAAAAATGGTTGAGACAGTCCTACAATGATGAATTCCAAGTGGAAAGTAGTTTCTCTATCAAATTAAGGCAACTTTTGTCATTAAAAGAAAGCAACATTCTAGGTCTGAAGAGTGAGCAATTACTATCATGTCCTGAAGTTAATAAACTAGGTGACCATGACCATCTATGAAAGTTTGGAATACATATTGATATATTCTCAACTAACAGTTAATTCAATTGTGGAACATGCTATCATGCTATGTAACAAAGGAGGATCGGTGGCTGGGAAGGTGGACAGAGAGAGGAGGTTGGATAGATGAGAGGAAGAATGCATAAATAATTACATTCACCATTTCTGCAATGGTATCTCCTTTTGCTAAAGTCCTATCAGTAGATCAAAAACCTAGCACATTTTCTATAGCTTTCTTGATTAAATTTTACCTAAACTTCTGTTTCCTATTTTCTGAATGTAGAAATCAAATTTTCCATGTCTCAATTATCTTATTTAAAAACCTTGGAATGGTTATATTACCTGGCATCTTTCAACTCTTAAAAGTACAGAAGTACCCTACCTGGGCCTACTGGCACGGGTCTGTAATCCTAACACTGGAAGGCTGACGCAGGAGGATCACACGGTCTAGCCCAGCCTGGGGCAACTCAGAGACACCTGTCTTAAATCAAAAATAAAAAATGGAGCCCAGGGCTCCATCCCTCGTACCACACACACACAAATACATAAATACCTTTCATAATGTGATGGCTAAACTTATAGTCAAAAGAGAACATGTTTGTTTGTATTATTGAATGTGTAGCTTAGAAATAAGAGCTTTAATACTTTTCCAGTTGTGTGGGAAGGTAGAAAATTTTTTGATTATTGCACAAGTGGGAAAGAGATCGATACTAAACTGAGTAACTAAAAACATAAGAAATTCAGCTGACTGAGAATAGCAGAGGTATGGATACTTGGAGCCAATAACTTCCTAGGATGTTGTACATTTCACTGTGTACATATAATATTTCATACTTACACATATCATAACATTTTATATTATATAAATACTATGCATCTCTTGTTGGTTTAATTTCTATTAACACCTTACTAATAGTTTTATGAGGTATGATAAAAAGAGTGAATATATACTTTTAAAAATTTAGTACAGTACAAGATACAATGTTATTAATTCCTCTCAAAATACTCCTACTCACTTTGAACACTCTGAGATTGTCATCCTTGCTTTTCCGTAATGGTTCTGGAAATCTCTTTTGAGTATCTTTGGTTTCACTGTTATGTCTGCCTTGATGTCCTGAATTAATTTAGAATGTTTACTTTTCATGGCCATTTTGATTTTGGGGAATACCAAGAAGTCACACAGTGCTGGATCTTGATAGATTATGAGACTTCTTACTGATGTACATAAAATATCCTACTTACTTATCTCTATATAATTTCCTTCATCTCCATTTTATAGTTTCTCTCATATGTATCAGATAGATAGATAGATAGATAGATAAATAGATAGATAGATAATTTTATACTTTAGTGCTCTATTTAGGGGATGTTAATGGTAATTGATAACGTGTATTTTATTTCAAAGTTCACTTGGCCATTCCTGGTGGGAAGGGAAGAAATTTAATTTTTGATATTAGTTTATATACTGCAAACTTGCTATTATCACTATTAATTCCAGAAAGAAGTTCTTGTCAATTCTTTTGCTTTTTGTGAGCTTGTTAATCTATGGTTTTCTCTTTTTGTAATGTATTTGCCAGCTTTTGATATTAGCATAATTGCTGCCTCAGAATAAATTCAGAACTGTTGGGGTAGACTGATAAAACAAAAATATCTTAAACAATGTAAAATTATTCCTCACTATTCTAGAGAGTGGAAATCCAAGATCAGGATGCCAACATGATTGATTTCTAGTGGTGCCCCTGACTGTGGCTTTGTGGCTTATATGTAGCCATCACTCCATCTCTAAATGAATCCATCTCTAAATGAACCCTTACATGGCAGAGTAAGAGAGAGAGAGAGAGAGAGAGAGAGAGGATCTCTCTCTCTTATACCTCTTATAAGGTCACCAATTTCAGGCTGGAGGAATGGCTCAGCGATTAAAGCGGCTGCCTAGCAAGTATTCAGTACCTGAGTTCAACTCCCCAGTACCACATAAGTCGGGCATTGTGGCACACACCTGTAATCCCAGCACTCAGTAGGCTGAGGCAGGAGGATTGCTGTGAATCCCTCACCAGCCTGGGCTCCATAGTGAGTTCAGGGACAGTCTGGGCTAACAGTGAGACTCTGTCTCAAAAATAAATAAATAAAAATGAGGTCACCAATTTCATTCATGTGGGCTCCACCTTCATGACCTAATTACCTTAGAAAGGCCCCCACCTTCAATTATTGTCATTTGAGATTAGGCTTCAATGTATGGGTTTTATGGGGAGTCAAAACTAAGTCCATAACGAAATGTATTCCTTCTTTGATCTTACAATTTTATGGCCTAAGATTTTATCATATTTTCTCTATTGGCTTCCTTCTTACTATTTCATTGACTTCTTCTCCAGTTTCCATTATTTATTTCTTCCACTTATTGGTACTTTAAATTACTGTTTTTTCTTCTTTTTTGTTTTTGTTTCCTAAGATAGAAGTTCAGATTCCTGATTTTAGATTATCCCGATTTTCCAAAACATTCATTTGTGCTATACATTTCTATCTAAGCACAAATTTTATTGTATTTTAAAACTGTTTAATAAATTTTCTTATCATTTTTCACACGGTTCAAAATATTTTAAAAGTTTTAAGAATTCTTGCTTGACATGGTATTTCGAGGTCTATTGTTCTAATGCACAAATTTTGTGGTTTTTCCATGCGTCTTACTGCTATTGATTTCTATTTTTTTTTTCCATTGTGAGCTCAGAGCAGACATTGCATGACTTAGGGTTGTTTCAATTGTTTGGGAAGGTTATAAATTCCCGCATGTGCCTTACCTCACTGAATGTTCCATTCGACCTTGACAGGAAATGCAATCTGTTGTTATTGGGTAACGAAATCTCAGAATGTCTATTATATCTAGTTAATTGATGGAAATTTTGAATTAAACTATGTCCTTACTAATTTTATGCCTGTTGGATAAAAAGACATTAAGGTCTTCAACCACAATAGTGCATTCATCTATCACTCCTTATAATGTAATCAGTTTTTGACACATTTATTTTGATGCCCTGTTGTTAGGCACATCTACAGTGAGGATTGTTATGTCTTTTGAATACTGTTCAACGTGTCACTGTGCAACTCTCCTTTTTATCCATGACGAATTTCCTTACTCTGATGTTTATCCTCTCTGCAATTAACATTGCTATTCCCGTTTTTTGATTAGCATGATACACCCATTTATTTACTTTTTGTCATAGTGACAATCAAGCCAAGGGTCTTTTCCAAGCCAAGTTTTATTTTTCATTTTGAAACACGGTCTCACCAAGTCACTAACAAATTTGCAATCATTTTGTCTCAGCCTCCAGTGCTGGGATTATAGACCTGCCCCATTTGGTTCAACTCATTTATTTTGAATATTAGTGTTGAAGTAGGCTTGACATAGATATTGAGCCTTATTGTTAGATCCATCTATTCAATCTGTCCTAATTTGATATACTTAGATTAACATCTACTATTTTTGTTAGTATTTTATATTTACTGTCATTGTTCTTCAGTCCTATTTTTTTACCTTCCATCTTTTCTGCCTTTCCTTGTTTTAATTATACTTTTTATAACTCCATGTTCTCTTCTTTTATGACATATATATGTAACAGTTATTTTCTAATTTTTCAAGGAGTTGCCCTAGAGTTTACAATATCTATTAATAACTAAGAAAATCCACTTACAAGCAATACCCCACTGCTTCACATGTGTTGGGCATACCTTAAAATATCTCTCTGTGGATTAGGCAATGCAAGGGAATCAGACTCAGGGTCTTGTGCTTTAACGACTGTGCCACTCCTTCAGCCCTGTTTCTTTCTCTTTCAACACGTCAGTTGCTTCACTCCACTGTCTTCTTTTGTGCATAGTTTTGAGAAGTAGGATGTAATTCCTCCCCTTCCTCCTCTGTAGTGTTTTCTTTTTAAATTTTTCATTTATAGCATTTGGTGTTTTTGGAGGTAGTCCTGGACTTATGGTTTAATGTCTGACTTTCATTTGCAGAAAATCCCTCATCATTATTGCTTCGTACATTTTCTCTATCCTTCATTCTTTTGGCCAATTCATTACCCATTTCATCTTTTGTTCTTCTCTCTTTCTTCTTGGTTACTCTGTTCAAGATTTTCAGTTTTCTTCTCCATGATTTTTACATTTTGGAAATTTATATTGTCTTATCTTTAAACTCAGAAAATATTTCCTTAGACATGTCCAGTGTAAAAGTTAGCCCAAAAGACATTATTTCTCTTATTTAATTTATCTCTGTATCTGTTTTTTTTTTGATTCGTTGAATTTGCATGTCTTTGCTGGCATATATATTTGTTACTGCATAGTTTGTACATTTCCAGTACATTCCTTAACATGTTAATAGGTTTTCTTTTTTGATTCTTGGTCTGATGATTGCAATATTTTCACCATATGGAAATCTGCTGTGTTCAGCTTGTATCCATGAATTTCTCTTCTGGTAAGTTGACATAGACGTTAGGCCTTACTGTTAGACACATTTTGTAGAATCTCCGTCTTAATTGCTGTGCTCACCTCCCTCTTGCTCTCTCCAATTTTGGGGGCAGTTGTTTTGTCTGTGGCACCTCTGATGAATCCAAGAAGCTCTAATTTTTCAATTCATTCTACTTTTAATCCCTTATTTGGGACAGATTGAAAATATCTAAGTTCCTTATATACCAGAACCAGAGCTGAACATGAAGTCTTGTTACAAAATCTTTGTGGGAAAAATTTTTCAGTTACAATGGTCCTTCTTTAACGGAATCTGTTTTCTTCTGTCATGAATATGTGAGAACTATTAGGGACAGACCATTTATCCAAGCTCACAGAGCCTAGACTAGCATTCATAAAGCTAGCTCAGTGATATTTTTAATAAGGAGTGCTGTCCCATCTAAGTTTTTAATGAGTAGGTTAACAAATTGACTATATTAAGAAGGTTCTGAACTTGGTTTTTCAAAGTTGCCCTGTAAAGCCAAAAATAAAAATAAAAATAAAAAATAAAAAACAAAAAATACTACAGCTTTGGTTTTCAACTGTTTCTTTCAGGTCAGAAAATTCCTTCCAGTTTCCAGAGTTCAATTTTAACTTTCTGGATTTTCAATTTTTCCTGAATTTCTGGACTCTCGTGTTATCTACTTGCTATTTTCAATTGTTTCAAAGGTATAGTTTTTTTAGGTGTTCAGCAGAAGTATTATTACCTAGGTTTTCAATACTAGAAGTTAACCTACTGTAACATTGCTTTTAATATTTATTTTCAAAAAGCCATTCCTTCAGATATGAACACAAGTTTTAGGAAAAGCTCTCTCTATATATGGTGGAGCAATGTTACGAGTCAGGCTGCAGAGGGTTAGTCGTGTCATTTCTTCATAAACTCACAAAGAAGAAGAGTGTATCTCATTAATATCATCTCAATTAAACGTATAAAAAGGCATCGAAGGGAAAAATAGAGCTTTTTAAAAGGAAATTAAAATAAAAACTCTACAAACCACTTAAGCCCTATGATCTAATTGGATGTAGATGATAGAAACAGGATTTTTTTCTGAAATCAATTTGATTGCAGGAGAGGACACAGTAAGTCTGCATAAATGATCTTTCATGTTTCTTAGGATTTGGGAGAAAAAATTAACCTGGACCTTTCTCAATCAAACTGATTCTTTAATTTAAACTCAGCAGCTTCCCAGTTCAGATTACATATGTGGGTTAGCCAATTTTTCTTTGAGAGGAATTCAATTCTTTTTATATGATTTTGCATCAAAAACATGTCTTCATTTTAACACTCATTCATAAAATCTAGATATCTGAAGAATGTTGAAAATTCTAAAAGAAACTATTGAGATTAAATTGAAAAGTTCAGTGACCTATATAATAAGATATAATACACAGAATTTTTATTTTTCAATGTTCAAGCACGCAGCTTCCAAAAGTAATTTTTAAATGTAGGCTATTTGATAGTGATTGAATTCTAATTGCTCAAAAGTATGTTCCGACACAGTTGTTAAGGAAATTGACAATCGCCTGAAGTAGACAGATATAATTGAAATCTATACAAATTAGTGATCATTGATCCAGTTGACACTCAGTACATTTTATTTTAATTGTTTTTGCATATCAACCAAAGGCAGCTTACATAATTCATAATCATGACTCTTGATGCACTCCAGTTACATTTTTTTCAAATAAAGACACTCATTAATAATGTCCAAATATCATCAGAGATCACGTTTGTGTAAATGAATGCACTGGCATTTTTTTAAACAAAATGACTTGCTGACAGTCAATCTCTATAAAGAAGATGTTCAAAATTAAACATTGTATTTAGTACAGTGTATGATAGTTTAGGAAACGTTCCTATCAGCTCACATAATTGAATCTGTTGTTCAATTTGGACAATTTGTTGGTGTTTCAATTGGATTTATCTTCTCAAGAAGCTTCTTTCGGTATGGAATTCTTCTGTCACTAGGCTCACCACAAGTGCACACTGGGAAGCAGTTGGAGCAACTTTTTCAAGTGATGATAACTGGAGAAGTGTCTTTGCCAGCTTTCTACTGAGGTGACGTGATACCGGTGATAAATAATTTATGAGGAGGAAAGATTTATTTTGGTGCAATTGTACAAGTTTCAGTCCATGGTCACTTAGCTCAGTGACTTGGATTCTACAGCAGCACAGTACATCATAGGGAAAGAAATACAGGTAGGAGGCGGGAAGGAAAGAACGAGAGGAAAGGGATGGCATTCCAATAAATTTCTCCTTTGAGGACATGACCCAATGTCCTAACTCTATTCCACTCAGGCCTACCTGCTAAAAGATCTGTCACTTCCCAGTAGCACCAAAAGCTAGCCACTAAGCTTATAATATATATGGCCTTTTGGGGGGGCATTTTTTTTGAGACAGGGTCTCGCTCTGTGGTCCAGGCTGGTCCTGAATTCACTTCAAAGCCCAGGCTAGCCTTGGACTCACAGCAATCCTCCTGTCTCAGCCTCCCGAGTGCTGGGATTAGAGGCGTGCACCACCATGCCCAGCTTATGTGGTGCTGGCGAATCGAACTTGGGTACTTAGCGCTTGGCTTAGTGCTTGCTCAAGTGCTTTAACTGCTGAGCCATTCCTCCAGCCCCTTGGGTGACATTTAAGATCCAAACCTTAACAGTAGGTGATGAAACACGATTTCTGGAAGTTGCAATGTATAATCTTCTAAGTCTTCTCCAGATTCAGTATTAAACACTACAATACTGATCCACCAGGGACACTTAGGAAACTTCCAATGATGACATTTCCCCCCTTTAGTTGAGCACATTAAGACGTTTTTAAGCAAAAGTAAATCCCTCCCTCTACCTAAGATAGGTCTTAATACAAAGACTGGATGGTATTATGGAAAAATAACTGCATCATGCCTTGTAACTGAAGAGAATAGATTCATATTTCAGTTCTGAACTAAACAGCTGAGTGAAGCCGCCTAACTCTCCTTATCCTCTGTCTTGAAACCCAATCGTTTCTGCCTCACAGAGATGTTATAGGAAGACTGAGTTAAAATGTAATAGATGAGGCTTCCCATGTAATTAGGCACATGACCTGTTAACTATTTATAATGTACTGCCAAATGAAATACGTAAAAAACAGGAACCAAACCAATGTGCTGTAGGAATACAGTTAGGGGGATGGTTAATGTTGTATATAGGCTAATTAACTTCTAAGAATTCAGAAAGTGAATGAGGTGAGAAATGATATCTTACTTGTATAACCTGGTCATTTTTTATAATCACAAATTCAATGTAACTCTGTGCTGATTTGAATTTTATCTGACATAGTGGGATTGAGTGAACAGTCAGGAATATTCAGTTTTGATAGCATTTTGATGGAATTTTTACTCTGTCTACTACACTTTCTCTATACAGTCAAGATAATTTGAGTTTTACCTACATAGAACTAACTTGTCTGCCTGATGAAAACCTTAAGGGCATATCTAAGTGTTGAATTTGCCCAGGGCCCTTAATCATTTTTTTGTTTTTTTTAAGTTATCTATAAATTGGACCTAAAGAAATGAAAATACATTTGATAAAAATTAACTTCCACTTCATTTACATATGCCATAATAATCTGCTGGAATCAATACAATGGAAGAGTTTGCTCTCGGCATTGCTTTTGAAAATACCTATGGTGTCTGAAAAGCATAAAGCATTTCAATCTTGCCTATGGATGTAATAGTCTTAAACATAAATGCATACAAATGAGGTTGGAAACGTTAGAAAAAGAAGGGATAAGATGGAATATAATGAAAAAAATTGAAGTGATGACCTGGAAAAAAGGAATTAAGGCGCCTATAATGCCAGCTCTTGGCAGGCTGAGGCAGGAGGATACCGAACTCAAGGCCAGCCTGGGTAACTTTGTGACTTAGCATCATGAGACAGATGAGGCATACAGGAAAGGTCAGTGTGACCCAGCTGATGATCTATGAAGTGACTAGCAACTTAACTGTCATAATCTGCCGCTAGGCTGTCTTGATCCTTTCCCTCTTCTGCTTTTAGCAAGATGCTTTTATTCGTCACGTAGCCATATTCTACCTCTTCTGCTCAGTGTATTTAAGACTTAATTCAAATTTCTCACTTGTAGTTTTCAAAGTCGTCAAGTATCTCCTCTCTTACTTAACCCTGTGACCTCACCCAGCAAAACTGTCTTCCTGAGTGTTTTCTTGTTTGGTTTTTTAATGACTATTATTTTTTAAATTTTAATATGAATGTACTACAGATTTGTAGCATGCTAATTACATACAACCTGGGAAAATTTGTGCCTATATGTATCAGCTTTCGCCTCCTTAAACTTTACCTCCTCTCACCCTCCGTGTTTCCTCCCCTCCCAGCAGACCATCCATCACCCCTCTTCCTACCCTCACTCATATGTTAAGATTTTTATACAGGTATTTATGGCAATCCCATATGGGAGACACCATTCAATACTTAAGATTTTATGTCTAGTCTATTTCAATGAGAATTATTTTTTATTGACCCAAATGCGTTCTATCTGTCTTTCTTTATGGCTGCATATTATTCCACTGTAGATTATTTTATTTTGATCTTAATAAATGCCAAAGTCATTTTCACACTTACCCCTTTGCATTTATGTGTACTTATGCTTGAAATTCTTTCCCCTGATAACTTCACAGCTGATTTCTTCTTAAGAGCGACATATTCCTAGCAGAGCTTTTCATGACCCTCCTTATGAAATAGCCACCCAGTGATTGTGAAATCTCCCTATCTTATTATAATAACAGCAAATACAACAAATTTATATTTCCTTGGCTTCTTGGTTATAATCATTTGATGTTTCTCCACTAAAATATGAGCTCCATGAGAGCAGGAATTTGTACCACCAATATGAGCAAAGAACTTGTAATACTGTTTGGCCCTTAGAAGATAATCACCAGGTATCTCTTAAATGAAAGGGGAAAACACTGCTTTAAAGATTTCTCTCTTTAAGAAGCCAAATTTAGAATAAGTCTATTAAATCTGAAGGAAGTCACAGCAACACTGGTATAAGGTGATAAGGATTTGGGATATTTGTCCTTAATCCTTTTAGAAGCTATTGATAGCAAGTGGTCTTCCTTCCTAAGTTCAAATTGGTGTATGCAAAATTATCTGTACTAAGGATTTGAAGACACAATATTATGCCACTATAAGGCAATAGACTCTAACTAAAATATTTGGAGTCTTTCTTCTCCTGACAAAGAGTATGACTTTAAAAAAAATAAATAACACTCAGATCATCAATTTAAGAGACAATAGGAAAATGTTGCCATTGAAATAGTGACTTGATGCAATGGATATTTAGTGGATCGCTTGAAATTTGTGATCCATGGGAAACTGGAATTAGAGAACTGCAATACTTGCGGAAATCTACACTAGGGAAGCAGGTATAGGTGTCGGTAGTCAGTAGAAATATAATTATTAAAAACTGTGATGCTTTTGCCTTTCAAGGGAGTTGGTGTAGAGAGAAGCACACCTGGGAGACAAATGAAGGGACGATTAAAAGAGGAAAACAGAAAGAACTTGGGAAAATAGAATGGAATTGGGACAATATATTATTACAAAAATGAAAAAGTAGTGAACGGTATTATGGGTTAGTGAGTATTCAAGGGTTGTGACAAAACTTGAAAAGTTGGGAATAAACTGAGTAAGGACAACAACTAGCCACATTGATCAGATAAGTAACGTGTGAGAGGGACCAGAAAGCAAACATAAGTAGAGTGTATGGGAGAAGTGACAGAGAGAAAGTGTGGATGATCACGGGACAGATAAAACTGAAGTTCTGGGCTGACGGGTCTATTCAAGGCAGATTAGGGTGAGTTCAATTGATAATCAAAAGACATCAAAGCCACGCCTGGTGGTGCAAGCCTGTAATCACTTTCCGAAGCTGAGACAAGAGGATAGCGAGTTCAAATCCAGCCTGGGCATCTTGACAATCTAGAAACACTGGATCTAAATCAAAACTACAAAATGAGCTGGGGATGTAGCTCAGTGTGAAAGCTCTGGGATCAGTCCTCAGTACCACAGAAAACAAGGACCACAAACAGTAGTCACACACAGAAATGGACAAGCAACTAATCCAGGGAACAGAAACATTATCTATAGACTGATTGTGAGCCCTTTGGGTCCATTTCTAATTTCACCCTCCTTTCTAATTTTGGTTGGACTAAGAATGCCAAATATTTAAAAGAAGCAGGTATCGGGAAACTCCATGATTACAAACACAGAAAGAAGCGAGCTTCTAACGAGGAAACTAAAGATGGCCTTCAGGAAAGTAGGTTTGCGCAACTTAAGTCAGAAAATACAGATATATGTTCCCACAATGGCTCTTCCTACTACTATTGTTATACAAAAATGGTGTAAGAGTTTTCTAACAACGGTGAAGTAAACAAATTAACCTGCGAATAGATAATAATCTGAATATTGAAAATGTATTTTGAAGGCCAAAAATATGTGATTGAAGAACAGAACATTCAAAGACATGAGGCTTTGGTGTTTTTAATTCTTCTTGGAAAAGAAATTATTAAAAATTATTAATTATAAAATAAGATAAAATATATTTTATAACATGATATCCAAATGCCCGAGATTAGAACTTATTTAGTCATCAGTGAAATGCAAATTAAAATAGGAAATATTGCTATATTCTTGGAAAAGTGAATGTCAAAATTATTGACAATGTAAAATATTAACATAATTATGAAAGATGAATAATCATACATTTGGATTTGTCACTTTGGAAAATGCTTTAGTATTATTCCCTAGCAATTCTTCTCTAGAAAACATAAATGACAAATAATACTTGGTCATATACATCCATACGCATGCATGAAGGTTCATACCCAATACTAGTAATAGACAATTCTAGAAACAACAAAAAATATTCATCGGTAATATAGATTGAAAAACAAATTTTTTCATGTTGATTCAATGGAATACTATGGAATAATGAAAAGAACTAGACATATGAAACAACATACATGAAAGTGGCATAATATTGAATGATAACAGGCACGAAATGACATGAATTTTAATTGTGTGGACATGCATTTTGAAGCACACATAAGTCTAGATATTTACTTTTACTTAGGAAGAATACAAAGAAAGATAAAAGTAACTATTATAAAAAATCAGGAGAGAGAGCTGGCCACACTGGCATGCAGGCCTGGAGGCATCTGGGTAGGGGGCATGTTCCAATTTTGGAAAGGAGACTGGTTTCAGGCTGCTTGCCTCATTTTGTTTTGTGTTGTGTAACTGAGCAGTACAATTTTGGGCAGATTTTGTTTTTATGAGGGTTACATTTGTGACAACAAAATTTCCAAGGAAAACTACATGAAAATTGTCATCATGTGTAAGAAAAATGAGAAGTTATCTTGGGAGACTAACATCATTTTGTCCCTTGTATTTAGTGAAAGTTTAACCAATTTCTCAAACCAGCAACTAGAGCTTGAGACTAAGTAGAAACCTAAGAAGTCATGGATATCTCTATTTTACAGATGAAAAGATGAAGTCTAGCATTTTTTAATGTCAAATGCATGAGTAAGAATAAGCATAATGTTTCTATATATCTTATTTGTGTAAAGCCTCCTTTGAATAGCATTTGAGCTTGAGCATTATAAAATCTGAAAGATTAAAGAAATTTCCCCATCCCTGAAAAAAATGTCTATGACTCAAATCATTCCCCACAGCACATAGATAGATGTCTTCAAATCAAAGTTTGATTGTCAATTGTTAATTTTTCTTTGAAAATTTTTCCATTAAAAGTTTGGGGCTGGAGGAATGGCTCAGTGGTTAAAGCAACTGCCTAGCAAGCACTACGTCAAGCACTGAGTCCCCAAGTTCAATTTCGCAGCAGCACAGAAGCAAGGTGTGGCAGTGCACACCTGTAATCCCAGCACTAGGGAGGCTGAGACAAGAGGACTGCCACGACTACCCGGCCAGCTTGGATTACAGAAGGAGACCTTGTCTCAAAAAAAAATTAAAAAGTTTACATACCTCATGAAACATCTCCATTTGATAAATTTGTACAAGATTTCACACCTAACATTTATGCGTGATGACTGTTTCTTGCATTTGTAAGCACCGATTTAGTATTATAGAATATAATTGGAAGGTGTGCACATAGCATATATTTAATTACATATATTGATAATTTTGAAAAGATTTCCTATGATAAGCATGGAAATGTACATGAATTAAAAAATGGTTTTCTTCTTGTTCACATGTGAAATGAGGCGATGTAAACTATGAATATTTAAAGTAGATTCAACAAATATTTATTCAGTATTCAGTAATGTCAATGTAAAGAGTTGAACTAGAAGTGTTTACAAGGTAATGATATATTTGTACTCTAGAAATAAAAGTTTGCATGTGTTGATGATTTGTGATTTGATCCTCATCCTCTGTGGGAACTTTTGTTTCTTATTACTTCAAAGTTAGGTTTATTACATGTGAATCCATTTGTTAAGTAATAATCAATTGGAGGTGAAAGTGAAAGACTTGCAAAAAGAAAGAAATACACATATCTAATCGCAGAATTAATATGGTTAGTCTTAAGGGCTACTTCGTGTGCCAAATTCTGATGGCCCTGTGTCCTTGGAGGTACTGCCTTTCATCGTGCAGAAAATGTGAAATCCTTCAGCAGCTTGTTTCTCTTATTTTCTTTTTGTAACGACCTGTGAGATGCAATGTCAATGTAACTGGCACCATCCGTACACTACAACACCTAGAATCAAACGCAACATTTTCAGAGTAATATGTTTACTCAGTTTAGCATTGAAATTCATTCTAAATGGAGATCTCATAATTACATTGTAAAGCTGGGCCTGCTGACAAAGGCCTGCAAATCCAGCTCTTTGGGAGGCTGAGGCAATAAGATTGCAAGGTCATATCTAGCATAGCCAATGTAACAACTCAGCGAGAGCGTGTCTCAATTGATGAAGAAAGAGCTGTTGAAAAAATCCAACATCATTCATGATAAAGAAAATAACCTTGAGGAAAAATGTAGAGAACAACTTTATCTGAAACTGATGGAAGCCACATGTATAAAACCTAATGCAAATATCATAGCAAATGGAGAGAAACTGAAAGCATTTCCTATTAAATCAGGAATATGACAAGGCTGTCCATTTTCATCACTACTATTCAACAGAGTTCTTGAAACCCTAGCTAAGGAAATCAGGCAAGAGAGTGGAGTAGAACGTATATGTATTGGAGAGGAAGAAGCGACACTCTCCTTATTTACAGGTGGCATCATAATCTACATAAAAGACCCCAAAAACTTCACCATGAAAATCTTAGAACAAAGTAATTCAGTCAAATGGCAGGTTTTAAAATGAATAGAAAAATCAATAGCATTTCTCTACACTAATGATGAACTCCCTGAGAAGAGCTGAGAAGAATAACCCCTTTCTCAATAGCTCCTTGAAATATTAAATACTTAGGAGTACAACTAAGAAATTGGAGGATCTCTACAAATAAACCTACATTACACTGAAAAAAGAAATTGAAGAGGACATCAGAAAATGGAAAGACCTCCCCTATTCTTGAATAGGCAGAATTGATATTGTCAAAATAACTACACTGCCAACTGACAATCAGCTTCAATGTGATTCCCATTAAAATACCAACTTTTTCACAGAGCTTCAAAAACAATCTGTAAATTCACATGGAACCAAAAGAGATTTAGAATAACCAAAGCAATTCTGAGTAACAAGATGAAGGCAGGTGGCGTTACAATTCCAGACATCAAGTTATATTGCAAAGCAACCGTGATAAAAAATAAAAGCTACTGGCACAGAAACAGATCAGCTGACCAATAAAACAGAGGTAAGGATGCAGGAACAACCTCAAGTATCCTCAGCTACTTGATCTTCAATAAAGATGTCAAAATCATACACTGGAGAAAGGACAGCTCCTTTAATAAATGGTGCTGGGAGAATTGGTTATCTACATGCAGAAGAATGAATCTAGACACACCATGACTAAAATCAAATCAAAGTGGATCAAAGACCTAAATCTTAAAGTGAAAACACTGAACCTTCTGTAGGATAAAATAGTCAAAATTCTAGAAGACATAGGTGTGGGCAAGGACTTTCTTAACAGGACATCTGATGAAAAAAATAGCCTCCAAGATCAACAAATGGGATTATATAAAATTAAAAGTTTCTGCACAGCAAAAGAAATTATCAACAGAGTGAAGAGAGAACTGACAGAATGGGAAAAAAAACATTTTTACCACCTACGCCTCGGACAGGAGACTAATAACAACAACTTGTCTCAAAATAAAACTAAAAACTGATCAGAGGATGTAGTATAGTGGAAAAGCTTCTGTGTTGCATCCTCAGTACAAAAAAAAAATAAAATAAAAAGGTAAAAAAATGTTCAACACTTTGTCTCAATGCTCAGATGAATACTTCAGAAAATGTAAAGGAAGACAAAAAATCCTGCATTATTTAATGACACCTATTCTGTTAATTTATACTTGTTATGAAAATAAGATTTTTTTTGAGATTGGTAATCAAAATTATAGCAATATATATCAAATATTTACTCTTCCAAAGTACTGGGAAATACAGAGAAATAAAAGAATACCTCTTTTCAGTGGATTTTATATTTCAGTTAGACAAGGAAAAGATTAAATACTACAATAGGTTGATATAATTAAATAATAATTCATGTCTATTGTAGGACATTTCTGAAATATTTCAGTATTGGTATTAAATGTCTACACATAAATTTTCTATGGATTGTGAAAATATAAAGTACAAATAAAAAGCTAATTTTCATTTTCTCTATGTCTATTGAAATGCAAGCTATTAATGTTGGACTTAGTTGATTTGTATTATGCAATATAGCAGCTCTGCCATTTTAGTTTTTGTCTCTTCTAGGACCTTTCTGGCTTACATAAAGATTAGAACATAGTTTTAATTTACAAATAAAATGATTTCATGTTTTTTGTATTTAACGACTTTTTGAAATACTTCAAAAGACGCACTAGCTTACTAAAAAGAATCACTTATGTACTTGACATGTAATATGTAATTACAATGTAAGAATGAAGTAGGAAAGTAGGTCTCAAGTATTTGGTTCTCTAATTTGACTTGAAATGATTTCCATTTTTTTTACTTATTCTGTCAGTATGTCAGAAATAATATAATTACTAATTCAAGAAATATCTAAGGTCAATTTCAGTGACTTTAAACATGAATAGTATAATAAAGCCCTCAAAATGAAGAATAGATCTTATCCATTTGAGCAAACAGCTATAAATGTAGAATATTTCTTATATAATATGAAAGGAATACTGCATCAGTTTAGCCTTTACCTCAACTGAACAAAAATGCTCAGCAAATACCCTGCCATCATTCAACTGCTCGTGCTGCTGCTTGGCCATGTATGCATCCCTTGCTTTTAAGGTAGTAGATAATGCTTGGAAATATTATGTTCAGTCGGTCCCTTTCCATAAGGAGTGTCAATCTAGACTGGGTACCAGTCAGGGTAATGGATGATAAATCACTGTACAATAATGAATAATAAAACTAGACAGGAATATAAAAATATCCACAAACACTATGTGGTAAGTGATTGAGGAGATACTCATTCTAGAAGGTCTAGGAAAGAAAATGTTACTCTTACCTGCTAATTCATTATGCTCTTATGCCGACCAATTCTGGATCATTGGTAAAACATTTATTACTCAAAATTATTTGAATCCATGTATAGTATTAATTTGTTTGTAGACACAGAAAAGTTTGATTAAAATTGAGAGCGCTACATTGTTATAATAAACAGACTTTTGTTAAATCATCGAGTATTCATAAAATGTGTAGATTTCTGTGACTACTTCTAGGGTTTATAAATACAAGGAAAATGTGTTCCTTATTGCCCTTATTTCTACCTAATCAAGTAATAATATAATGATAAAAAATTTTCCTGTATTCTATCAGTATAAATAGGTACAGGAAGGCTATTTTATGCTATTGATCTTAATATGCCTTTCTTTGTTTCGTTGTTAGCTTTTCCAATGTATTGAGAGAAATGAGCTCATGGTGCTAGATTTCTAAACAAAGGATGAATTCTCATTCATGGAGACACTTGTAATTTAAGGGCTACTTTACATCGCATGCTAATCCTTACTGTCTTTGACATTCAAACTGTAAACTTTCTTCTCTAAGGAAAGCTTGGTTTTCTTTATCTATAGAGATATGTTTTTGTGTTTTTTATTGATTCCAAGTGATGTTAATGTTCATCACCTATACCCAAGAGTAGAAATATCTATATTTCTTATACTTCTTGTACATTTATTTTTATTCTTAACCATAGTTGCTAAGATTGTTGCTTATTTAATGTATGAGTTAGTTTCACAAAATTTGTAAATCATTTAGAACTTAAAAAAACACTAAAGAAAGTTCTATAATCACGATTTTCAGAGTACATCAGCTTTATAATTATTGGGCTCTTTGAACAGTCACGTCAATTTCCGTTGAGTTGATATGTTAAAAGAGTGGTCATCCTGGCTTATAATCAGATTTTAAAAAGATAAAGTTCCTGTTAGACTTGGTATATTGCAGAAATACTCTAACCTATTATACACAAGTAGATTCTACACTTATGGGAAGTTAAGGCAAATTGAACAACCCTGAAAAGTGTACACTTAAAGGAGTATGTGTTTCGAAAAGAGTGTCTATCCTGGAAGGAAGAAGAAAATACTTATGACTTTTATTCAAATGCAACCTAGATCGAATTAATCATACCCAGGCTAAACGCTATTTCCACATTCTTATTACATAATTCATCACAGGTTAGTCAACCTGCCTCAGTCTTTGTTTTCACATGCATACCTGAGTCTAGTTCATTAAAATCAAAGTTATTTGCAGGAATAAGGACCAATGATCTCTGATGATGATGGTGTGACTTACAATTTTCTACTTTTCAATGGTTGAAAATATATTTATTTAAAGTTTGCATTTGGATGTTTTCCTGGACTGGCCATATGTGTCACAGCACTGTTTCACAATTCTCAACAGTGGTGGCAGGTCACAGTTCCCACTACGTCTCAGGATCATGAGAAGAATCAGACAAAGGTCTATATCATATTGTGTTGTAAGCTATGACGTTTGTTTGGTTAGGTGTATTGGACGCATTTTCAGTCTAGGATATTTTCAACTTAGGATTAGCTTATTAGGCTATAACTCCACTATAAGCCAAATGGTATTTTATTAACCTGTAAGAAGATCCTACTTATTTACTAAACAGGTATTTGTGGAGAGTCTACTGGAGATCCAATGGTGAACGAAAACAGATATAGCTACCAGTGTTCAAGGTCAAAATCACTAGGTAAGTGAAGTTGTTGTCTAGACAGACTGGAAAAGCAAAAGAAGGATCTTGCTTAGAGGCACCAAAGCACTTAAATACAGTTTCCAACAAAGGCTGGAAGAGGCCTAGGGAACTTCCATATTCTTTGACAGCTATATTTTCATATAATACACACACACCATAAAAGTCACCTAGCTTGAGTATATATTTCGATGAACTTGGGAATATTTACATAGTTGTGCAAACATCATCCCAATCTAATTATAGAGCATTTCCATCTTGTGCCCATTCACAATCAGGCACACCACACACTCAATTGCAATCAACTACTTCACATCTCTCTATCTTTGCCACATACGAATATTTCACAATCAGAATCACACAGAATGTATTCTTTATGTCTCGTTAGCATATTTTGAACTTTGCCCTGAAAACATTTATCAATGCATTACTCTTATTTTAAATTCCTAAACAGTATTTCACTGTATGGATTTCCATTTGTAATATCTGTTGGAAATTTTTAAATGAAAAAGTCAAAACATGATTTAAAAAGTGATTGTAAAATTCACATGTTTTCTTATAACAAAGTAGTCTAGATATAGAAAGGTGCAACTACTCTATTCAGTAATTTATGTAACTTTTCTTTAAATCAGAATTCTAAATTTCAGGCCTATATCTTCCATTCCCTGCATATATACATTATGCCTTAATTAGTTATTAACTTTTAAGTAATTATTTGGGCCCTTTAACTGGTATGAATGCTTTATAGAGATTCTATCAGTGGGTTACATCATACTTATTCTGGAACCAGACTCTGTAGTCACAAATGCTGGCAACTGACCAAGGTATAGTCAAATGTAATCCACATTAGTTTCAATGCCTAAGTATTCACTACTAAAACTAAGGATTAAAAATAGTATTGTACTGAATTTGTTGTAGAATTAATTAGCTATAAATGTGTAAAAGAGGATGGGGGTCTGGGGAGAAAGATGATGTGAAAGTAGGGGGAGGAAGATAAAGAAAATGGATTAGGATGCAATATGTATATGTACCAATTCCTCAATTTGAATGTAATTATTATACATTGCAAACTTATACGAATAAAAACAGAAGAGAAAGTTTTGACACACAGAACAAACTAAGTGTCAGCTAAAAATAAAAGAAAACTAAATTGACACTTAGAGTTAAGTAACTTTGCTCTGGGTATCACTGCAAGAAAACAGTGGTGAGATTCCAACACCAATAACTTCCTTATGATGGAGAGAAATCTAGATTCCAGGTGCAAAAAGAGAATTGAAATTCATGACTTCTTTTTCTTCAAAGTTCATTACATACCAGTTTTCAATGGTGAACATGCATATTGGGTCCAAATAGATTACTGATGAAATATAAACATAAACACTTAAATCGTATGGGATTTGCGCTGGTAATACTGAGTTTTGTTCATAAAAGTGATCTTAGATAAAGTTATATTTACTAAGAGAATTTGAGTCAGTAAGAGTATTCTATAGATTTCTACATAAGAATTAATAAATGCTGAAATACTTAAGTGGCATTGAAAATTTCTGCATTAGACTTTTACCTGTGATTTTAAGTGATTGCAAATATCATTTTATGACTTTTGCAGCTTGTTCAGTGTTCTCCAGAGTAATTTAATATAATTACTATTAGGAATTATTTTGTGAATGGACATGTACTCATTAATCTGTGCATACTCAAGCAGGAAAAGAATCATTGTTATACTAGTAATTCCATTGTATGTATAGATCAATGAAAGGGTTGTTTGCTTTAATCCTTTACATTTTGAAAAAGTGGATAATGGCAATTACTCTAAAGATGTTTTTAATTCTGATATTGGTGAGCATTTAGCAAGGTAAGACTAATCACTTATTTTTAATTAGTAAATTTTATTTATAGAACAGTTCTACTACAGCAAACTTGAGTGGAAAATACAGAGTTCCCTTATAACCTCATTGATTTATTTTTTGTTAGTCAACTTTATCTCTTAATCTAAAAAGGGTTACATTTTCCCTACATTATTGTTTTTAAAAATTGAAATTAATATATCACGACTTCACTATCATCTTTTTATATTCCTGAGCATTACTGAATTTTAAAGGAAGCTTCATTATTTCTTGAAGATGATTATTATTAGAAGATCCTCAACTGTAAATACTTATGTTCTCTGTTGCCTCAGGAGTCAGTTATACAGTGCAATTAAAATCTGTATTAAATCTTTTTCTCCATTTATTGATATGTATAAGTGCAAAATTTAAGGTTTACAATGAAATTGAGCATTTTGTGCACAAACGTATCTTGTCAAGGTAACAAGGACTTTCCCACTCTCCTTTGGTCCCTCTCCCAATCCACCCCACCCTCCCTCCCTACCCTGCACCCCTGGTTCACTTTGTTTTTCATTTTAATTTCCATGAGATAGCTGTGATCTGGGTTTCTCATATCAGAGAGACCATTTGATGTTTCACTTCCTGCTTCTGACTTACTTCACTGAGCATCTATAAAGTCCAACCGCGTGGAGGCATTTGCAGGCAAATGGAAGAAACTTGAGAACAACATGTATTAAATCTTATTGTGCTATATTTTTTTTAAATCACAGTGCCAGTTCACATTCCAGTAAAAGGTCAAGTATAGTGAAACAGAAAATTCTTCACACCTTTCAAAAATATTTTGGAATCAAGACTTCTAGAAGATATGATTTAAAGAAAAAGACATCCGAGAAAAAAGTGAAAGATACATTAACCCTGAATAAGTCAAAAGCTGGTAAAATTATATTATTACCTAAATAAATTGAACAATGAAAAATTTATATATGACCTCAGTAGAGTGGAAAACAAAAGAAAATCCATGTGTGCTAATGTAGTTTTCAGAGGGCTAATGTAGGTTTTGATATACTTTATAAATCAATAGGGCTAAATACATAACTCTATCTTAATTTAAGGATGATCAAATTAGAATGTTTAAATTTAATCCAGGAGAAGAAATTTTAGTCTAGGCATTGTAAATCAGAAAAGAAAATAAAAATAATTAAAAATTATAAGAAAAAATAATAGTATAAAGAAATGTATTTGCACATATAATGTAGGTTTTATAATAGTTAATGTAAAAGATCATAGACTGAAACTTTTAAAATAGGAAATATATGTCAATCAATAAGTTGAGTAATGATTGCTTGAGCACATCTACTTTATTCTGCTCTGGAGTGAAAGGTCTGTCTTGCTTTTCTCTTTGTTATATACATTTCTTTTTTGTGGAACCCCAAAGCAGACCCTCTGGCTCAGTCCTCTCTCCTTATTCCCACCACCCTTATTAATAGTTTTATTAAATATTGATAACTCACAGCCATATGGCTTGGCCGAATGGGAATCAGTAATTTTTACTATTATTCAGATACAGGACATTAAAGGAGTATTTTAGATTACTAACAATAATAATGTCACCTTTAATAAACTCTTCTAATAAGTTACTAGACAGTTTGCGTAGGTATTTCTATTACTAGTATAGATGACACTTCCAATGTTAGAAATGGAATGACTATACAAATATAAAGAAGCAAGTGCCAGCCAACACCATTATATCCAGCAAAATTTTCCTTCAAAGTAGAGGGAGAAGTTAAAATTTTCCGTGCTAAAAAAACCTAAATAGATTTAATACCACCAGACCAGCTATGCTGAAAATACTTAAAATGACTCTTTTACTGAGATAAGAAGACTAACAGCACAAAAGAACAAAGAGAAAAGGAAACAACACAAAGAGCAGAGTGATCTAACAATAGTGAAGAACAAATAATCAACATTAAAGCAACAAAATGACGACAGGAGATAGCAAATACACCACTATAAGAACACTCTACATAATGGTCTCAACTCCTCTATCAAAAGACACATATTGGAAAATGGGTTCAAAAACAAACAAACAAAAACAATTTGTCACTTGCAAGAGAGGCACTTTACCCATAAACACATAGACTGAAAAAGAAAGGATGGAAATTAATACTTCCAGCAATTGGACCCAGAAAACAAGCCGGTATAATTTTACTATTCTCAAACATAACACATTTCAAGCCGAACAAACAAACAAACAAACAAACAAAAAAAAACAGAAGTGATAAAGATGGACATTAAATACTGGTTAAGGGAAAAATCCAACAGGAAGAAGTCACAATTAACAATGTATATGCACCCAATATTAAGGCACACAATTTTGTCGAATAAAAAGTACTAGACATGAAATGCCAAATAAACATCAATACAATTATAGTAAAGGATGTCTATACCACACCATTACAAATGGACAGGTCAACTAGACAAAAAATTAACAAAGAAATATTAGAGTTAAACTACACTATGCAACAATTAGATTTAACTTTTATTTAGAATATTCCATTCAGCATTAATAGAATATACTTTTTTCTCAACAACACATGGGACTTTTTCGAAAACAGAGAATATCATAGGGCATAGGCAAGTTTAAATAAATACAAACATACTGAAATAATTTCTTCTATACATTCAGATCACAGCAAATAAAACGAGACATCAATAGCAAAAGAAACTATAGAAGCTATACAAATACAGGAAGATTAAATAGTATATTTTTTAGCAAAAAGTGAGTCACAGAAGGGCTGGAGGAATATCAAAGTAGTTAGAGTGCTTACTTAACAAGGCCCTGTGTTCAACTTCCCATCACCATGTAGGCTGAGTGTGGTGACGCACATCTGTATAATAATAGAGATATGCTATTCCTCACTCATGAGGCTGAGGCATGGTGATTACTGTCAGAACTAGCCTGGAGTACAGAGCCAAACACTGTCTAAAAAAAAAAACAGTCATAGGAAAGAAAAAAAACAAGAAATTTTTTTAAAAATCTTCCAGGAGTCAAATGACAATGGAATCATTATATCAGAACTCACTAAACAGAATGAAAGAATAGTAAGAAGGAAATTAATTGCTATAAATGCACATATTAAAAGAAAACACAGCAATTCCAAATAACTAACTTAATGATGAATCTCATGGTTCTAGAGAAACAAGAATAATCCCCACTCAAAAGGAGTAGAAGAAATAATAAGCATCAGACCAGAACTAACACCAATACTTCTCAAACTGTTCCAGGAAATTGAAAGGGAATGAATACAGCTGAATCATTTATTTTGAAGCTAGTAATAGCCTGATACCAACACCAGACAACGATTTAACTAGATAAGAAACTTCCTTAATGAAAATAGATGCAAAAATCCTCAATAAGATACTGGCAAACAGTTCAACAAATCATTCAAAAGATCATATACCATGATTAAGTTGGCTTCATCCCACGGATGTAGGGATGGTTGAGCATATATAAATCATTTAATGTAATGCACCTCATAAACAAAAGCAAGGTCAGAAGTCGCATGATCATCTCAATAGATACAGAAAAGGATTTTGACAAAATCCAAGATCCATTCGTGATGAAAAAAAAAAAGGCTGAGGAAAAAAGGAATAGATGGTCCTTACCTCAAGCTAATAAAAGTCATTTATTCCAAACCTACAGAGATTTCTCAAAAACCTAAAAGTAGATAATCCATTTGACCCAGTGATAAGTCTTCTGGATATCTTTCTAAAAGAGTTAAAAAGCACCATATAACAGAGTTACATGCATACCCATGATTATAGCAACATGATTCATAAT
>PVKB01001170.1:0-102500 GCA_004027205.1 Ctenodactylus gundi | reverse complement strand
TTATCTCCCCTGCTCACTCCACTCTTCTCGTGCTCCAATTCCTGGCTATAATGGCTATAGTTTGGCTGTGCCTACTCCTTCTGCCATTACTAGCCAATGTGAATGGATGGGTACTTCTGAATTGTGAGATAAAATAAACATTTCCTCTCTCAATTAGTGAGTATCAGGCATTGTGTCTTGGTGATGAGAAGGTATATGAAACAGAAATTGAGAGTGGGGTTCATGCTACGACTGTACCTGATCACATGGTTTAGAAACCTTTGGAATTGGTTTCTGAGAGGTGTTTGGAAAGGTTTAGAGGTGCCCATTAAAGAAATCTTAGAATGCTATAGGCTGAGATTGTTGAGAGTCTGTTCTGAATTCAGAAAACCAAAATGCTGATGGAAATGCAAATCACGAATGCTGGTTTCAAAGTGGGAAGCATTAGCCTACTAGAAATTGGTCTAGAAGTCAAGTGTGTTATACTGTGGCAAAAAAAACCCTATGTTTACGTTTGGCTCACATCCTGAGACTTTGCGTGAAACTGAGATTAAGGGCAGTAGCATAATTAATCTGGTAGAGGAAATTTCAAGGCAGCCCAATGTTCAGGTTGTTGCTATGTCCTGTTTGCCATTTTTGATATCTTCACTGAAAATCTGGGGAAAAGCACAGAGCCAAAAAAAAGATATAAAATGTTTGCAGCTTCTACAGAAAGGAAGTAAGTATGAAGTTGGATCAACAGAGTTTTAATGCGGAAAGGACTATCACCAAAAAGAAGCCAAATGCTTTGCATCGGAACATAAGAAAAATTCCTTTAAGTATCCCCAAAATAAACAAAACTCCACCTTTTTTTACCTTTCCCCATTTTAATTAATACATATGTGTGATATATAATGTTAACAGTGAACTTGAGTATTTTCTGCATATATACATATCACATCAACTTGACAATCCCTTCCTATTTGTGGCCCTCCCACACCCTCCCCACTCCCTAACTCCCACTGTCACACCCATTTTATTCTATAGAATGTCTATATTCTGGGTTTCCCAAATCAGAAAAACCATGTGATATTTTAAATATTTAATTTTCTGCATTTTAATTTTTGCATTTGACTCACTCCACCACTCAAATCACCGCTCTTTAGCTCAGCTTTCGTGCTTTGAGTGATTGTAACTTTAAAAGCAATAAACTTAGTAATTTTCGTTAAGTACTATATTTAGGTTCTCTCCTCCTCTCTTTATGCCTCCCTCTCTCCTTTCTTCCCTTCCTGAATTCTCCCCTCCCTCTTTCTCCTTCCCTCCCCTCTGCTGTTGTAGCAATATGCAATGCTGAGATCTCTTCAAGCAACAACAAAAATAATCAGACTAGTTGTATGATCTGTGTGGTTTTGCACCAATGCAACTATCTGAGCCTACCTTAATAAGGAGAGTAATCTCTAAAATAAATAATTAATAATTACCTGAATTATGGTTCATTGGTCTGTTCTAGATACCCATCAGTCCGTTTTTCCTTAAGAATTCTAAAGAGGTTATGTATCATGTTAGAAAAAGAGCATTAAGCCAAATCTACACTGTGCAGTAATATCAGAGAGAATGCTTTAAACTTATTTAGCCTTTGTCCAAAAATATCAGACAAGACGCTTAAACTTACTTAGTGTCTGTGCCAGACACAAATTCATCGTGAGCTTTTCTGTTTCTCAGGAAGCTACACTGCGTGACACATTTCCTAGGCAACCTCAGCTCTGATTAGGTTTAGCCAATGATGTCGCATGGACAGGACACTGGAAGACAGGAATAGAGGACAAATGGAAATATTTCCTTTCTCTTACTCCGCTTAGGGTGGCGTTCTATCATCTGTGGTGTGAGGCTCATCATGAGTATTTACTTCCTTTCTCTGGCTCTTGCTTCACCTTGGCCCTACCATCCATGATATACCCCTCCGCTCCTGTAAGTCTCCAATTCTTGTGTGGACAGATAACCACTATACTAAGGTTCCAAAGTATTTATTTTATCATTATTGTTTTGAGATCATGTGAATCAAATTGCTAAATTCTTTTTATCTCTCCAGTTCTAAGGTTAGTGGGAACTTTCTACAGTTTTTATTTTTGTTTTGTTTTGTTTTGTATTTCTTCAATATTTCCCATTGTCAGCATCTCCAGTACCTCTGTACTTAGTCCAATTTACTGAACTATCTTTACTGAACTATCAGTTTCCTGACAAGGTTGTAGATACAATCTGGCCATGGAAAAAGTTTGTTCTGGAACTTAAATTATATAGTGATAATAATAATAAAAATATTATTATTATAAGAGAGGTAATGTGGTTGCCATGTGGTTCATTCTATGCTGAACATATTTCACGCATTTTATTACTTATTTTTATTATAACCCTCTAAGATCCCTATTATATTACCTTTTTACTAATGAGAAAATTAAAATCCAAAGAATGACTTGTCTAATGTAATGCAAATATCTAATGATTCCTCTTAATCATGTATAGTCACCTTATGTGATACATAAAGCATGTGGAACTTGATGGCCACTTCTATGATTTGAAAATTACCTGTATTAGACAAGATAAAAACTCTAAATTTAATTGAAGGCCACCAGCTGTTCACATACCATGATAAGGACTTGTCTGGGATAATAGTTTTGTTGTTACAACTTTTCTATCCTGAAGGACAAATATTTCTCCTCAGAAGATACATAAGTGAAAAACAGATACATGAAAACATGTTCAGCATCTGTAGTTTTCTTAGGGAAACATAAATCAAAGCTATAATGAGATACCACTTCACATCTGAGTTGGATGTCTATAAAAATAGGCCACAATAAAATTTGGCATGGATATCGATAATTTGGTACTTTTGCACCTTACTGGTAAGAATAAAATTATTCAGTTACTTGTCAAAATATTTGGTTGCTTCTCTAATCAAACATGAAATTGTCCAATGGCTAGCAATACATTATAAATACATATCATAGAAAAATGAAAACATACATCCACGCAAAAGCTTTTGTAGTAATGCTCACAATTAGTATTCCTTATAGGGACCTCAAGTGGAAACAACTCAAGTGTCCATCAACTGATAAATGTATACACAATGTATGGCATATCCATTCAACATAATATTATTTATACATAAAAATAAATGGATATTAATAGATGCTAAAACCTCAATGAATGCAGAAAAATATGCTCAGCAAAATAATTTGGTCATGAAAATCACAGATCATATGATTGTATTTGTATGATGTGTCAGGAATAGGTAGATTTATAGTCAGAAGTAAATTAGCATTGCCAGACGGGGTGGTACACAGATGTAATCTCAGACAGGTGAGAGGCCAAGGCAGAAGGATAGCAAGTTCAAGACTCGTCAGAACAATGTAGTGAGATTCTGTCTCAAAATAATTTTTTTTTTAAAAAAACTGATTTTGATAGACCACAACCATCTCATGGAACTTTAAACGAAAGACAAAGGGAAAGAGAGGGTGTGTGTGTGTGTGTGAAGGGAGGGGAGGGAGGGGAGGGGGAGGGGCAAAAGGAGAGCTGGAAAGCCCTTGTTACTTTGACAAGGACAGTATGTGTACAAAATGCTCAACTCCATTGTAAACCTTAAATTCTGCACTTGTACATATCAATAAAATGGGGAGAAAAAAATAGATTCGGATGTACCTCAATGGTAGCAAGCTTGCATAGCATGCATGCAGCTCTGGGCTCAATCCCTAGTTCTTTTTTTTTTTTTTTTTTTGGAGTCCTTTCTTTTTCCCCACATTTTATTGATATGTATACGTGCAAAATTCAAGGTTTATAATGGAGTTGAGCATTTTGTGCACATACGTACCTTGTCTAGGTGACAAGGGCTTTAAAAGTAGATTAGCATTAGGAAAGGCTGGTAGGGGAAGATTAGAATTAGTGACACAAGATATCATTGAGGATTAAATTGTATACTTCTGATGAATTTTATGACGTGATTTCTATTTCAATAAACCTAAAACACAAGGCAAAGTAAGTTAAGTCTGTTTTGGGATGTTATGTCAAGCCATTGAGTCCAAAAAGATTCAGAGATTTTGATTCTGTAGGCACTGAAAAAAATGGTATAATGTGAGATTTTATTGAAAATATGGAAGCATAAATATATAATGAAAACAGCAGTGCAATCGATGTAATATAAAGGAATGGGAACTAGGCGGTGTTTTCAAATGAACAGCCAATGTTGATAGTTGTAGAGAGAAAGAAAAAGTTATAGAAACTTTTGCTTATTCCCTTGTCGGTTTTCTTGTTTAACGTGCTTTGTTTCCAGCTGGATTTCCAGCTTATAACAACACAAATGGTGAATGCCTCATACTGATATGAATTGCTTTGTTGGATTTAGATGGCATCACGGGAAGATTTTTCCAGGAAATAAAACTGGGCTGCCCTAATTATTGATTTACCTATTATTAATTTAGCTCACCTGTGTGGGGAGAGAAAGGCAGCTTTTTCCTACCTTTATCTCTCCTCTTTTTTCTGAATTTTCAGGGTTCATTGAAAAAGGTAACTTGCTTAAATGGGGTTGATAAACATAGACCTGAATCTACCTTCCTGACAGAATTTACAAAAAGATCTCAAGGTCAGTTTAAAGGAGAATTTAAACTGTCTTAAGTCATTCATAACAAAGACTTATTTCTTTTACACCAAGATAGGATTAGTTAAATCTCAAGAGGACTCTAACCTTTTAAGCTTGGGGTACTGAATGTTTTACACATATTTGAAAAATGAGAGTAGAAACTTTAGCTCATAGTGCTCTGTTTTTGACTATGTGCTATAAAAAGTCTTCCAAGAACCCTTAATAACTGAGATTCTCTAGAAAAAGTGTGCGCCACCTCACACGTACAAATGTATAATGGTGAATACACTGAATGTTTTTATTTGTTCTTTGAAATACCATAAACCATAGCAATGAAGAATGGTGAAATGAGCGTGATATGAAAAAATTAAGTGAGAAATCAGATTATTGAATGTTTAAAAGTGAAGTTTTACTGTTCTAAGAAAAGATGGTCCACATCTTGATAAGTTTCCTAATTTCACAAAAAATGAAACATTTTATCTCACAGATGTAACGACCACACTGCATTTCTAAATTGGAAGGCATGAAAATATGTTTGGAATGTCCTTCAGGATAGATTCTAAGTATTTATGAACTCAATTGACCAGAATAAACATCTTAAATAATAGATCAATTAATTCTTCTTTTCATATTCTGAAAAGTGATTGAAAATGGAAACTATAAACATAATTTTAAAAGCACCTTCGTGCTGTACCTTGAATATAGAGGAGATATAAAGGTCAAGCTCTTTATTTTAAAATGATCTTTCAGTATATTTTTTAAGGAAAACCTTTTTATTTTCCTACACAACAAAGTCTAGGGAAGGAGAAATGCAGAAATAAGTGGTTACAATATGTACATGCCGAGACATGTCCATTCGAGAAGATATAGTGAAGTCAGATGTTTGTATTTCTTAAAGTAGCGCTGGTCTTGAGATAACTATAAATAACAACAAATGCAGCTATGTACCATGGGCCAGTCAAATCTCACGTGCAGCACTGACTTTACTGACGTAACTTCCTGGAAGAGTGAGCAACTCTTGGTCACCTTCTGAAGAGAGCAGAGCTCAGCTGTTGCCACTCGATGTGCAAGTCTCATTTCTAGAAAATTCGGGTAATTTTGAAACTTTACAAATACCACTTTCTTATCTATGAAAAATGAAATGAAGCTATCCTCACCAAAAATTGCAAAGAGGAGCTTAATTTTCATGAAAATCCACTAGTCATGCTTGAAAGTCACAAGAGGTCACGGCCTTTCTGTATGTTTGGCACAAAGCAGACCATTTCTAGACCCCTACCTACTTCATCGTCATAGCTCTTTTCCATCACTCTGACAACATAAAATATTTTCCTGAAGCAAGTGATAACAAGGAACTACCCATCCTAAGAATTATGCAAGCCAAAGATTGCCTTGGGATTCCTTTCAGATACATCCAAATCTATCTATTAGTCGCTTGGGTGATCTCTTGAACTGGATGAAGAGAGATAAATTGTGATTCATTATTGTATAGTCATATTTCTTTAATTCTGCTTCTATAATTCATAACCTAGTTAAGAACCTGGGCAGAAATATACAGGCCCACTCTTTACAAATGACATTTCCAATAGGTTATATTAAAATTAATTTCTTTAGGATAAGATAAATAGGCTTTCACACATAAACTAGAGTCTTCAAGGATTGGTTTGTTTGGAAAGTACAGGTCCTTTTTCTTTGACTTTTGTTTTTATTTTTACCTTTCAGCACTATTTAGTTTCTATACTTAAACAAGAAAATGACAATATTAAAAAGTTTAAAAATGTATTCTCACAACATCCACAGCCATTGACTATGTATAAATATGGAATTCATCCTCAGTTCAACATCGTTTCTATTATTTGCTATTAATGTACCAATGGAGCTAACCATAAAGCATATCTACCTCTTCTCAAACTACGGTGCAATCACACTGCGTAAAAAGAAACACAGCTAACCTAAAGAGAGACTTGAAGCTTTTGTTAACGAATGTGGCCCTTTACACCTTTACTTAGTACAAGTAACACAGTTCTTTAGAGACGAATGCAAGCAAGTATAAAGTCACTCTATAATAACAATTGTTAGAATTAATTTATATGTTCATTGAATTTAACAAAAGTAGGATCACATTGAGCTCACCGCAAATTTCCTATTTAAGGTCAAGTGCCACCTTAATTATGTAAAAACTAAACATACAGAAAAATAAAAGAATCAAAATCAACTATTCAGTAGCCCCCACTCTATTAGTTTTCTAGGGAATCAATAGGATGTGTACAGAGGTATAGTATGTTTCTTCACACGCACACACACGCACATATACATATAAGTATGCGTTGTGTGATAAAAATATATGGTGAATGTTTAATTTTTTAAATAACAGTAAAAAACACACACATCATTGTACTTACCACTTTATGAAGCACTCCTCAAAGTTCTCCTCGGTGTCTTTATAGGTGTGTTCAAAAAAAAAAAAAAAACAAAGTGAACTCTACGGCCAAGTGTCAGCTAAATGGTAAGAAGGCTCTTAAAAACATCATGGTGGGCCCTCATCACCTTATTCACCAGATCTGGTGCCAGATCTGGCTCTTCCCCAAAGTCAAAAGGACCATGAAAAGCAAACATTTTGAATCAACTCAGAATATCTAGGCAACAGTGAACACACAACTAAAAAAGACATGCATAAAAGACACTCAGAACAGCTTCAGAAAGTGACAAGAATGAGAGAGACTCGCCCTAGGGAAAATTGGAAGTGGCATTGCAGTTAAAGTATTCAGTTATTCAAAAACCGCTGGCTTAAATGTTAACGCCATTTAAAACTACCTTCACAAAAACATTTATAATAATGTTTGGCCAGAACTCTATGTAGTACAACCTATTCAAATTGAAACATAAAAATAATCATCATACCCATCCACTATTAATGAAGGTCATCAGAAATATCCCAGTCTGTAAATGTAAAAAGAACATGAGATACCCATGACGGAATATTTAATTTTACTTTGACTAACAGGGTAGTCTACGATAACGTGATAGAGAACTTGACACAGAAGGAAGAACAAGAAATTGAAAAAAATCAAAAATTGAGAAGATAAAAACTAATAAGCTAATTACAAAACTAGGAAGATAAGTAAAATTCCCTAGATAGGAAATCATACAAGACATACATACTCAGAAACCATAATAGAGCAAAAATCACTGTCGTGGCATTGCAGTTGGAGAGGTCCAGAGGTTAAAGCCTACTTCTGACTTATGTTTTTAAAAGAAAGCATTTTTACAAACTTTTTGATACAGTGAATTCTTATGTTTAAGTTCATAATATAACAAGGAATTACAATGTACTTTAGGCATTCTGATGAAACTTATGTTTTGTATTATTTACTTTAATCTGTCTGATAACCCTTAACAACAAAGTGCTAAGATGATGCTTTCTAAAATCTTACGAATTAAAATGTCCATTCACAAAATAAGGGTAGTTAGATGTTTGTGGTCAGTAGCATTTGAAATATTTTCTGGAAAAGCATAGGCTTGACAGTATTCAAATTTCTCTTTTATCAATAGTCAGATATAGGGAAACTTAGATTCAGAGTTATTAGATCTAAGGATTGCTTTAATAAAGAATTTTTACTCATAAGAGAGAAACTAACAGATCTATTTTAGCATATCTAAAAAAATATAAACTCTTAACTAACACTTTCCTTTTGTGTAATGATTTAATGCCAATTAATTTGACCAAATATTTCTGTATTTCTTATAAAAAGTTATCATTTGGCAACTGTCTGAACTTAGGTTAGAAACTAAGAAGTTAATATTCTAGTAAAAGTGGGAACATTTGTACTTTTATCTTTTAACTAGGCAAGGATATACATGATTAGAAAGACGATGTGCATCTTTTAAGGTGAAGATTTATATATGTCTGGAAACGTTATTTTAAGGTCATTGCTAGAGGATCCTAATAATCATAGACTCACAATTAGATAGAAGAAATGTCAAGATAAACAAACTGAGAAAGTCTGAATAATTCAGAAATCAGAGTATGATCTTTCCAGCATACTGAGAGCTGCCTAAGAGATCACCTAGTGACCCTGGAGGTTCAAATTCGGGTGTTAATGCTCGGAGAAGCTAAGCCAATTTTGAGGACATCACAAAGTTCCAAATTACAAGCATGGACTATGAGGAAGTAATCATCGAAGCCAGATTCTTCAAAAACATAGGAAACATCACTGCCAATAATATGCACATGCATTCCAAAATTACAGTGCGTAATTACTACTTCAAAATAAAACACATTTGCTCTTGGTGATGCACTGATTCCATGTGCTAATGTGTGCAAAATCAGTATTATAAAAGAATGGATAGAGATACACATAAATTTTCCGATAGACTCAAGTTGCAGAAATGATTTTCCTATACTGATGATTTCTTTAAAACAAACATTCTCTTACATCACCAAAATTCAATTACCTAAGTTAAGAAATTAACTGTGATATATATTTCGGCTGATCTAAATATCTGATTGAAGTTTCACCATTGTCCCAAGAGTATGCCTTTTATTAGCAGAAAAAAAAATCTCTTCCTATTCCTTGATTTAATGCAGGATCACATATTGTATTTCATTGTTTTATTTCTTTAGTCTTCTTTAATCTGTAATAGCTTCTCAGTCTTTCTTTTCCTTTTATAATGGTGACATTTTAGAGGAATACTGGGTAGTTAATTTGTAGAATATCCTCCTTGCAGAAAGAGGGAAGGGAAGGGATTGTGATGTTGATACAATATATATGGGCTCAAAATTCTCAAGTTCAATGGGAATATTCTACATCGCATATATATATATATATATATATATATATATATATATATATTAATAAAAATGAAGGAAGTTTTTGTAGAATATGTACAATTTTACTCAGTCTGATATTTCCTGATGAATACTTTCAGGTTACACGTTTTGGCAAGAATACCAAAGAAGTAATTTTGTGGGAAGACATTACAGAAGAAACAACCAAATTGTTGCTTGAAGTTTTCAGAAAGCGTTGTTAAATTACTCTTTGTTCTTGAAAAGAAACAACAAAATACGAGGAACTAACGTCATGAAAATGCATTTCTTGTAGCTTTCTTACCTTTCAGTATCCTAAGTAGATTTTAGGAGAAATTTTAGTATGAGACTCTACTTAATAGTAGAGTTTCTTTTCTGAAAGGATATGTACTCACATTGAGAAAAAGCAAAGACTTTGCTATCTAACGTGATCCTTGAGTGCATGTTCTCAAAATTCTTAATGTGTACCATGTTCCTAAGTAAGCAATTTAATGTAAATAAAAACCTAAATACAGTTAGAAGCATTGGACGGATATCTGCTTTTGCATTGTGATGATGGATAGGAACTTTTAAGTTTTAAGTAGTTCCTTTTTTGCAAAAGGAAAATACAGGAAATAAATAAGGAATGGAATCAACCACCTATAGAAAACCCCAGATTGTGGTATCCTAATGGAAGACTTTGGATATCTCTAATCTCAGTTTTCTCATCTACAAAGAAGATTATAATATTATAGAATTAATGGAGCTATGAAGGCCTGGGTGGGACAAAATTAGCAAATTCCCCACTGTGGTTCCTGTCATTTCAGCCCTCACACACAGATATGACCTAATTCCTTGTCATTCAATTGAAACCTTGGCATGTCCTTTTTTGTGATCTTTACAAAGTGCTTTAACCTCTATTTCAAACTCCTATATTGAAATGAAGGAAATAATAATATACATAAGGCTCTTAAGAGCCATAGTAAATCCTTAATATGTTCCCCTTATCTTTCTTATCTTTATTAATATCCCTAATATATTACCATCTTTCTCATTGATATTTCTTGCGGAAACTTTATGAGAAAGATGAAGAGAAATTCTTTACAAGAATTTGTAATTTGGAAGAGAAAAGCACTGAGACATATGCCGCTAAGAAATATTTGCTTTTCTTCCAGAGTATAATTGCTGGAAGATTTTCTTCTTCAGTAAACACGAGAAACCTATATGCAACCTCAGGTCCTTTTCATTATTTGGATTACACAGAGATGAGAGAATTTCATTTTATTATTAATTATAGCTACATGTTGACATTAAAAATTACACAATTTAATATTTCAAATGTGTTGAAATAGCAGTCATAATTACCTTGATAAAATGTCAAACATATTGTCGACCATAAGACTGCCAAATGAAACTAACCAGAATTTCACCTGGCTTGGTTAATGTTGCATTGCACCGGCACCTTATTCTACCTGCTTTAACTGGACACCACAATGTTCTCTGTCACTGTCATCTGTGGTACACATCATTCACATAGCACATGCAGAGGATCATACAATGTATTGCTTTTTTTTTTCCTTTTGGCTTACATAGATTGAACTTACGTAATGCTTCTTCCTCTTCTCAGTCTCTCAGTTTCCTCAAAAATCTGTGTTTCCCTGGACATCAAGGCTAAGCCCTATTATGAAGGAAAATCTCTAGGTCCTGTGTTCTTGGACTTGTTTTTTATATCGATCCTTTGGCAGCTAGGGCTTATTTAATATTTATTTCTCTCTTTCCTTTTAAGGTAGGAATAAGCTTTTCTATACTATTCACAGAAAGATCTTTAAAGATAGAGTAGTATGCCATCTTCTGGGAAGCACAAATTGTCAGAAAAGGCCTTTTTAAATTCAGAATATAGATCAATGAATATGTTATGCAATTGGTTTTAAATTTAAAGTACCCTCTTCTTTTTAAGAAAATTAGGAAGATTTCCTTTATATAATTCAAAGGGTATTCAAAATGCTAGGGAGGCTTGGAGGAACGGCTCAATGGTTAAAGTTCTTGCCGAGCAAGCACTAAGTCAAACTGTAAGTACCCGAGTTTGATTCCTCAGTACCACATAAGCCAGTTGTGGGGACACATGGCTGTAATCCCAGCACTCAGGAGGCTGAGACAGGAGGACTGCCATGAGACCAAGGCCAGCCTGGGCTCCATAGTGAATTCAGGACCAGCCTGGGCTATAGAGTGAGACCCTGTCTCAAAATGAAATAACATAAAATAAAATAAAATAAAATAAAACAAAATGTTAGGAAAATAACAAATATCTCAAATTTATTTAAAATGCTATACACAACACACTTCTTAATTTAGAATAAGTATTTCCTAGTTATTGTCTATTTTCCCTCTCTCTTCTATATATTATGACCAAATGCTTACGTGTTATGTAATTTGATTCCTAAAAGAGGCTAGGACACAGGTAGGGCAGGAATTTCTCTCTGTGCGTAGATAAAGAAACTGAGCCACAAGATACTAAGTGACTTACTGAGCTGCCATAACTGTTACTGCTAGAACCAGGACCCTGACTTCCGGAAAATTATTCTTCTCAGCATGCCACTCTGTTGCTCAGTGCGACTTCAAAGCTCATAGACTGCCAAGTTTGCTCCATGAGTCAGTCAGGATACTTTTTCAGTGATGAGAACAGCCATTCCTCTGGCTACAATTTGACTTGGTCTAGACAACTTGAATTTCACTCTCTCCCCAGGAGATTATTGTGCATTTTTTGAGATGTTTTTGATGGTTCTTTAAGATAAACAGGGCACCAAGAGACAACCCTTACATGTATCAAAAGGTTAAAGGGAACAATTATGCGATGAGACTAAGCTGGAATTTATAGAAATACAGTGCTTCAGAAACAATACAATTTCTCAATAAGTCCCCAAGTATCATTTGAAATTCTTTTATCTTTACTTTTCCGGCCTCTACTTGCTTTAGCCCATTTACTAAAATATATGTGAACAATACATCTTGCCTCATTGCAGATATATGATATGTTCATCTGCCATCTGTTCTCTGGTCCTGAAACAGGTTTCTCCTGCCTCCATCTAAGTCTACCTAAAAACGTAGAAATGAAAAGGGAATACTTTTTTCTAAACGTTTAATTGAACTTTCATGGTGTGTGTATGCGTGTGTGCGTGCATGTGTATCCACCAACAAACTTCCATTCAGAAGTTGTGAGATCTTTGTTTTATTCAATAAATTATGTACTTTTGTAAAATATTAACTGATTGATATGAAGCCTGAAGTTCCAATTTTATAAAAAGACTTGATGGTCATGAAAACCATATTTCACTCCATTTATAAATATCATCGAAATTATTACCCAGGAGTTATCAATTAGCCTGACAAATTTTAGGGACAGAAAAACTTCTAATAAAGTTTGAGAATTAAAAAATCTTTTATTCTCAATATTTAACACATAATTAGGGAAGATAAAAGTCAAAGAAAAGACATGAATAGTGGCTCGATCTTAGGTTTCATTCATTTACAATATATTGTTGTTCTTAAGGAGTTGGATTATTAATAAGAGAATCTTGTAATTCACTCTACACAATATTCTTAGTTCTAAGATCTACTTTTTATAATATTAACATAGTCACTCTGATCTTTTGATTAATATTAATATAGTATATAATGTCTCAATCTCACTTTTAACCCATTTATATTTTCATATTTTAAATTGGTTTCTAACTTTGGCCAGTGGTTGATTCTGTTTTATAATTCATTCTAACAACTTAGCTTTTTTAGTTGGGGTGCTCAGTTTATCTAAAATCAATGTTATTAAAATTGGGTTTGTTAATTATTCTTTTAGTTGGCTAATAATTATATATGGGATACAATGTGATATTTCAATACACACGTCTACTATAGAGTGATAAAAATCAGGCAAATTATTATATCCATTGCCCCAAAACTACGTAATTTTTAGTGAAAAAATTTTGAACCCTCTTTGTAAAGCTATTTTGAAATATGTAGTGCATTATTTTTGAACAATATAAATTTAAAATAGTTTAAAATATTTATAGTTTAAATTTGCCATTTAGGTACACATTTAATAAATTGGTCAAATATTTGTTTCCTTTTGGGGACTAAGAATTTTGGGTGATTATTTATTGCCTTTGTTGTCTTATTAGTTTTAAGTTATAATTATTTTAAGTGGTTATTTTACAGATCATAGTATATATTGTAACTTATTACTGTCCTTAAGGTAACATTATACTATTTAATCTATGGTACAAAACATTAAATCTTACACCAGCATTTTCATTTCTGAATTCTTATGCTACATCTGCCACACATTTTACTTTAATATATGGTGCTAACGTCACATTACTTTGATATTATTTGAGGTTGAAACAGATGATTATATTCGAAAGAGAGTTAGAGATAATTTCAAAGTATATATTTATCATTTCTAGTGCTCTCCATTCCTCTTTGAAAATCCAGATTTTTCACCTAGAAAGTTTTAACTCTAATTGAAGATATTCTAACATTTTTAATAAGCAGACCCATTAGTGATTATTTCAGTTTGTATGTATGAAAAAATTTTTAATTCATTCTGATTTCCAAAAAAATACATTTTAACCAGGTAGGGAATTCAAAATTTATAACCTATTTTTTCACTGTTTGTTTAAAGATGCCATTATTGTGCTATAATTCTTATAGTTTTCCTTGAATATACTATATCTTTTCCTCTCTGATATTTTTTAATCAGCTTTTGAAGTCAGTATGATGATGACAGGACCAGGTTATTTAAGAAAGGCCTCTCCTTAAGGGTTGGTGGGTTTGGGGTAGCTTGGATTTATTTATTGCATCAAATTTGGAAAAGCTTTCAACCCATATTTCTTCAGGTAATTTTTACGTTCACTTTGCCTATGCTTGCATATGATGATTCTGATTTCACGTTATATTAGACAACCTGATGTTGCCTGACAGCTAACGGATGGCCTGTTTCTTTTTCAATCGTTTTCTGTTTTATTTTACACAGTTCCTCTTAGTATGTCTTCAAATTTCTCATCTCTTTCTGACCTCTTCTCCTTTCCTTTCTTTTCCCCCCATTTTCCTTCTTCCCCTTTGTCTTTCTCTTGCTCCTGCCTGTAGGCTAATCTTTTCTTAATGACATCTGATATGTTTATTTTATCACACATTGAAGATTTTTATAAATTTGTCTCTATTCAATATGCTTAATGTTTCTTTTATCTTACTGAGCACATAAAATACAATCACAATAACTGTTTTAAGGTTCATATCTACTAACTCTAAAACTTGTGTAATTTCTTGAGTTGTTCATATTGATTTGTTTTTGTTTCCATTTTGAGCTATGTTTTCCTACTACTTTGCAAGATGTAACTTTAATTGCACGCCAGAAATTGCAAATATTACTTCTTAGGCCTGGTTATTCTTAGACTTTGTTCTGGGTGGTAGCTAATTTAAAACAATTTGATCTTTTCGACGCTAGCTTTTAAATTTTGTTCCAGGAGACTAGAGAAATTTTTAGTTATGACTACTTTTTCTCAACTACTGTGGAAATACCATTCCTTGTACTTTCCCTTTTAACTTGTAATTTACAAAATTTTCCACTTTGCTTGTGGGAACATGAACTATTCCTGCCTCTCTGGAAGATACAGTGATTATTTTTCTAATTATTTCAAGTAGTTATTTTGAAGGTCTTTGCATATTATAAGTTGCTGCCCTCCTCGAAAGCTAAAAGTTTGACTTGCCATAGTTTTATGGATGCTAACATAAGACATAAGACTCTGATATGAGCTCTCCAATTCCCTAAGGTCTAAATCTTACAAGACAATGTGAAGAGGACCAGAGGACTCCTACATATGTAGTAGGTTATACTGTAGCAAAGAAACCCTGCGCCTAATAAATGTAGACATTTTATGCTAGACAGTTAACATGATTGCCCTTTGTATCCAAGATAGATACTATCTCTGCCTTCTAAGGTAAGAAGTTCAATGTTAAACATCCACATGCAAGACCATAGGTAGCTGGAGATTCTCTTTGGAAGACATACACATGTGAGAAACCATTAAGGACTGAATTTTGTCTTTTCAAAGTTTTATGTTGAATTTTAATCCTCAATGTGACTCTGTTTGGATATAGGGCAATTACCAAAGTAATTACGTTTAAATGAGGTCACCAGAGTGGGGCCTTCATTTAATAGGACTAGTGTCCTTGTAGGAAGAGGCAGAGAAAGCAGTTATCTTTCTTTGTATTGACATAGAGGAAGGCAACACGAAGAGAGAGAAAAAAAGGCCTCTGGAATCCAAGAAGAGAGGTTGCGGGAGAAATCAAACCTGCTGGCACTTTGATCTTGAAATCACAGCTTTCAAAACTTGGCTGTTTAGTCTTTGGTATTTTGATCGCAGCCGTGGAGAACTGACATACAGACATGCAGAAATTTGTCTCTGAACAGTTATTTCCATGACTTCAGGTAATTTCCTCAAATACTCACATTGATCTATACTTAGCAAAAACACTTAAAGGTCCCTCGGGAGACCTATGGAGCTATTTTTCTGTAGCTCTTTGCTTTCTGGTATAGCACCACGCAAACGCCAGCTTCCAACGCCTTTCCAGATTCCTAGATCCATCTCTTCAAGTCAGAGTGACCACCGGCTTTGCTTAATCTTCTCTTCCATATTTTGGGGCTCAGGAATGATCTCTGAGCAGGAAAACATGGCAATCACATACTTATATCACGTATTCAATATTCATGCCTGGGCTTAAGTACCTCTTCTTCCATGCAAATACTCTCCATACAACATTGAACATATCATATTTACTAGTTTGATGTACCTAATTTAGTAGAGTGCAGGCTTCTCTCTTGCTTGAGTATTCAGTCTGAGCCTTTCTCATTCACTGCTGTGTCTTCAAAGACAAGGGAAGTACCTATATTAGTTTTCTACACTTCTATTACAAGTTAACACAACAATTTGATGACTTTACACAACACAAGTATTTTATAGTCCTAGAGATCAGAAACCTACCAGAGATCTCACTAGTATAAATAACTTCAAGGTACTGATGGGGATGTGTTCCTTACAGAAACTATAGAGCAGTTCTCCTTTGTCTAGCCTCCAGAAGCTGCCAATATTCCTTGGATCATGGCTCCTTCCATCTTCAATGGCAACACCACCAAGTCAAGTGCTTCTCATGTTGCCAACCCTCTAGTTCTCACATCAATGATCACATTTTTTTCTCTTTCACTTTTGAGGATTCTTGCAATTACATTGGGCTCATCCACATCATCGGAAATAGTCTCACTATTTTTGGGTCCACTCATTATCAACCTTAATTACATCCACAACTTTAATTTCCCTTTGCCATGTGACAAAAGATGCATAGTATTTCTGGGGATCAAAACATGAACACCTTTGGGGGACTTAGCCTGCAAAATTCCACACATAGGAAAGACCTTTAAGTAATAGTTACTGGATGTTAAGAGTTCACAGTTGAATGCATGAATACACAAGCATAAATTTAGCGACACAGGATAATGTTCAGAGAATAGAACTATTTGCTAGCTTCAGAAAAAAATCAGATTCTGAAAACTAAAATCACATGGTTTCTCTGAGAAAATCCAATTAGGAAAAACTAAAAATTAATGAGAGCAAGAGAAGAAAATAGAAAGATTGTGGTGGAAACAGGATAAAGGGAGGTGAGAAAGTGGGAAGAGGAAACGGAAGTAAAAATAATCAAAATGCAACAAGCATATGTGCCAGTCCCTCAAGCTGGATGTTATGTATTACAAATAGATACTAATAAAAATATAATTTAGGGGAAAACAAATGGATAATACAAAACTTTTTCTGTATTAAACTGCACTGATGTTAGAAATCTAAAACTGAATCAATTTTTTAAAAAGTAAAAAGAATCTTGAAAATATTTCATAAGAACCATTTAAAACTCAATACTAAGTGGATCCTAGTGGCACAAACCTGTAATCCCACCACACTGGGAGACTGAGGCAGGAAGACTCCAAGTTGCAGCCCTACCTGGGCAAATTAGCAACTTAGTGAGACGCTGTCTGGAAATGTAAAATTTTAAAAATTGTTTGAGGACACAGCTCAGGGTGAAGGTCTAGGCCTTAATCTGTAGTATCACAAATATAAAGCTCAACACTATCTTTGGATTCACAAAACTTATAAATAAAATGAAAAGTGCTTATAAGGTTATTTCCAACATCACGGAATGAAAAATTACTTCATTGAAACATATGTAAATTTCCTGATAGCTACAAGATTTTCAATGCATATTGATATCCTCTGTCCCTTCAATGAAGCTACTATTGCTTTGAAGATGGCAAAATTACAAGTGGAAGTGAGGAAAGCAAAACAGGGCAGTGTTTTACGTGTCAGCAGCAATGTTTGAGCCTTGAGAAATAGCAGGAAGAGGAACAGGAAGCTTCCATACCCTACACAAGATGGTATAGAATAGCCACATGAGGCAGGACGAAGGGAAAGTTTTTAGGAGTTAAAGTCCCTGTATCATTAAAAGAGCGGGCAGCAGCTGGAGCTATAGTTGCAGCTTAAGATCTTGATTGGTTTTAGACTAATTGGTACCAATTATGATAATTAGTGTCGTCTTCTGCTCATAAATGATCATAAAACTCATTAGCAGTAGGTCCTTTTAAAATTATATCTGATTTAGGGTGGGTGCTAAATACTTTTTTTTTTTTGAGGGAAAACCTGCATGATTCTGCTCTGGGTTCTCGGGGGAAATATCTTCCTTTATGAAGTTTCCTTATTTTTTTGGTTAGATAAATGTAATTTACTTTTATTTTGTAAATATCACATTTCCAAGATTATATGAAAGTCTTGAAATACTCGATATCCTTATTATTCTTCTGTCCAATATTTCAAAATGTTGCAATTTGTATTGGTATGGCTTCTTCTGGTAGACAATCACCAGTGATTCAGTTTATAAGTATTTCTACTCCATAAAATCTAATTGTAGTTATGCCCTGAAAGTAGAGACCCTGTCTCAATTTAAACTGAAGTTATTTTAAAAACCCAATCTCTTTTGTTCTAGGAAACTGAAATATGCAGATGAAAATATCCACCAACCTATTACACAGAATTTAATTTAGGCAACTTTTATTATACCAATTCCATGGTCAAGAAAACTTGCCTTTGCTAGATCTTCTTGACACCACACCAAGACCCACATCACCTGGAATTTTCCACCATCCTACACCTGCTGCAATATTTATGGCTGATCCTTCTCCAAAAGGAGAGCTGAGATGCTATCAGTTCTTTCTTGGATGATTACACTCCCCACAGCCCTCCCAAGTCACACAAAAGCCTGGACATAGCACTTAATTCGTGCTGCAACTGACACTTAAGTGTCCTGCAAGGTCAGGCTCCATCAAGACTTCGTATTAAACTACATTCTTCCTTAACTTTCCCTTTGTGTTGTATTTCTATTGTGTTTCCTCCTTCTAGATCAGTCCCTGAATAAATCCTTTGTTCCAGAGTCCCCAGGTTTCTTTGATTCTAGAAAAAACAACTCAATGCTTCCAAAATATATTAAATTGCTTGAGTTGGCTTTTACATTTCAGTACTTTTTGTTTCAAAATGAAGGATATGGAATTACTTTATTTTCCCACCTACATAAAATGAGGATAATAGTAAATTCTGGTGAAGAGTTTTGAACTGTTTGCTCCAACCGTAATCAATTTACAACGCCGATCCAAAATGAGCTTCAGAACCACTTCGGTCTGGATCCAGGAAGAAGGACAATGTGGAGGTACCAAAAGCAAACCGCTGACAGTGACGAGAGGCAAACATCACTGCGGACACAAAACATTAAAATACAGCCCGCTAGTCCAAGGGCTGACAGTGGAACATCTTACTCTGTTTTCTCCTACTGTAATAGCATGTAGCAAACTGCAGAACTCATCACTAAGACAAGCACGTTTCACTCATGGTCTGGAGGCAAGGATGTCTAAGACTGAGGGGCTGGACCTGGTGCAGGTCACATGTTCACATCATAACATATGGGAAGGCATCACAAGGGAGGAAACATGAAATGGGGAGGGGCTCATCTCTTTCATAGCTAATCTGTTCCAGTGGTAATGACGTTGGGCCATTCATAATAGCAGAGTCTTAATGACGTAATCGACTTTTAAAGACCCCACCGCTCTACAGCGTCATAATGGCAATTAAATGTCAACATGCGTTTTGGACAGGCCGTTCAAACCATGTCACTTCCAACTGGGCTTTCCTAGAGACACTTGACTCCTCATAGATAGAATGAAAGTGACCTGAATGCCCAGTAGCTAATTTTCCATTAAAAAATAAGTTATGAAAAACTGAGCAGACATTTACTGCAATCACCCATATTCCCATTTTTAGATATAATCATTGCCTTCTAATCACTGCTACTCCTTCATCTTCTGATTGGGAAATAAATTTTTTCAAAAAAATGAAAACGTAATTGGAAATTAATTTTCAACATAAAACTTGGTGAAAATCCATCTCCTCTTCCTACCTCCACCTCTGAGGTGGACTTGGTAAAGTGATGTTACTTTATAAAGTCATTGAAAATATCCATGGTTGTTTCTCCAATATAAGGAAACTATTCTACCAGAAATAACAGGGCTACCTTGCTTGGCCAGCAAACATTCTCTCCCAGGGTACCCGACATGCAGAACCTGCAGCTTACCTTCCTTAAATATCTATCACTCGTCAGTGTTTCTTCCTTTGCTCTCAGAACATTTGTTTTGAGCTCACATTTCTCTCTGTTGGTAGGGCACTTTCTCAACTTTTTATCACGAAACCATTTCAAGGTAAAATCTTGTAACTAGTCACATTTGAAACTCATCTTAACCATGAGTCATGCCCAGAGTGTACCTTAGACTTCTCCTCCTCTGGCAGACAAAAAAAAAATCTACTAAAAGGAGTAGGAAGTAAAAACGAATAAGATGCAATAAGCATATGTGCCAATCCTCAAGTTAAATATAATTATTAAATATCATAAATATATACTAGTAAAAATAATTGCGCATTAAAAAGAGCCATATGACAAATTAAAGAATGTAGTCACCTAAGGTCTGCACAACACATCTTGAATTATCTTTTATTGAATAGTCTGACTTTTTACATTCATCATTTTATTATTTGTAACTATAACTCATCATCTCACAGTCTCAGGAGGTTGGCCGGGTTGGGCTCAGAGTGGCAATCCCCTTTTATTTTTTGAAAAATGATAACAAATTGTATTGAACATGTTATCTATATCTGTTGAGGTCTCAATATTCAAAATTTTTTGATTCTTCAGTTCAGTATAAACATTTTCTGATTTCTGTGCTCCTTTAAATATTCCCCATTTTCTCATATATAATCATTTATTTTTTGTTAAAACCAATCATTTTATTTTCACATTCTTTTCCTAATATTTCAAATCCATGGAGTGTCTACAAGTCTAATTACATTATGATGGTTTCATTGACATTCACTTATGGCAGTAGATTTTACTTTGAATCTTGTGACTTTGGAGTTTGAGTTCATAATTTTGGAAACTTTTTCTTTGGGAACACTTTGAGGTCTGAGTTTTAAGTGAGCCTCCCCAGAGAGAATTTGGATTTTCTTTGGGACTCTAAAAGGAGGTTCTACTAGCAGTGGACACTAAATTTCTGGATACCCATTTCTTTAAAATCACTTATACAGTTAGAACTTACATTGAGGACACATGCACGGGCTGTCATTTGGCTACACAATTTAAAGGAGAATGTGTTATTCTGTCATTGCTCACAATGCCAATGTTCAATTGTAAATTGTTTTCTTGCATTATTCTGATGGTAGGTAGAGTGACTCAGACCTGCTTTCAGGATAACCGTATTTTGAAGGGGTAGTACCCTGGGTTCTAACTCGAGGTTGGGGATATTTTCTACTTGATATTCCACCTTTACTGAAATCTGTGCTTTGCCTATTCTCCCCTAGGACTTAAGAAGATGAAAAAAATAAAATTCAAGATTACATGTTTGTTTAGTGTTGTCAAATAAAAGCCATCTGTCAATTTATTTTTCCCATGGATTCCAGCTTATATTTGTTTTACTGACTTTGAGTAGTTCTTTATCAATTTTTTGACTATTAAATGGAGTTTAAATATTTTAAAATTCTTTCTATCTCCTTTGCTTATTTTCATTGAAAGGTTTGTCCAGGTTTCTAGTCTGTCGAGACACCATAAGCAATAACTTAAACTTTATGATTTCTGACCTCTCAATCAACCTTGGGTTTGATGATACGGTTCACTATATCAAAACTTTGTTGTTGTTAAGTGCTATGTTTTTAAGAATCTATTGGATTCTAAGCTAATCCATTTAACAGATAAGGCACTTTTTAGTTAAATAACGAATTCAGTGTACAACCTCATTCTCCAAATGTTTCCTAAAATGTGATAAAAATCCCTTGATAATTGTTGAACCTTCTTTCTTTTAATAAAAGGTAGCCTTCTAAAATACTGTCAACATTCACACAGTACAAGATATATCATCCTTAAACTATACATGTTTCTTAAAATTAAATGTTTCTTTTGCAGTGAAATGCAATCTTTAGTCAAAAGTTAATTTTAATACATATGTGCTCATTAACTCCTATCCATAGCTATCTGTAATTACCTTTCTTGCCATGACAGTGGTAGGAAACTAACAGTTGTGAAGATTTCTTGAATATAAATACGTGAGCATGTTCTAATAAACCACAAACACAAGCTACCAAATATATTTTGTGAAATTAAATATTATATCATTAGAATTGCCAAACCACTTTATGCGATGCAATTTATTTTTATTGTAAATTATGTGCCTAACAATGAAAAAACACAGATTTAATCACATCTAACCTCTAGAAAGTAGCACTGTACTGACATACAGCAAACACGTAGTTAATCACAAAGAATATTTGTTTGGCTGAAAATAAATCAGAGTATTACTTAATGAGACTTTTCTGATACATCACATCTCTGCTAAACACTTGTTTTAAGAAATATTAATTTAAATAGGGGACTTTCCATGTCTTTTGTTTCTCTATTTTTTATGTTAAAGTTTGTCTGTAACAACTTTAAGATAACTCACTTTTTGTGAAAATAAAAGCAATGTTAAGATGCTCTTCCTAACTCTCAAATAGAAGAGTTTACTGGTTTTCCCCAGATGTATGATGGAATACTACTCTAGCATAAAGATTAAATGTGAGTCATTTTACAAAAATGGATGAGACCATTATGGTTAATTAAATAAATCAGAAATAGCTGTATTGTGGCTTTCTCATATTAAAGAAACCATTTGGCATGTTGAAAAAGGGGAGGATGTGAGAGGGTCAAAAAAGGGATGGAGGAAGAGTTTGTAAGTGTGATGTGATATAAATTTGCACAAAATAATCAAGTTCAATGTAACCATTGTGTATACCATACATACATATTAATAAAATGGGAAAATAGATCAGAAATACATAGTTAAGCATTGCTTGATTTTCCTAATATTAGGAATCCAAAATATGAATAAGTAAAAGGGCAAAATAAAAGAGACATGGTAGAAAACAGAGACAGATTTTGTGGAGACGGGAAGTGGATGTGGGGAAAGGCGAGGAGGAGGATGGGGAGGGTAAAGGGAAGGAAAAAAATTTCAGATGTGTCACGTATGTGCACCAAGCCCCAAGTTTAGTGTAATTATCATGCATTGCAAATATACACTATTTAGAAAAATAATTTGAGAAAAAATATAAAACAAAAAATGGCAAACTTAACAAGACCATTCTCTGGGCTTTGATATTAAATGAAATGTAGGCTTTCAATTTCTAGATGATGGTGCTACCTAGGTCAAATTGTAACCCAAAAAGGATATACAAGAAAATATGTAAACAGAAGTACGCAAATATTTAAATTTTCTTAGCTTATAAAAATTTTATTTGTAATAATCTACTTTTTGAAACAGCACTATGCAAGTTTCTCTGGACAAAATCCTACTTGGATGGCTCTTCAAAGACATATCCCATTACTTTATTCTCTTACAATCTTATCATCAAAAATTATTTATGTTGGGTATGACCAACTTGGGTTCATTTTCTCTAAATTCCAAAGTTAACAAATAACCTGCTAAAATAATCTAATAATAATATATTTAAGGAGGAAGGATTATATGCAGGCTTTATATTTTAATATGTTGCTGTCTTCAATCTCTTCATTATTTATTTTTTTAGTACAGGATTAATCCAGGACTTCATTACATATAAGGCAAGAGTTCCACCATTGAGTGGCATTCTAGCTCTCAAAATTAATTAAATTTAATGAAATGCAATATGCTTGTTGTTTTTTTCCCCAGAAATAGTAAAGGTGTAATTAAGAGTTTCAAACTACGGCTTGGGCATAACTCAGTGATCACACCACTTGTCTAGAAAGTACAAGGCAGTGTGTTCGGTCCCCTAGCACCACATTCTAGCTGGATGAGGTGGCACATGCTTGCAATCCCAGAACTGAGGAGGCTGAGACAGGAAGATTACTTTGAGTTTGAGGCCAGCCTGTTCTATATAGTGAGTTCTGACCAGCCTGGACAGCAGAGTAAGAACTTCTCTCAAAAGAAAGGGTGGGCGGGCGGGCGGGCGGGCAGGCAGGCAAAGAAAGAAGAGTTTCAAACTAGATTATAGTGAGAGTAATACTTAGGAGACCTCAGAGTAAGCAGGAATCTTGCAGTCACTCCAATTTCCCATCAGGCTTTGGGTATAGGAGTCTTTCTATATGTGCACCAATTCCAAAGACAACAGGTTTTTACAATACTTGCATATGTTTGACTTAAGTGTTTACTATCTAGAATGGTATTCTGATTAAAATGGTTAGCAAATCTGTAACTTAAAATTAGTTCTACTGTGAAATTCATTTTCCAATTAGGGAAGTGAAAGAGAAGATATAAAATTTAAAATTTCCATTACAAATGTTTTCTCTCTAAGAAGGTATATGCTCATTGAGTCCAGTATTTATGAATGGTGTCAAATGACCTTCCAACTAGTCATGCATAATTATCTAGAAACACCAACCTTGAGATTTTTCCTTATTTGCAATAACAGTAGGATAAAAACAGAAAAGAAACATAAATGTGATTTGTAAGGACTTGGCCTGAATATTCCTGAAAGTGTGACATTTTATTTTTAACTTAGATTGTGAAGCAAGTGAATGGAAATCAAAGTATACTCACAAGAAGTATTTTTGTGACTTCTATTGAAATCCATTATTACCCATAAGGAGAGTGAGTACAGGTTATGTATGAGAGCTATTATGTGCCTGAAGAAGATTCGGGGCTCATACTATTGCCATCAAATCGTCTCTAGGCTATGAATCAAGGGAATATAAACTGAAAATTTTACAGAAAAGAGGGTTTTGAGTACTTATAAATACTTCATCTGTCCCTTATGGCATTTAAATGACGAAACAATTACTGACCTACGAGTATGCCATGCGTTTTCCCATCATGTCAGTTTCTTGGTTTCTATTTGGTTTCCTTTTCTCAATTCCGTGTTTTCAAAATAACATAAGAAGTTATTAACATACTCCCTGCTTGCAAAGATCACTTAAAATTTATGATATCAAAGAGATCAATCACATAAGAATACATATCAGTATGGTATGATTAGATTGTAAACTGCATCATCCACATGCTTTACAAAATATGCAAAATTCAAACATTAGTTAAATCGAATTAAAACAGTACTTGATTAATTCTTGACTTCTTGCTGCCTTGTTGCCATTTTCATTTGGCATTCACGAAACTCAGACACCAGATGAAAGAAATTGACATTAAAAAAAATTGAGAAAACAGGTGAGACTGAGATGGTGAGTTGGTAACACAAATCCAACTATCAATCTTTTTTGCATTAATGCCACTTACCACAGGGTGAAACAGAGCACTTTGAACTTTCTCTTCAAGAAGAGGCACCTTAAGAAGTATTCCAAAGGGACACTATGAGTCCAATTGAAGTAGAAAAAATTTAACAACATTTTCCATTGTCTATTAAATGGAAGTTTGGGGGAAAAAATTCACTCAAATCTATTCCTCATTTTAAAGCAATTATGATTTCAGAGGAAAGGTGAACATTCAGAATGATGGCTGGGGCATGCCATATTTTTGTGTTATTAATATGTTTGAGCATTCCATTATATCCTGAATATACAAATATAAATTAAGACCCTTGCCCTTAGTCTATTAGGTGAGTTAAACAAAACATTTCAGTTCTGTATTAACCTGTTTTCTATTGCTATAATAAGATATTCCAGTCTGGATAATTTATAAACAAAAAAGCTTTATTTTGACTCAAGTTCTGTAGGTTCAGACACGACATCAGTTATCTAATGAGCCTCAGACAAGAACCTCATGATGGAAAAAAAGAGGCTACATGCAAAAAGCAATCACCCAGTCAGAGGGAGAGCAAGAGAGATGTGTTCAGGAGGTAAAGTAACAAGCTTACTATCAGTAGATAAGGGCTGGATCCTCAGATAGTTACACTAAACTTCCTAAGGATGGGGATGTTTCATGATCTAATTAGTCTTAAAGGTACCATCCCTTCTCAACATCCACTTACATTGGGGATTGACTCACAACATGAGTTTTGGCGAGGACAAGCTACATTCAAACCGTATCAAGTACCAACTTCTTAAAGAATTCACGTTTTATCCTTTAAGATGATAACAAAAAAAGTAGACTTCAAGCTGCAAGAAGTATACAGTCATGTGATCAACAATTCAAAGATAAAATAGAAAATTGGTATAGTTTTCATTTTAAATTGACCCTAAGTACACCTATTTTTGGAGTTGGATAGCAGATATCAAAATACAATTAAATAAGAATAATTTCCAGTGTGTTTTAGCACAGTATGGTGATTATAACTTCCAAAAATTCATATTTTATGAAGAAATTGGCTGCTATGGTGGCAGAAATATGAATTACAATAATAATCCTCAATGTCAAGTATGCAGGTCTTATAAAAGCTTAACACAAATTTTAGGAATACAGGAAAATCAAAGAAGGCTTTCTATTTAAGAATAAGAAATAGTCATTTATTTGATATATATGTTAATCAACACATACAATCATTTATACCTTTAAATATACTTAAAAAGAAATATAAGACAATGTTCAGTTTCAGAAACATTTACACACAGGAGCTACAGATGTGAAGAATTGAATTCTACATTTTATTTGATCTTACCTAATTAAGTTTTAAAATTGGCACTTAATTATTAGAGAAACATGTTTGGAACAATACGTAAATTTTTATGAATTTAAACTCAGACAAAGTATTGCTAATAAAGAATCACCATCCAAATGTAGGTGTGTTATAAGCAAAAGATCATGTTTTGAAAACTTATTAAGAAAAAGTCACACATATCAAGAACAATTTATATTGATTTTATGTTAACATGGCATTTTAGACATATTGTGTCGGATTAAATGTATTATTAAAAATAACTTCACTTACATCTACACTTTGAAAAATGTGGCTGTTAAAAAATTTTATGTTCTGTACATGGTTCACAGTATATACATAGTGGGTAGGACTGTGTTAAGGAGATACTATGTTTTTTCCCTAAGGGCAAAGCAGGAACATTTTTTAAACAAAAACAATAATAACTTCCTGTTCTGATGAAATGACATAGATTCATGTTTCCTGTTCTCCCCCATGAACAACTGTTATTTCTAGACAACCAAAGGAGAGCTATGGCAGGTCGAAAGAGGAAGGCTCATGTTGCAGAGTTTTTTTCTTTCTTTCTTTCTTTCTTTTGTTCTCCCCCAACACCTTTTTTCTGAGTCAGGGTCTTGCTGTATACTCCAGGCTGGTCCTGACTGGCCTCAAACTCACAGCAATCCTCCTGCCTTAGCCTCCCACGCGCTGGGATTACAGGCATGTGCCACCATGCCCAGTTTACATTGGGCAAGTGCTTTAACTGCTTTGTTATTCCTCCAGCCCCCAGAAAGTTTTAATAATAATAAAAAGGTAGTAAGCAATAAGCGTAAGAAATAAGTCAACTTTTTCCAGAATGTTCATTGAATTCTTATTTTGGGCTTGGGGTTATTTCTTAAGTAATAGAATCTTCAGTGTTGACCTGGCTTACGGCTCCATTTCCAGCAAAGTCTTCTATTGCTTTTGATGCAGGTATTATGGCTGAATCCTAGCGGTAATTTTCGTCCATGATTCAGAAGTTACTTGTGGAGTTTAATGGAGGTACAAGACATTGCTGGGATATCTGAAGATTGTGGAACCTTAAATTACTTGTCTCCAGATTTTATGTGTTTGAAAATAATCTTCAGTGTAAGTGGTAGCTTCAAAGGACAGCTTTAGCAGGATATGATTGGTATGCTGTCCCTTTCCAAAAACTGAAAACTTTTAATCAAGGGGGGAATTAAAGGGTTTTCCATCTTATTAAAATCTAGAATTTCAGATAGCCACAGGGAGCTGCTATTAAAGTAGGAGATAAGACTCAGACAAACTGTAGAAGTCAGTAACTAAAATAACAGTTTTAAGGCTTAAGTACATGTTCAAATATGGAACTGGCCTGAAACAAGAGAGAAACTAAGGTTTGAAGTACAATACTTAATGTGTTTTGGTCAACAACCAACCACTTATGTCATTGTAATCTCATATAATTACATAGCTTAGTGTCAAAATGATCATCTTAATTTGGGTAAATATACTATATTTTCATATTGATGAAATCGTAATCATCTAAAGACGCATTTTTCAGAACATCTTTCTATCGTCAAATGACGCATCACTCTAATTTTGTCATTAAAAATCTCAGAAAATATGAATGCATGCAAAAATTACAAACCAGAGCTACAAAAATCCTCTGGCTGTTAACTATAAGAGCAATCTCCAGGTCTTGAAAACTACACCGGCAAGCAACTATATAAAAGATCTGCTGCTAGGCTCAAAATATGACCATGAAGGATAACATACAAGAAATAGGCTCTAAGGGAGCAAAGACAGATATCACAGGGAAATGGAGAAAGCTCTCCCTAGGAAACACAATCACAGGGTCTTTCCACCCATTGTTTGCATTGCTATAGGACAATATTGTAGTCCTTTTCCCAGAAGGGCTTCATACGGCCAAAAATTAGTGATGCTGTGTGCATTTCCTATTTTCCATTTTTTAAACAAAAACTTTATTTGTTGTTCTATTAATACTGTCTGATAAGATGCCTGGAAAACCAGTCTTATACAAGAATCTGAAAAAGATGACAAGCCACCTTCTGTGGTGCTCAAATTTTGGACTTGTAGTAATACTAGCACACTAAAGTACATTCCAATGACAATAGGTATGTATGGCTTGAAGTGGCAAAAGTAATTCATGGATATACTAGGTTGTAAAATTGATAGGTGTTCCCCAACTATACACATTCTCAAGTTGTACTACAATTATAGAGCTTCTTATTTAATGGGGAACACTGACTTATTTTATATTTTAAATTCCTTATTTTGGTTCTGTCTTTTCACAGGTTTGATAATAACTTTTAATTAATATATTTTCACAGTTCTAGATTTGTAGAAAAACTGAGCGGAAAATACAGAGATACTATATGGCCTCCCCCCTTCCCAACAGTTTCTCCTATTATCAATATCTTGCATTAATTGATATTTTTATAACTGATAACACAGTACTGAAAATATCGTTGATTTCCTATGCTATTAAGGGGCAAGGACTGGTTGGCAGAGGTGGATCACTAGGGCTTGCCTTGGAAAGGGGCTAACACTGGGACAGGACCAGAAAGGATATGTGAAGCTCCACCCTTCTGTGTTCTCTTGGTTTCTTGTCCCATCATGCCATGATCAGCTGGTCTTTGGCTAGGCCACTGCCATGTCATTCTACCATTATCAGCCACCCAAGAATGGACTGAAACCTGAAACTGTGAGCTAAAATACATCTTTACCTTTTAAAGTCGTTGGGATTTGGGTACTGTGTTCCAGCAAAAGTAACTAAGACAGTACAAAATATATCACGACTCGTGTATATTAAAGAAAATGTATCAGCTATATTGGAGAATTACAAAATATAAAAATGTTACATGAAGTTGATAATGGATTAGAAAATTAGGACTAAGTGCATATTTTTAACAAATTATAAATTTTCAAAATTATTTAAGCCAATTTTTTGGAAATATATTGAAATGTTTTATATATATATAGAGAGAGGGGGGGGGCAGGGTCTTTCTATGTAGTTCATGATGGTCCTGAGGTCACTTTATAACCCACGTTGACCTCAAACTCATGGCAATCCTCCTGCATCAGCTTCCCCAGAGCTGGAATTATAGGCATGCACCACCATGCCCACATAGAAGTGTACCATTGAAAAGAAGAGTAGGCATCTTTTACCACTGATAAGTTCTCATAAAAAGTCAGGAACATATTGGTATCACATCCAAGAACAGAGGAATCAGAGGGATAAAAGAAAAAATGGTAACACCCCACCTGTACAAGTTTTAATTCTGTTAAATTTGCTATATCTATGAAACTCTATGAAACTGAAATTCAATTTTCGAAAGACCAATGAGAGTGAGAGTAGAAAAGATAAAACGAGGTTGGATAACGGATACTAAAACATTGGAGAAATAAGTTCTAATGCTCTACAGCACAGTAGGGTGACTGCAGTTCATAACTGTTTATCATATATTTTATAAAAACCAAGAAAATGAGTCTGAATATTCCTCTAATAATAAAAGAGGAAAATTTCAGGGAGATGGAAATGCTAATTGCTCTGATTTTATCACTGAATGTTATGTATATATATAATTAGAATATATAAATGTATATTTTATCACTAAATTTTTTATATATACTGAGTTAGAATACTCTATCTTGCATATTTGTGCAATTATTATGTCGAAAGTATTTGTTGGCAAAAAAGGACAAAAATAGAGCACTCAAAATTCTTACCTGCACACACACACCCCACAAACACACACAAAGTCACACTTCTGGTCTATGTATTGCAAACAATTTCAAAAAGGAATATTCTATACCAATATATTTGAAAATCAGATAAAAAGCTATTTAGAGAAAATTTTAATGACTGAAGACAAAATAAAAACTTCTAATAAACTCTAATAGATATGAGGAATTATAAAGAGGGTTGAAGATACTTTGTTGGGAATAAACATTGGAATTCAAGATAGTTTTCTTAACAGACTTTTAAAGCGAATAGGATATAATTCATAGGTTATTTAAGCTGTGCCAAAGCATTAAAAGGCCTTACAAATTCTTTGCATAGGGACAACTATGTTCTTATGCTATCACTTGACTAACATATCACCTAAATATACACATGCATATTATATAGAGCAGTATTGTATGTGTGAAAATCCTGAGTATTAGCCAATCAGATAGTACATGGGTCCATCATAGCAAATAGCTGTTTTTTGTAAGGGATGTAAAAATGGTGTAATATTTAAAATCCATGAAGTTTATTCAACAAAAAATTTAAGAAAATTCTATAAGATCAAAAATTGTTCCAATTTCATGGGCAGCTAAGTGTAGACAAAACATTTGATTAAAAACAGAAACCAAAACATATTACTGATGAAACGTTAAAATATCTGTCTTAGAAAAACACAAAATGTGCAAGACATATTTAAAGGAAAAGAAAACAATAACAGTAATAAGAAATAAACTTTTCCTAAAGGAACAGGAAGACTTTAATAGTTGGATAAAGGCATTATGATAGTATATGGTAAGGCTGAGCCTGGCTAATATCTTCAAAATTATTCAAAATTAAATAAAGGTCAATAAACAGGAATGGCTTAAAAGTAGAAGCCACTTTTTCATATCAAAACATTCATTCAGCATTTCGTTAATTCATTCATTGCATGCTCATCTTTTATTATGAGTGAATGTAATGGAAATTCAATCCTGATCAAAATCATAATCCTTTCCCTTGTGGAGCATATTTATGATCTATTCTGGGCACACACTCATTGATAATTATAAAAATAAATCATACGTGCTACATTGCTGAGGTAGGTGCTGTTATCAGAGCTTATTTGTATGTACATATTGTTATACTTTTATTGAGTTATAATTCATATACCACACAATATTATATAGCGTTTTGATCTTGGCTTATAGGCATCCAGGAGAAAGTAGTGACATAGCTAAAATCTGGAGTTCATTTTAGACAGTGGTGGTGTCAGCATATGACTGACAAATTAAGCAAGGGAAAAGAAAAATTTCATAGAGCTAGGTAGACCATGCATAGGGTCAACTTGGTTCTTCATTTAGATAAAAACAAAAACATGAGATCACTAGCTAACATCATTTACTTTGTAAATTAAATAGTTTGTGTACTGAAGATAAGTGTATGGGCTGGAAGAATGGCTAAGCGGTTAAAGTGCTTGCCTAAAAAGCACTATGTCAAGTGCTAAGTACCTGAGCTCAATTCCCCAGCACCACATAACCTGGGTGTAGTGGCGCAAGCCTGGAATACCAGCACTCAGCAGGCTGAGGCAGGAGGATTGCCTTGAATCCAAGGCCAACCTAGGCTCCAAAGTGAGTTCTAGCCCAGGGTGGGCTACAGAGCAAGACCTTATCTCAAAAATAAATAAATAAATAAATAAATAAATAAATAAATAATAAAGATAAGTGCAGAATGTAATTTTTCAAATTACTATAAAGTACAGATGATTAAATTTTTTTCAGAAAGTAATTCTTAAATTAGAAAAAAGTTTCAGGAAACATAAATGAGACATTTGCGAGACTTGAGTACTTAAATTTCAAATCTTTTATACCAAAAATGTCATAAACAGAACTGAACCTCAAGATGGCAGAAGGCATATGTATCTTCCCAAAGCATAGTTATGGAAACAATTTAGTATTGGACATAATACTAATATTGGGGGGAGAAAAGTGGAGTTTTGTTTCTCAGACAGGGTCTCACTGTTGTCTGGGCTAGACCAGAACTCAGTATGTAGTCCAGACTGGCCTTGGACTCACAGCAATCCTCCCGCCTCAGTGCTGCTTTCCCTGAGTGCTGGAATCACAGGTGTGCACTACCAGACCTAGAAAACTCTTACATGGTGCAAGGGAGTCAAACTCAGGGCCTTGTACATGCTAAGGAGACACTTTAACCAAAGAGCTAAGACCCAGCCCAATAATAAAAATTGAAACCCATAAAATTCATTGGATGTGCTAGTGAACAAGAATAGACATTGATATTTGGCCATTGTATAACAAGTGATTTTAAAATAGTTGCAGAACTGTGTAGTTTGCTTAAATACATACAGATACATACAAGCAAACACATAAATGGAAAAAAGAGAATATATTAATCACACACATATATAAACACACATAAATTATACTGAATAGTTTTGATCATAAAATTATGTAGATGAATCTAAGATGTGTGAGTAGAACCATTAATGGAATTTATCTTGTAAAGTGTGTGATGAATCATTATATGACTAGCTGAAAGGTGAATGTAAACAGCCACCTTTTAAAATATAGATAATTACATCTAATCACTATTTTGTCACTTAGGGATTTCTAAGAGTAAAGGAGCCACCTGCTTGGTTCTGCATTCTGGTACAACTCGATGCTCTTAATTTAGTGATTCAGAAGCCTATGGACTTGGTGACATTCCAGTTAATCTGTCTCTTGGGCAGTGAGTCAGCTGTTGAAATAACTGTGGTATTTAAGCTGATAATGATGTGACCTTCAATATCAGGTATTTCCCATGAAGTGCTTCTATTTGTGGAATTCCTTTTTCCCTTGAATGGATGAAAGTCAAATCTATTTTAAGGCTTGTAGCCCCCAATCCTATTTTATTAATCAATAATGCAAGTGTGTTATGAATCTGATTATTAAAGTACCATTTTTTAATTTAAAGTTAGTTGGTGTAGTAGGCTAAATTATGGCCTCCAAAGACACTGAGTCCTTATCTCTGTAACTCATAAATATAGCAGAAAAGTTCTGCATGTGTGATTAAGTGAAGGATTTTGAGATGGGGAGATGATCCTGGTTTATCCACGTGGAACTTAAATGCGATCATGAATATTCTTTTGAGGAAAGGCAGAGGGAGATTTAGTGCACACAGAAGAGATCGTGACTACAGAGACAAATATAGGAATGAGCAGCCACAGTCCATAGGAGCAGAAAGGATGACAGCAGCTACCAGAAATTGTAAGGCACAAGAAGCCGATTCTCTTCTAGCGTCTCCACTGAGAAGATCATCAAGCGAATACTTTGTTATGTGCTTACTGACAGTGATTTTAGATTTCCGGCCTCTGGAACTTGCTAAAAATTTGTTATTTTAAGCCATCATGTTTGGGTTAATTTATTATAGCAGCCATAGAAAATTAATAGTTGATGTTATAAATTTTCATGCATCCATACATGGGCTTAGCAGGTACACTTATTCTAAAAATGAATGAGACACTTTGGAAAATTAAAAAATGAAATCATGTTTTATACAGAACATTTTGTTTGAAATGGCAATAAGCTGGTTTTTTCAACGTGCATTTCTAAGACACAATCTTTTACTCAGCCTGTACTTTTTGGTAGAGTTGACTCCCAGTTGAGGTGTTTCTCTATGGGTTATGAAAGTTTATACTCCTGTATCATTTTCTGAAAGAAATTTTGATATAGTAGTAGTTTGAGTGGAAGAGGATATGAACAATAAATGTGAGATTTACACAGCAGACGCTCAGGAGTGGATCTTATCATACATTGATGTAAGCTGTCCTAGATTTAACTTCTGTTCACTTGATACTTCCAGAGCCTAGAGATCAGTTTGCCTCCTAGACCAGTCAAATAAAGATAAATACCTTCATCTGATGATGTTCTGAACACTGCTTTTCAGTAACTAACTTCAAGGAGTTTTAGTGGGAGTCAATTATTCTGGATTTCTTCCATTTGCTCCACACATCATCAACAAATCAAGGTCTATTTAATATAGCTATGCCTGTCGTTCTCACTGGAAACAAGGTAACTTGGTGAAAATCAAGTTCATTACTAATGATTGTTCCAACTTTGATCATGAAGAAAGAAGAATGACAAGGAACTAGTAGGTGGTTGGAGGAAGCAGATGTGGTCTTCTAGTGTCTGAAATATATCACAAGTAGAAAGGAAAAGTCACAAATAGGTACAGAGGATGGATGGATCACAGGATGAGTAGGAAATTATAGGCTCATCTTTTATCAAAAATTTTATATATTCTTGTGTCAATGTCTAACTTGTCTCCCTGTTAACAGGCACCAGTGGCAAGGCAGGTAAGACTATCGGAAGTAACAATGCAAACAACAAAAAAACCTTACAGTGATATCTTTTAAGATATAAAATAATGGGATGGAGGAACAGTACCGTAGTTAGAGCACTTGCCTAGCAAACACCAGCACCACAGAAGCCAGGTGTGTGTGATGGTGCACGCCTGTTATCCCAGCACTCAAGAGGCTGAAGCAGGAGGTTTTCCTAAGAGTTCTAAGTGAACCTGGGCTCCATAGTGAGTTTAACACCAATCCGGTTTTAGAAAGAGTGATACTTTGTCTAAAAAAAATACAACAAAATATTAAATAATGAGCATTCTATGCCTACTAAAATAACCTACACTAGATACAGCTCATATGTCTGGGTTTTTTTTTTTTTTTTGTCTACATCAGGGAGAGTATTTCCAATTTCTCTGTCTTTACAGTTTGCAATGCACACACACTCATCTGTCATGCCAATGTTCTTTATCACTGGCACAGTATTTTCAGTGTATTTCTACTTTGTAGGGACTGCATATAATGCAGGTTTTATAGAAGATATTAAAATTATTAGGTCCTGTTATTTTCAACTTGACAAAGCTAAAGCCTCTTCCTATTCATCTCTATTCTTATACTAATATTTTATTCATTGTCAAACTTGTACTAGTGTTTAAAGAAAGTTGACAATAAAAACGTTATCTTTGTAATATTTTAAACTTTCTACATGTTAACATTCCAGTGTCTATTGGGTGATTTGTTAGGAGGAAAATGATGTAATTCATCAACCGTGCATATAGCAATATGGTGACCAGGCTCAAGTTACATAATCTTTCCCTCTCAGAAATATTCTTTTTGCCAGTGTAAATTTATGAAACATAAAAGTTCCATTAAACTTGGATCATTGGTGTCTTTCTCTCTCATATATATATTACATATATTATATATTATATAATATGTAGAAATATATCACATTTTAATTATTTTTTCTTCCCTATTCCTGTGCAACTACTCTTTTCTCCTTTTTTTCCTCGTCCTCTTTCCCCTTTCACAAAATCTGTCTCTGCTTTCTACGGCACTCATTAATTTTTGTTCTCACTATATTTCAAGCTTCTCATATGAGAGAAACATGCTATATTTAAGCTTTCGTGTTTGATTCATTTCATTAAGCACAATGATCTCAGAGTGTATCCATTTTCTTATAAATGACTCAAATACGTCTTTCTTTATGACACAGTTGTACTGGCCCTACTTCTTAGCACTGTTACATTGGAAATTTAGAGCATGAATTGTGGAGGGAAGACAGCCTTCAAGTTCTAGCAACCACTTTTCCAATAACTGTTTCTTTTGCTATATTCTTTGCATTACAGATTCCACTCGTGAACTACATTATACCAAACGTGACCTAATCTATGATACAAACTTCCAGTATATAGTAACTTCAAGTATATTTCAAATGGAGTCTACAAATAGAATTTTGGGTAGCCTTCCCAAGCAAGCATATTTGTATATATCAGAATAATTGAATCTGTCCTCATATTATAATATTTAGAATTTCCAATCATTTGAGCAATGGCCCTAAATGTCTTTGTTGCTGCCATTTTCTAGATAACACTTTGCACCATCTAACATACAGAAAATTTAATTTGTAGAAGCTTTTCATTAACTGTTCTCTCCTAGGAGAATGGAAAGACCATGAAGAACAATTGCTTCATTGGTACATGTAATGGCACAGCAGGGTTTGGCACAAAATAGAAACTGAAGAAATGTTTGTTGAACATGACATGTAAAACAATAACAATACACACACATGCACACACATGCGCGCGCACGCGCGCACACACACACACACACACACACACACACACCCCTGCGTCTAGTTCCTGACACATAGTTTCTAAAAACTTACTAACAGTTTCTATAACCTTAGTAATTCACAAGCAATATAACTGTGTTTTCTTAAGAAACGAGGAACTTTTTTTTTTTTAATTTTCGTCTTTAACCCTGGTTCCTGACTTACAGTTCCTAAATCCTTTGGAATTTCTTTGAATTTATTTTTTTGGGGCAGGTTCTCGCTCTTTAGTCCAGGCTGGTCCTGAACTCACAGTGTAGCACAGGCTGGCTTAGAACTCATGGCTGTCCTCGTGCCTCGGCCTCTAGGGTGCTGGGATTACAGGCATGTGCCACCACGTCCAGCTATTATGTGGTACTAGGGAATTGAATCTGGGGCCTGTTCTTCCTTGGCAAGTGCTCAAATGACTTAGCTATGCCTCCAGTCCTGGAATTTCTGGGATTATAGGAGGATCTTTGGTTTTAATGAGGACCTCTTGGTAGATTCATGGATAATGGCTGGCCACAGACAAAGCCATGATTAGAAGCTTGGGCCTTTCAGCACCATGCCCAATCCTTTGGAGGAAAGGAGAGAAACTGGAGGTTGAGTTAATGAGGAAGGCTTCTTAAAAATTCTCTGAGTATGGAATTAGAGATCTTTTGGGGTGGCAAACACATTCAAATTCTGAGAAGGTGACACCATTCAACCCCTCAAGGACAGATGTTTCTACATCAGAGGGCCTTTCAGCTCCAACTTGTATCTCTTCATGTGACTGCATTTTTGTATCCTTTGTAATATTCTTTTTTCCCATTTTATTCATATGTATAAGTGCAAATTTTAAAGTTCACAATGATCTTGAGCATTTTGTGCACAAACATATCATGGCAAAGTTACAGATCCTTCCCGTCTCTCATCTCAACCCTCTCCCCACCCGTCCATTCTTTTTAATAAATCAGTAAATGCAAGTGTTTTCCTGACTTCTGAGAACCATTATCAAAAATGAATCTGAGGAAGGGGTTGTAGGAGCCCCCAATTTATAACCAAGTTGAAAAGATGTTGAAGGTAACGTAGTGCCTCACCTTGCAATTTGGATCAAACGTTTGAGGGGAATCTTCTGGAACTAAGCATTAACCTGTGCTCCAAGTCTATGATGTCAGAATTGAGCTAAACTGGAGAAGTTGTTATGCAAAACACACACACAACACGTGTTGTCACAATTGAAGTGGTCCATCATGGTATGAATATAGAGAAAAACGGGATTCTTTCGAGGTTCTAAAGATAACTCTTTCCAGACATCTGCCAGATTTTTCTAGATTATCAGAATATGCTGAAATTTTATTTATTTCTATAGTTTACTACCAATAATATATTTTATTTGTAGAATTTTTAACATTTGTCATTAAGGAATATATGTCTCAGTTTCCCTACTTTCTAAGTAAAACCGAAACGTTTTCCTTCTGAATGGGTTTTAGATTATTGCTAACCTTTCTGGAACAAGGCCAGGAAAAATACGAGTAAATCACAAATAAAATAAATAAGTAATTTTATTAAACTAAAGAAAATATATACTTACTGCTCAAATCATTCCATATTTTAAGATCATGTTTATGCAGATTCCTTACTGTATTCTTTCTTTCTATATATTTTTTAAAAGATGTGAATGAAATAGATGTGTCAATTTTTGAATAAAAAAGAAGGATTTTTAGAGGGGTAAACAATTCCCAAAATGAAATACCTGAACTTTTTATTCCGATGGACTAGATTAAGAATACAGTTATGTCTAATTTAGGCACAAATTTTACCTCTTGAGACTATGTTTCCCTGAACACTTTTGCCTCATTGTCTAAACTAACTTTACTATAGAAAATTCATTCCCACTGATATGACTGACTAAAGGCATAATGTATTTTCCAAGCTGTTCTATTTATCTAAAGTCAAATTAAATGATTTAAAGAGTTAAACCAAAACATTAGGAAACATGACTTAATTTGAAGTCAGAAGTTGCTGTAATTTTACATATTACCACACACACACACACACGCACACACAGAGATATAAAATATATATGATATCTATATTTAGAATATACCTTTATACATCTGTCTCTTTTCAGTATTAATAGGTCCACTCTTGCTATTTACTATATTATTAATAGTTTCATTATTACTTAACACGAAGGGATTTGTTCATACTTACAAGTGTAGTTATCTAATTTTAGGGAAATGTGTCAGCTGGAACAAGGCCACCACCTTTATGCTCAATGATTTCTGCAGACTCACACATCTCAGAATGGTTTATATCCATAATTATGGTTTATTATACCAAAAGTAAAATATTAAAATCGGCCAAAGGCAAGGCTCAAGGGGTGAAGTCCAGGAGATAGCAGGCATAATTTTCCAACTCTTCTCCTAGATGAATTGCACTGCTTCGGTGTTCAGGATTTTTTATTGAGGATCAATTATGCCTGATACCCATAATCCAAACCACCAGAATCAGAAATGTGTGTTTACCTGAAATGACACTGTCAGCAAAAACTACCTGGTTAAAGTGGTACAAGCAGAACATTTCAGTAACTTAGAGTTCAGCTCCCAGGCACGAGCCAAAGACAAGTCCTGAAACACAGGCTATTGTCTGTAATATATACAGTTGGAGTAAAGTAGACCTTGAGTTAACTCATTCCAGCGCTGTAGCATAGTAGCATATTCTGTGCCCACTGGGAAAAAATGAGCTCTATGAAAAACAATCACCTAAGCATTCAGTTAATTTCTTCTCTCAAGTCCTGTTTTAAATCTTTGTCCAAACATCAAAAAGCAAGGCCAAATGCAGCAATGGCATCATTAGCATTTTTGAAGTTCCTAACTCTTTAGTTTTCATAAAAAATAGTGCTTAACTAATTTTCTTCAAAATGGAAAAGAGAAATAGTCTTTTGGAAAGGACTGACCACTTGTCAACTAAACTGCATAATCACTAGTATAATTAATTATATTTCTCCTTCTAGTAACCACTCTGTTAGGGGAAGGCATGCTCATTGTTTTTCTATTATACATATAAGAGTAAAAGTGAAAATTTTTTGTTTAAAAAATACCTACTATTAAGCCAAGCCTTTAGACAAATATACATAAAACTCAATTTACCTTAGTTACATTTCAGATCAAGTTTAAGGGTGTTTCATATTCTTTGAAAAAGTCAGACATTACAATATGAAAAAATTTTAGAAGAGTGAAAATAACTCTTACACCTCTCATCTCATTCTCCAGATTTAACAGTTACCACTTCATCCTTATCATCTTCATAAAAATCCCTGTAACAATGGCTTAAATATCTGGGAATTTAATTATTTTTCATAGCCAAGGGCGCAGAGGTAGGCACGCAAGTAGTGCTGTTGATGACTCCGTTTGCCATGGCACAAGAGACACAAGTAAATTACAAGTTTCCTCTATCTGGAATGTTGGTTCTAGATCTCACGTCTGCTGTCTCATAATTATCAAATATCTGCTACACCATCAAGTTTGACAGAGACACTCCAGGCAGGCTACCAGAAGAAAAGGACTTCTGAAGACAAATTATTAACCAGAAGGAGTTCTTACAGTCAGACCTACCTTCAAGGGAGTCTAAGAAATCAAAGTTATTTATAGACAATGCAAACTACAGTTTCTATGAAAATAAGAGTATATTACAGATATATAGTTAAATAGGTAACTTCTAAATTAAAATTATAGCATATAATACATAATTCTGTAATTTGACTTTTACCCTTAAAATGTTCAGTGAACATTTTTTCTTCTGAGACATAGATTTCTTCACATTTTGTAATTAGTAATTACTATATGTACTCATTAATAATTAACTAGATCTCAATTGATGAACACTTATGTACTTATATGTAACTAACACTTTCAATGTATTGCAGTGAATATATAGAACAAATGCCCTGCTGCACTTCCATGAGCATATCATTAAAATAAATTTTTTGAAATGTAATTGCTGAATTAAAAGGGATGAACATTTTGAATCTATGTAATGGTTATTTTAAAAGAGATAAAAATTTGCCTTTGTGTTATAATGGAAGGTGGTATATGCAATCTTACATCAGATATGAAAAGATTATTTCTCATGAAAACAACCAATGACTTTTAGTGTAACCCTGTATTGATAAAAATGCAAGGGAAGTTCTGCTTCAAAGAGATTTTGGACTTCAGGCAAGAGGGCAGTCAAATACCATCCAATGGCTCCTCACAGGCTTATACAAAAACTTGAGGTATAGTTAAAAACTACCTGCTCAACTTAGCTGAGAAAGGGAGGAAATTTCCAGGAACTGAAAGGAGACCAAGGAAGGTTGGAAGCCCCATGTGCATGCCAGAAGCTGAAGGACATGCCAGCCTGAGAAGCTGCCCAGGCTGGTTGGAAAGAACTGTGAACCTCTGCCAGCCCCGGATCAAAGCAAGCCCAGAGCAGGGAGCCACCTGATTTTTTAAAAAGGGGTCAAAAACATACACTGAAAAAAGGATATCCTCTTCAACAAATGAAGCTGGGAAATCTAGTTATCCACATGCAGAAGAACGATTTTTTTTTCTTTTTGAGGAAGGGTCTTGCTCTGTAGTCCAGACTGATGCTTGTATGTAGCACAGGTAGTCTTGGACTCACAGCACTGTTCCTGCCTCAGCCTTCTGAGTGCTGGGATTACAGGTGTGTGCCACTACACCCAGCTTTACACAGAGCTGGGGTATCAAACAAAAAGAATATGAGGTATATTTTTACACAATTTATCACTACTCTGCCATAAGGAAAGATCAATTTGAGTCATTTGTAAGAAAGAGATGCACCTTGAGACCATTATGCTTAGTGAAGTGAACAAGACACATAAGGTTAAATACCTTATGGCTTCTCTAATACAAAAACAACATATCAATTAAAAGAGAGATGGAAGACCCTAAGAAGACACGCTTTGTGCAGAGAGGGCAATTAGATGGGGGAGTTGAGGGTCTGGGAAGGGTAAAGGAACCTAATATGTAAATAAAAACATATAAACTTAAAATTTAAAAAGAGATGTATGTACAATTCTGGAAATTAGATGATCTAAAAAGCCAAGAAGAATTTAGTTTACAGAAGGAGCTTTTGTATTTTTGACAGATCTGGAAGATATTGATGTATCAGTTTCAGGTATTGATCTAGTACCACAATTTTTGTCGACTTGAGGTACTCATACACATCAATGATATGTACCTATTCCTACAGTTCCCCAAAGTGGCCAGGGATGATTTGTTTCTAATACTGTGTGGACTGAGGTGCTGTATTCCTAATGCTGAGTGACCCTAGAGGCTGCATTTCTAAAAATGATGCTGATGCTCTTAGTGATGAGTCTCTAGCCTATCACTATGAATTAGAAGTTGAGTTCTAAAGCAAGACGAGTCCCAAGCACCAACAGTGGTTTGTGCTGTGCTTCTTGTGAAGCACTGTCAGCCTTGATATGAAGCTATACACTCCTCACTGAGTTACTGACATAATGCCAATTTTAAATCACCTTGATCAGCATCAGCACCAGGATTAGGAAATGATACTGTTACCTGTGGCTGATGTGTGTTCATCCAAGATACTAGGAATCTACGACCTGGGTAAGATGCCTTTGCAGTGGACCAAAGGAAGAGGAAAATTTGGATCATGCTCTGTGGTCCCTGTCATAGCATTTGCATAATTTTACACATAATTTTGAGATTCTCATATACAGCTTGTTTAGAATATTCTATTTAGGAAGATTCTTCTCCATTTGAGTATTTTTTATTTTAAAAAACAAAATTTGCTGCCAAACAATTTCATGACACTAGACACTTCAGGTGCTATTGAACATGCTTTGAAGGTATAAATGTACACATTTGAGAACATATTATATAAAGGAAGGAAATGATTTTTTGATACACCAGAATAGGTTAAAAGTTACAGGAAGTCTAATCTCTGCTCCATGTTAGTTAAACTTTTGTAATAAGGACATGTAACAACTACATGAGATTCTTTCTTCGAGACCTGCACCTATGTTGTCCAGGAAGGTGCAATCAGTGGTGGGTTTTCATCTTTCTGTGTTGCGTAAATAGAGATGCTAGCCTTGTTGAGTGGTTGGACTATATGAGCTCTTAATACACTTGTGAGTTTCAAACCCTTTGTTACATAGGGTTGGCTGAACTGTCCTTGTAGATTAACAAAATTACGAATGGTCTCTGATATGAGAGACCCAGATCACAACTCCTATGGAACTTAAGAGGAAAGACAAAGTGAAAGAGGGGAGTAGGGTGGGGAAGGAGGGACGGAGAGGTGGGTAGGGGGAGGGACAAGAGGAGAGTGGGAAAGCCCTTGTCACCTTGACAAGATACGTATGTGTACAAAATGCTCAACTCCATTGTAAACCTCGAATTTTGCACATATACATATCAATAAAATGTGGAGAAAATTACAAAGTAAATGCTTATACACTTTAGTCTATCTTTCCACTTTATGGTTTTTGGAGACCACAGGTGATAAAAAGCTAAAGCGCCTTTGAGAACTCCCAAGGCACAACAGCATGTCCCAACATCATCCAGAAGAGAGTGAAAATGAGGAAAGAATCGTATTAGCCAAAAGTATGTAGGCCTTTTCATTGACTAATAGCACTGAAGGACAAGGAAACGGCTGAACAGCAGAAGCTATTTGAATAATAGCTTTAGACCTCAATTTTTCCTTCTGTTGAGCTGCCGAGAGATCACCCTCAGCATATGGTATGGCAATAGAACACAGTATCTCCAAAATGTCTTCCTGATAATTTGGAACTATTTGGGCAATTTTTACAATATTTTTGACAGAATGCAATTCGTAAACTTCTTAATAATGTTTATTTAGATTGTAAGCAATGAGTCTTTGATCCATTATCACCATGCCAAAAACATACAAAAAGGTCCTCTGCGCTTTGTTCTGCCTTCTTCACTGTCATGGATAGTATCTGACTGCTATCATACATGGGTATGTTCAGAAATTCTTTTAAAATGTCACCCCTGGCAATATACAGGGCTCAAGGTGAATTTTCATGTTGAGGATATTAAGTTTAGGAGTGCTTATTTTTATTTTTCAGCTTTTCTTTTTGCTCTTTGGTCTACATGAAGTGAATGGTTCATGAAAAGTGAACCTAATATCACTTTAAAGTATCTTTATGAATTCGTATTACCTTATGCACATATTATTTATTTTCCATGTTGTGCAAAAGCTCATCACTGCTTTTACTTTACCAGGGTTTTGTTATGAAATAAATGTTCCACTTTGTGAAATTTTTTTTTTTTGCCTTTAAGACTAAATAGAAAAATCAAGTCAAATCCTTCAGACTTTCTTGTTTTAATATTTTTTGAATTAATAAACCTGAAATCTGGAGGATTATTGTATTTCCAGCACTTGTAACATATTCAACTGTATTTGGTTTCTAATCCCAAACAATCCAAGTTACAAAGCGAAACACAACCCTCTGAGGACAGAAAGCTCCCTATCTCTCCAAATATAAATTGTTTCTGATACATCTTTACCATCTCTCAGTATCCACCAGAGTCCTATGTACTTAGAGCTCATTTCCTAAATATTTATATTTGAACTGCATTCCCTACTTGAATTACAGAGCAGTGAGTAGGCCAACATATTTGAACATGAACTATATTGTGGGGATGGCAATTTAAAGGTAACATTAGAAAGTTTACTGTCAGTTGATATGAATTCACTAAGAACAGGACTGGGCATTTATATAACTCAGAAGCAGAGCACATGCTTAGCATGCATGAAGCCCTGAGTTCAATTTTCCCCCTCTCCAAAATCTTCTGTAAAGAAATATATTTCAGCAAATGGTGGATAATTGATGAGGACTAGAGGTAAAGAGGCCAGTTGGAAGGCTACTGCAATATACAATGAGTTTAAGCAGCAATTTATGGATTGCAGTTAATAGAGTTGGCTCTATGCTGTATATTTTACTCAAACTACTCACACGCTACCTCTACAAAATATTCCATGTTATCACTATTATCTGCATTGTGCAGCAAAACAAATGAACACAGAAAAAAATCAAATACATCTTATTGTCTTAGTGTGATGACACAACTGACTTAAGGACCTGTAGCACATAAGTACTCACGTGAGATTCTACACATTGGACTCCTTATCTCTACCTCACTCTGTGACCTCCAATAAAATGAATTTGGGGAGACACCGGAAATAAACTTTACACAGAGGTAATTACAGTAAATCGAAAGAAAGCTTCATTTTTCATTATGTTTATTATTTTTAGGTAGACATTAGTGTCTCATTGTCATCTGGAATACTATCATTTCATCTTTTCTAAGGTCAGAGCCATTCTAAAGTCTTCAGGTGCAATGCTGAAGAAGCAAAGATAATTTATTGCCTTGAAAAATTATAGTATTAATAAAGTTTGTACAATAAAAGTTTATGTAATCTGACAAGTTGCATAATATCAAAAATCATGATTTTAATGGCTCAGTAAGTTAAGAATAAGGCAAAAATATGAGTACTTTATCACTACAAACTGTGTTAGGAACACACAGTCTGTGTTCACAATACTAAATTTATCTAGATGTTCTGTAATCACAGCGTACTTGATAAAATAATTCAAATAGACAGGATGCACAGTTATCGTTTCTGATATACAAACAAAACTTTCAAAGCAACTAGAGAGAAATTTCTGATCAGCAGAAAGAACAGATCTTTATTCTGTTTAAAATCAAGTATAGAAATTAGAATTAGAGACAAAGTAAAATTTAAATAAGAGATGTGAGGCAGACTCATAAGGCACAACTATTGTTTTCAAATAATAAAATATTTTGATTAATATATCATGATACTATGTTTCATTTTTTAACTTTGATTGTCTAATTTAATCCTAAAAACATGAAGCCTACTTTTCCTAAAACACAGCAGCTCCTAATGTAACAAAATATTTTGAAATATAGTCATACTTTCTTCTTCAACAAAAAATGCTTAAGTGGGAAAAATTAGAGAATAACTGCATGAAATGGTTATTTTACACACATACACATATAAATCTATAAATGCACACACAGTAGTACAGTGTCCAAGTCAATAACACATGAATACATAAGTCATTAAACAATATTATATATCGCATAATGTATATTTAGTGTATATTATGTATGATATACACATGATATATAGCCTATTTTATACATTTATGAGATATATAGTGTGATACATAAAAATATGTCTATCTACTTTTTATAATTTTAATACTCAGATATATGTGTGTTTACATATATTCACATGCATGAATATTTATAGTTAGACAGCAATTGGAAATAAGAGCCCCTGACACTGTCTCTCTCCCTTTAACTGACATTGTATAAAAGCCCTCATTACATACCATCTTAATTTCACCTTGACTCTACTTTTCAGAGAACAGTTTTAAATTCTGAGCTGTTATATTTCTTAACTAGCCACACACAGGTCTACTCATTCAAACATTTTATAAAGTGTTACTGAACAGATTAAGACCAAATAGAATGGATATTTGAGCACCATTTACTTCCTAGGCGACTTATAAAGGTAATCCTCCTATCGATCCTATGAGAAATGCCTCATTATTGATCTTAATTGGTTATAATTACTTGGATAATTATTCTAAGGTCTCAACAAATTCTTAAACAAATGCACTCGCTTCAAATGCTATTCTCTTTGCCCCACACTACATCTCTACCCTAGCAAAGCTTCTGTCACATATAATTTCATATATGAAGAATAAGCATTAGCATACCTTTATCAAATAGGAATAAACTGCCCACATTGGATAAGAGAAAACATTTCTAAAGCTCCATCAAATAACTAACTGAAGTAGAAGACAAGGAATTTAACAGCTCCATGCTATTTGTTCATAGAGATTTCCTAATTTGTCAATTTTTTATCTGTCATTTGAAGTAATCAATAGTGTGTTCTATATCCTCCCATCACCTTGAATCATTATTATCCCATAGTATTAAGAAAAATCTCATAGATTCATATTAAATTTAAACTTCCTAACCTTGTGTTTTCATCATTACATAAGATTGATATTGAAGGCAGTTTTGAGAACTATTCAACCTTGTAATAGAAGGTTATTTTAGGAAGGTCTGCTGTATTAATCCCAGCATGGGTTGGGTTATTGGTGCTAACATCAGGAAATGGGGAAATTTAGGTAGGCATGACTTTAAGATGAAATGGCCCTTCTTCTGCAAAAGGAAGACCCCGGACGAGCTCTTGATCCCAGGATGATTTCTGTGTGCAATGAGTGGATTGGGTTTGCCTACATTTACATGCAACTTCAGTGCACTGCCCTGCCCTTTATCTAGAAAAATTAGAAGAATAATAAATGTCACAAAACAGGGCCTGGAAATTATGTGAACATTTTCAGTAAGATGAGCAGAAATTGCAGGAATTGTCTCATCCGATGTATCCTAATAAAAATGAGGTTATTTAGAAACTCTCTTCTGTTTAGTCCAAGCTGGTATTGAACTCGCTATGTGTCAGGAGTCCAGGAAGGTCTCAACATTCCCAGCCAGTGCTAGGATGACAGGCATGTGGCACCACACCCAGCTCAATTTCACAAGATGCTGAGAGAGCAGACCTAGCCTAGGGTCCTGTGCAAGCTTGGAAAGCATTCTAACCACTGAACCACTGAGCATCCAGCCCCTCTTTTCCATTTGGCTGTTCCTTCTTCTATATCTTGGTGTTTTCTGACATTAGATTGTAGCAACATAATACCAATAATAAATTAAGTCATCCTATCGCTCACAAATGGCTTTTGCAACCCAGATTGCATACATTTAAACCAATTAATTAATAGTGACATGTTTAGTGAATGCTGGGATTCATTTCTCCTAGAAATTAAAGGCTGGAGACTTTCTGTTGAGAGTTGGTTTACAGAATTATTTTTCAGAGATATGTCTCTCCTGTTATTTTACTTCGACTGAGATTTGCAGGGAGGCACCTTCTAACTGAGCTAATTCCCACCTCGTTTTCTTAATTTTTTGTTTTAGGCCAGGGTCTTCCTAAATTGCTACCTTGCCCAAGTTTGGCTTGAATCTGTGACTTTCTTGCTTCAGCGTGCTAGAATTACAGGCCTATAAAATGGGACCCAGTTGACTTCAACTGTGATTTTGAGTGAGAGTCTAACCTGTGGTTTCTGCTTGCCTTCATGGGTTCTTGTGACCAAGGATTGACAATGGAATAAATATATGTAGATGTGGATAAGCAGACCACGGATAGGTTTGTAGAAGCACTATCACACATATTGATATTTTTAAGACAGCGCTTACTTCTTAAAAACAAGATATAAATGACATCCTTTTCCTAGGTATAATTTAAACTGCATTACATAAGTTTGAATGTAAGAGAATTTTAATAACCTTCTCAAGGAAACTTAAACCATTAGTTTAAAAAAGCCAAAGAACTAAAAAGCAGAATTTTTTTCTAGATAGAAAGTAGCAGGTGATCATCACAGAGAAGTAACATTTCAATTAAATAAATGTGTATATATACATATATAGATATATATATCCATATATATATCCATATATATATATATATATATATATATATATATATATCCATATATATGGATATATCTTTTGAGACAGGGTCCTGCTCTGTAGTAAAGGCTGATCCTGAACTCAGTATGCTCCTCAGACTGGCCTTGAACTCACGGCAATCCTCCTGCCTCAGCCCACCAAGTGCTAGGCTTATAATAGACATATACCACCACGCCCTGCTTAAAATAAATGCATATTAAAAAGGAAACAAACTTGGCCAATATGACAACCTCACTTTTTTACTAAACACCTCAGCCTGGAACAACTGACTGTCCCATAATATGGAATACAGTATTCTATCGGTATTCATAAAATTGTGTTAATGTCTATTGAAATATTTATTTAAAATCATATCCTTAGCTAAAACAAGACCTTCTCAAGGACAAGAGTTATATATTGTGAAATATACAGAATTCAGTGCTCTCTCAACACATCACACTCTTGCTCACAGTAAGGGATACATAATAAAAAATTGAGTGACATGACCAGAAAAAAAATAGAAGTCCACTCAAAAGAAATACTGAAAAATGAGAGCAATAAAGTAGAAACATGGATTGATCATTAATGAAAATAAAGTTGAGCAGTTGAGAGATTTTTCGACTGGCTTCAAAAATCCACATATGATACTACCAAAAATGAATGCTATAGCGTAAGAAAAAATGTTTAAATTTAAAGAATACACAAATGACATAGGCATGTTGCAACCAAAAAAGCAAATGTATATGAATACTAACTAAGAAAAATTAGTGAGGATGTAGGTAATACATTCTCATACATTCTCATACATGGTGATAAGTTACATCTCACCAGAAAGCAAAAAAATTCTAAGTACATACATAAAATATATTCTCAAAGATGCGATGTACCTCATGAGAAATTTACTAACTTATCATTATTTTAATAGATTTTTAAGATATCTCTTTCTGTTATATCAAGAGCAATGATAAGAAATATTTGGAAAAATGGTAATACCAATCTTCACCCATTGGACAACTATAAAATTCTCTGACTAGTAATAAGAAAAAAAATACACTTGTTCTTAGAATCCATGGAAGATATTCTAAACCAATGATTTACTATACAAAGCATAAAACTCAGCAAATTTCAAACAGGCATCATATTCTGCATGTATCACAAACTGAAGATAATTTAGACATATCAAAAATCAGATAAATTCTTCCCCATCGAAAAATGCAATGATAAAGATAATAAAACCATAATGAAAAATTTAAATATAGAAATAAGTAGCAAAAATACTGAATATCAAAACTATAGAAGGAAGTAAAAAGTGGTACACTGAGGGTAACTTAAAGCCTTCAATATTCATACTGTTAAGAATATAGGCTCAACTATCTCTATGTCCAGAGGATTGGAACCAGAGCCTCACGCTTACTAAACATACTCCATCAGTGAGGTACACCCACAACTCAGGATGAAAATTAATTTGTTAGTTTCCAACTTAAAAGAGGAAAAATGAACAACAACAAAATATCTTCAAAACCAAGAGGAAATTGGTGGACTGTATGAGCATAATTAAATATACAGTAATTATTTCTCAATGTATTTTAGTTCATTAAAGAAAAAACTCAATACCCTTGTTCAACAGTGATCAAGAAAAAAAGAGACACAAGAAATATTCTGATTAAAAAAGAGACACAACTACAGATAATATGGAATTTGAAATAATAAGGGAATCTCTCAACTGTACTATTAATAATTATGAAATTGTAGACAAATGGGAAAATGCTTACAAATTTATAGTTAGGTAAAAAATATTAGGAAATTTTAAAACAAGATTATTTTATAGGAAAAACTACCAAACGTTCAAACTCATGTTAATCTTAAGCAAATTCTTTTGAGAGTAAGAAATTAATACTCTCCAACCTCATTTCACAAAATTGGAATATCCTGATACTAAAATCAATGATTATAAGAAAGAAAATTTATCAGTCTTTTTCCTTACGAAAATTTCTAAAAATATATATCAACAAGTCATTTCAATGTATAAATATGTATGTGCGTGTGTGTCCCCAAGTTTAATTTTTCAATATATAATGAAATAAATTACATAAACATTTAAAAAAATAAACTTGTGCTTCATAAAAATAAGCTCTAAATGAAAACTTTTATTAATTTAGGAACAGAAGTAAATCTAATGGTCTGATTAATTTTTTTTTGTTTTTGTTTGTTTTTGACAGGGTCTGACTTTGTAGCCCAGGCTGGTCCTGAACTCAGGATGGAGCCAAGGCTGTCCGTGGGCTCAAGGCAATCCTCCTGCCTCAGCTTCCTGAGTGCTGGGATTACAGGCATGCGCCACCAAGCCCGGCTTATGGGTGCTGGGGAATCAAACCCAGGTACTTAGTGCTTGACTTAGTGCCTGCTAGGAATGCACTTTAACTTCTGAGCCATTCCTCCAGCCCCATTTTTACAAAGACAGCAGTTTTTAATCTAGAAACAAGCACTGGAACACTGGTTCTCAATATTGTACTATACATTGTAACCAGTAAAATAAGGCATACAAGTGGTATTAATGACAACAGGATTTGAAAGGAAAAAAAATAAAATTTTATTATCCAGAGATTATATAATAGTTTATACAGAAAACTCAAAAGAATGTAAAAACAACTTAGTAAAAGCTGAATTCAACATTTTTGGATATTAAATTAACTTACAGAAATCAATTGCATTGCTACATAGCAAAAACAAGTGACTCAAACATTGTTTATGAAAGACTACTTATGCTAATATTGTAGAGTATTTCATATTAAGAATAACAAAGCAAGGTCTAGTGGCATAGGCCTGTAATCACAGCAAGAGACTCAGGCAGGAGATTCAGGATCTCAAGTTTGACTACAGCCTGGACAAGTTCATGACTTACTGCAACCCTGCCCTGAAATCAAAATCAAAAATAGTCTGGAGATAAAGCTGGACGAGAAGTCCCCTGGACTTCATCCCTGATACCGTACACACACACACACACACACACACACACACACACACACACGTGCACGTGAAAAGAATAGTAAAATGTGTTCAAAATGGACAAGGAATAACCACGAAATTCTATTAAGCAGCATTTGAAAATAAATGAAGAAATGCTCTACATTTACATAGGAAGACCATATAAAAATAAAAGTTATCCTCTAGTTTACTTTCTAGATTCATGTAATTTCTAACACAACCCAAATGAAATTCCCATAAATTCTACAAGTGATTTTTGTGGAATTTAATAACAATTATATTATATCTAAGTATATATAATATATATGATCTATAATAAATATACATTATTATTCCTATTATAGTGTGCATAGGAAAATATTTCTGAAGAAAGAAAGAAGGGACTTGTTCCAACATATGACTAATTGATGTTAAACTATGTTAATAAAGGGTATCAGAGATTCGAGAAAAGAGATTCACCAGTGAGGTAAGGCAGAAACCCCAGAAAGAGAACACATTTATGGAGAATTTTGGTGTGTCATAGGACATTGTGTTAGATAAGGAGAACCTCGTCAATAGCTAGACCTAAAAACATTTAATTAAGTGGAATAAAAAATAAAACTGCAATGGTCTCATACACCATTAAGAAAAACTCCACAGAAAGATTCAAATGTCCAAAATAAAATCTGAAAACATTTAGCAAAATACATAGGTAATATTTTAGACCTTGAGGAAGCAGACACTACCACCACTCATAAAACAAAAATAGGTTTTTAAAACAATACACTGAGTGCTTATTATATTAAAAGTGTTGTGCTCGTAATTACTCAGGGACCCAGGCTGACTAAAAAGTGATCTTGGAGAATCCTTCCGTGATTACAAAAACAGAGAAAAGACAGCATGTTTAATTGCATGTTGGCTCTTGAATCTTTGAACTAGAAGAAATAAATTTCATTTATATTCCTCATTGTCTAAAATAAATCATACAATAATGAGTAAATCAACAGAATAATGGTGTGTAAGCCTTTCATTTAAGGGATACTGAATACTTGTGAAAATAACATGGATTACTACAAATAGTTTATATTTCACTGTTAAAGATGCTGGTAAAATTCTGTAATAGTTAAAAAAAAAAAGAGGGTCTTCCTGTACCATTATTAACATATTTCATACTTCTATATAATCTAAGATCATAATAACAGCACAAGTAGATAAAATAAAACAAGCCAGAAATGTATGAAAATTTTATAATATCTGATTTGTAATGTTATGAAAACATCAAATGTGTAAAGCAAGCATAAAGCCAATAACTAAGTATCTTAACCAAATTAATAATCAATATTGTGCCCTTTTAAAAATGTGACATCAGTTATTAGGACTGTGTATAAAGTAAATCTGTAACTTCAAATAGCCAAAAGCAAAGAAACTTCGAAATCTAACAAAGTAATCTCAAAAGATAACTGGTGATTTAGATGGGCTTCTCAAAACATAATTTCAAATAATTTGAAGTGTATAGACAACTTCCCCAAAGTCATGGCGGTTGCGCGAGGCGGAAGAGACGCCCACCACTTGAGGGATACAGCGAACGAGTGAAATACAGAAAGAGGGAAGCCAGAATAAAAAAAGAAGCTGCCACCCAACCTGGGCGCTGCTCCCAGCGTTGGTCTGGGGAATGTGCCATTCTATGAATTGCACAGAACTTTCAGGGAGAAACGGGAGGGGAGCAATGACAGCTGGGCACACTCCCCAGATGCCACTGCTCACAGAGACAGCCAAGCCACATGGTTTGCCCACCAGACACGGCCCAGATTCTACAATAATAAACGGAAAGTGCTTCCCTGCTCACAGATTCAGCTCTAAGCGTAGATCCGGAGACCAAGTCGTTCTGAGAACTGCACAAAAACTTTTGAGGGAAGAAGCCAGATGGGTATAGTTTGGCATTCGCCCCGAAGGCCGTTGCCAAGAGCACTGGCTGGGCCACGTGGTTCCCCCATTGGGATGTGGCCTGCAGGCTGAGATAATAACGGGAAAGTATAGCCCTATTCATGGGCTTCATTCCCAGAGCAGTCCATAGATTGAGCCATTCTCAGGGGTTGAGTTGGGGCTAGAGGCAGCAAGCAATAGGCTACCACTTTTGGCTCAGGCTTCGGCCTCCATGGCACTGGGCCCAGGAGCAGACAAATGCCAAAGAGAAACTCGGAGGACTGGGGCAGCTGGAACCCGTGGGCACTGAGGGTAGAGAAATCCAGCCTGAAGCTGAGGAAATCTTCCCCTTAACTCTGGGCATAACTGAAATCACAGGAGTCTGGTCTAGCTGAGACAGGGGAGCCAGAAGTCCCAGAGAGGGAGGGAGAGAAAGAGTGGGGCCCCATGCAAGGTTGTAGCGAGCGCAGAAATCCCAGCTGAGAGTCACTGCAGGAACCAGAATAAATGTCCCACTGACTCTAGGAACACTAGAGGCCCCTGAACACGCAGGCTAAGGACAGGCGCAGCAGAGCCCTGTGCAGTAATTCTCATCCCAAGCAATAAAACACAATAATTCCCATTTTTCTTCTCTCCCTCGTCTCTGTTACATTTTATCCTTTTGCCTCCTCATTGGTGATTTAAAGGATGAGTATAGCTGTGACTACCAACAGTTACTCTTTGGGAATATTTAAATTTGTCTGATTGTTTGATCAACAGCTGCATAGCAATCCCATTTTCTTCTCTTTTATTTATTTACCTTTTCTGCCTTTCTGTAGTCCCTTTAATTCCCTCCACACAACAGTTTATGCCTCTCTGCTCTCTCCCTCTTTTTTTTCTTTTTCATATTATGTTATCCTTTCGTGGTCTATTTTTTTCTAATTTTTCTTTCTTTTTTTTAATACACGGTCTTAAAATGTAGTAAAGACTGGCCCTAAATGCACTTTTTCACAGGCTGGCTTCAATCTCACAACAGACTCCCTGACTGAGCCTCCCTGGTGCCGAAAGTACAGTCATGCACTACCACACCCAGGTCGTTTTTATATGAGGCTGAAGAATTGAACCCAGGGCCTTGTACATGCTACTCAAGTCCTTTAACCGCTGTGCTATGCCCCACTCCCCTCGTCACTTTTTTTCCTGTTGTCCTCTTCTACCTAAACACTATTTGAAGCATTCTGAATATCAATACTTCATTTTTTCTAGCCTACTCATAATACTATATTTCTCACTACATTGTCCTGGCTTACTGTAGTAGCACTGGCTTTATTCATCAACTTCTTAAAAGCTAATTTACCGTTGGCTTCTTGAGTGTTGCTATTTCCGGTACTCACTCTTCCTCACAAAGCAGGACAAGGAGCCCCAGTAAAGGTAAGAGGAAACTCTCACACGGAGACAAGCAAATCAGGACACAAGCCAAAGAGAAAACTGCTTACACAAAAGACGCCTACGCCACAGTGGAGACATGCAGTCTATACAACGGTTCTATTATGCAAACCTCAGAACAGTCGCACTACAACAATGAGGAAGCAAGGCAACTAGATGCCTCCAGAACCACGTAGTTCCCCAGGATGATCCCACAGTTACTGAAGTGGATGAAATTCTGGACATACAATTCAAAAGCAGTAGTTAAAATAATCAATAAGATCAAAGAAGAGGCAAATAAGCAACTGAACACATCAATTACCAGAAACATCGATGCTCAAAGCAGCGGAAATGAGCATCTGATTGAATCAGGAAGACGCTGCAAGATTTGAAAGACTACTTAAGCAAAGAAACCGAAGTTCTGAGAAAGAACCAAGCAGATGTACTGGAAAGGAAAACCTCAGGACTTCAAATTAAATCGCAAGTGCATGTCTGAGCAGTAGACAACATCAGTCAGAGGAAAGGGCATCACGAGTTGAAAGCACAGTGGAAACATGCGGACAGTATCAAAGAAAATTGTGAACATATATGTACTGAATTTTGACACACACACCTGAATAAAAAAATACTACTTGATATAAAAGGACAGATGGATCCCAATATAATCATAGTGGGGAACGGCAACATCCCACTAAAACAACTAGACCAAAGAAGAAAAAATAGAAAACTCCATTGAGTTAAGTGGACTTGGCCACCATCTATTGAATGGTTCAGGAACTATGTTTCTTTTCAGCATGTCACAGAACCTTATTTAAGGTCGTAAACCAAATCCCAATAAATAAAAACATGAAATAATCTCATGCATCTTATCAGATCAAAAAGGACTAAAATTAAAAATTAACAGCAAAAGAAACAGAAATGACACAAGCACCCACAGATCAAATGACACACTCTTTAATGATCGATGGGTCACTGAAGAAATCAGTGGAAACTTTAAAAAAATTCCCAGAATTTAATGATACCACAAACAATACATATTAGAATTTGTCTGACATAATGAAAGCAGTTCTAAAAAGGAAGTTTATATCTATGAGTGATTATAATAAGAAAGTGAACCCAAAGAAATCAACTAATGACATGCCTCAAGGTTCTAGAAAGTTAGAAAAACCAAACCCAAAACCAGTAAAATGCATTATTTTCTTTCAGGGCTTACAAGTTTTATTGTAAGCCTTAATGACTTTTAAGTTTTCTACCGAGTGCTAGAAAAGAAATAACAAAGACCAAAGCAGAAGTAAGTGAAATTGAAATTTAAAAAGTCAATATAAAGGATTAATGAAACAAAGAGTTGGTTCTTTGAAATAAGAAACAAGATTCATAAGCCCTTAATCAAATTCATCAAAAAAGGAGAGAAGGCTGTGGAGTAGTTCAGCAGCTAAAGTTCTAGGCCTGGAGTCCGATTCCCCAGTACCAAAGAAACCAGGCATGGTGGCCCATGCCTGTTGTCCCAGCACTTGGGAGGCCGATGCAGGACTATCCTGAGTTTGTAGCCAGCCTGGGCTACATAGTTACACATAATTATTTCAGGACTAGCCTGGACTATACAGCAGGAGTCTATCTCAGAGAGAGAGAGAGAGAGAGAGAGAGAGAGAGAGAGAGAGAGAGTGAGAGAGACAGAGAGAGAAGCCACATTAATAAAATTAGGAATATAAAAGACTTATGTGGCATTGTGGTATGAATACTTTTCCTGGGGAGATGTCAACACCATCTAGTCACCCTACACAGGGATACCTTCAGGCCAAAGAAAAGATTATACCAGTACCAGCAAACACTTTGTTGAAACAATGATTTTTTTTTGGGGGGGGGCGTTATTTGCAGGAGTACTGGGGAGGAGCTACCTACAAGGACATAGGTGAGGGCTATTTAAAAGAACATGGGTGATGGCTCTCTTACAGGCCTACCAGTAACACAAAGGGAAGTCACATCACTGAAAAACCTACATCAGCACAGGTAATTACAGATACTGCATACTGCCTCCTGGGACCTGCTTTTCAGACCTCTCTCTGGGCAACTGTTTGGACAGCTCCCTCTTTTCTCTCATGGTCACTGTTCTTGCTTTTCTGCTCTTTCTCCACACGCCCTCTAACCTGTGACCTCTGTGCCTCCCAGGCATAGCGCCCTTTCACAGGCCCCAGGGTGTGTACCACATGCTGAAAGGCATGTGTCACAAGCCAGATCCAATGAATTTAGCCTGCATGCCACATGCTGCAGGGCATCCCCCATGAGCCACAGGGCACATGGCATGAGCTGCACCTGCAGATAATAACCACATGACTGTCTGCTCAAATATGGGTGGGATTCCTAGCCCTGAGAACTCCACCTAGGCCCTCCAATGGCATTCACCTGTGAGCTGTCGCCCCTCCCTCCCTCCAGGAGGGTCAGAGGGCTTGTTATACAATAATTAAGCAATTATTTGCAAAATTAGTGTTCCAGCAAGTTGGAGAAGCTGAAAGAAATGAATTATTTCCTAGGCACATATGAACTATTTAAACCAGGCCACAGAGTTATATACAACATCTAAACAGATCAATAACAAGCAATGAGATTGAAGCAGTAATTAAAACTCTACCAACCAGGAAAAGCCCAAGAATGGATGCATTTATGACTTAGTTCTTTCAGAGCTTTGGAGACGTAGCACTAACACTCCTCACACTCTTCCATGAAATAGAAAGGGAAGGCATTCTCCCAAATTGATTCTATAAAGCTAGCATTACCCTGACAATAAAACCAGATAAAGCTTGAACAAAAATAACTAAATCACAGACCAGTATCCTAACAAATAGACGCAAAAATTCTCAGTTAAGGTCCTCGCTAACAGAATTCACATCACTTTAAGAAAATTACATGTAAGGACAAAGCTGGTTTTATCCCAGGAATGCAAGAATGATTCAACATATGTAAATCAATAAACGTAATACACCACATAAATAGAATCAAAGATAAAATTATGCTATCAGCTCAACGGATGCCTAAAATGTCTTTGACAAAATTCAACACACCTTCAAAATAAAAAACCATATTGAAAGTAAGTATAAAAGGATCTTATCTCAAAATAACAAAAGCCATGAATGACAAACCCACAGCCAACATTATATTAATTGGTGAAAATTTGAAATAATTCTCTCTAAAGTCTGGAATGAAGCAGAAGTGATTAAACAGTCAGGAGAAAAATAAACAAGACACAAATAGAAATGAAAAAAAGATAAATTATCCCTATTTGTAGATGAGTCTTCACTTAGAAGACCTAAAAAACTTCACCATACATCTTTTAGATCTGATAAAAAATTCATCAAAATGGCAAGGTACAAAATCAATCACTTCCTTGTACACCAATAATTAACCCATTGAGAAAGAACTCAGGGAAAAGTTTTATGTACAATAACGTGAAAAAATTAAATATGCAAGAATCAACCTAACCGAGGAGGTGTAAGATATCTATAATGAAAATTATAGAACTCTGAAAAAAGAAATTGAAGAAAACACTAGAAAATGGAAAGACATCCCTGTTCTCGAGCTGGCAGAAGTAATATTTATACGGCTATATTACTGAGAGTAAAATTATAGACCCACTATCATCTCCCTTAAAATGTCAACAGCATTCTTCTCGTACTAGAAAAAAGCAATACTGGATTTCACCTGGAATCACAAAAGACACAGAATGGTGTAACCCTGAGCAAAAGTCACAATGATAAAGATACCACTATACTGGACACCAGGTGTCTTAGTTAGTTTTTCGTTGCTGTGACTCAATACCCGACACCCACAAACTTAGGAAAGGAAAGGTTTATTTTAGCTCACAGTCTCAAAGGTCACAGTCCATTCAGGGGTGGCCGGCAACAATCGAAGTACATGGCAGAGAGAGAGGTGGAGGCACCTTCCCCGGACAAACAGGAAGCCAAACTGAGGCTAGTTAAGACTAGCCCCACCCTCCAGGAAGGCAGGTGCAGCTTATGTATCCTTTCAGGTCTCCGCCCAGTACCAGTCCCTCCTGCATCCAGGTGTGGCCACTACACGCCGTTAATCCTAACTTAACTGCAATCCACCCCTCCACACCAGACCCCAATCCACCAACGTCACATGATTCCATTAAAATACATGAGACTTTTGGGGGACACTCCAGATCCTAACCACAACACCAGGCTACATAATAAATCCAAAGAAATAAAAACAAGGTACTGACACAAAAGCAGAAATGTAGACGACTAGAATAGAAGACTCAAGAAAAAAAAAAATACCTACACCCAGCCGACACTTGACAAATAAGCCAAAAACATATGCTGGAGGAAAGGCAGTCTCTTTTACAAATGATGCCTGTAAACTGTATATCAACATGCAGAAAATTAAACCTAGGTTGCTCTCCATAAACTTAAAATAAAATCAAAATGGTTCAATGACTTAGATATTAAAGCAGCAACATTGACTCTGGGGGGAGACAAAGTAGGGAAAAGACTTGAAGCTTTCCACGTAGGCAAAGCCTTCCTTTACAGGACCCCAAAAGCACAGGAAATATCAAGAATCAACAAATGGAACTACATCAAATTTTTTTTAAAAAAAAATGCTCACAGCAAAAGAAATAGTTAACAGAGTAAAGAGAGTCTATTGAAGGAGAGAGACAAGCTTTGCTAGTTACTTTTTCAATAAAGGACTAATATCTAGAGCATATGAAGGACTTAAAGTAAACTCCCATTAAAAATGAACCCAGTAGAAGGGGGACAAATCAATTGAATAGATACTTCTCAAAAGAAGTTCCAAATACCGTTTCAAAAGTTCATCAAAAACATAGTGAAAGCTAAGCTCTTTTCTACAGATTTTGCTAACAAGACCATTTGTAAGACATCATTGAATTAGAAAAACATGATTTTCCAGCCTTTAACGTAATAGTTACAAAATTAATTAATTTCAAAACCATTAAAACTATTTTCTAGCAAAGTGAACTATTTACTAAATGCAGACAGAAAACATTCCCAGGAGGGAGCTATCTGGCCAACAATGCTTTCACTTGTTTCTCAAATTCTGTACTACCACAATAGTGAGATAGACAAACTCTATGAGTGTTGGATGGGATGAAATTAGAAAGCACTGTCTTACTTCTCATTGCTGTGACAAAATACTCAACATCCACAACTTAAGAGAGGAAGGATATGTTTAGCTCACCGTTTCAGAAGGCACCAGCGGAAGCACACAGCAGAGGCTGGAGTGCTGCTCACCCCATGGAAGACAGGAACGGAGGGAAGCAGGAGCAAAGTGAAGTCTGCAGGCTAGCTAGGCTAGAACTTTCTCAGGAAGAAACTGCAGTCAAGCTTTCTTCTTCCTTCTTTTAATTACTACAAGCTGCCAGTTGCCCCTCCCTCATTCCCTAGCTCACAAGTCAACAACACACACCTGAAAGCTCCGCCCTGGGGCAGCCCCCAGTAGCATTAAGTTGATACAGTCTTTCCCCATCAAATCCCAAATATCTGCCCTTCCAGCCAGGTCCCACCTCGCAATAATGCCCAGTACCAACACATGAGCGTCACGGGGGACACTCAAGATCCAAACCATACCAAGCACTCATGAAAAAACTGTTTGCCCTGAATTTAATCATGACGAAGCAATCCCTAAAATTCAGAAAGAAAGATATAAAACACAACAGACTAGATGCTTCAAAATTCAATGCTATGAAAAGAAAGGATAAAGCAAGGAAAATTTAAAAATCAAGAAATTGCTCAAGATTAAAGAGGATATTAAATCAAACTAAATTTGTCAAATGTGGATTTTTAAAAGATATAGAAGACAATTTAAGGGAAAATGGGAATATCTGAAAATTGCTACTTCATTATATGAAAGTGTGGAAATTATTACTATTATGAGTGTTAATGATAATGTACTTATATAAAACAGAGTCATTATTAAGAATTGTGTAGTGGGGTAATTAAGTGTAAAGCATCATGATGTTTAAAATTTACTTTCAAGTGGTTCAGAGAAATAATATGCTCATTAAATATGTTAGCACAGCAAATGTAGATATAGCAAAATGTAACAATTGGTGAATACTGGTGCTCATCTTGAGTGATCATTGCTAAATTATGGGTGTTTATTTTTTGAAATGTTTTGTGATTTTAAACATACTAAATATATTTTGGGGGTCAAATGATTTGTTTATCCATAAACAAAGTAAAAAAAGGTAAATTAAAAACTGGTAATGTATGTAAAGCCACACAAATGACAAACTATAAAAATTAGGAATATATAAAAATATTCCACAGATAGCCAAGAGTACAAAAAATATCTAATAGTGAGAAACAGCAAAGAAAAAGTATTTGACAATTGATAAAATGTTTCTTGTTAATGAATTTCTGAATGCATGTTCTCATCAGTGAAATGAAAATCAAGATCAAAGCAATTCTCTTTCTTGTTGAGATTGGTTAAAAAATAAAAATGTCTGACAACATCATGTAGAAGAGAATTCATAAACTCTCAATGTCACTTACAGATTGCGTGTGAGAGTCTAAATTGTACAACTCCTTTGGAAAACATTTGGCATTATCACATAAAAGTGTAAGTCCAAATTATTTAATCATTAATTCAACTTTCAATGAAATCTCATATATTTATATTCAGGGATATACGTAAAATGTTTCTAGTATTACTGTTTAGAAGAGCAAAGATGGAAATAATTCATACCTATCAAGAGGAAAGTAGATGAAAGAACTGTGTATGTTTATAAAAGAAATATTGTGCAAGTTAAAATGAATAATTTACAGCAAGTCATGACTTGTCCTTGAACAATAAAGAAAATATGCATCCTCATATCACTCTAGAAGTTTAGATTATGGTTCTTTTACCTCACCACATAGATGGTTCTCACACTTTTATGACCTGAGAGAAAAATTTCCAACAGTTGGCCAGCTAGGTTTGTAAATATTAGTCTCTACTTATAATTTGACATGTATTAACTTTTGGATTGGGGATTATTATTTCAGATAAATAAAGTGAGATGTCTTGAGGTGAAGAACTTATTTTAAATTTCTATATTCACAGACTTTATTCCATTAGTAGTCATTAGTAGTCAATGCTCAATAAATAATTGGCAGTTGTTTTAATATATTTGCCACTTCTGTGTCCAAACTAGAATCTATCACATCAAGTATTGAAGGAAATACAAGCTAAAGAGAGTTTTCGGATGTGGGTTTTCTAGAGATCTCACAGAAATGTACAAGTTTAAAAAATTAAAAGAGGTCTGAGTAGGGATGTAGCTCACTGTCCAGCACCTGCCCAGCATGAAAGACACCCCAATTTCACCATAAAAGAATTTAATTGGCACAAAAACAGAATGGCCAATGGAAAGAGAAAAAGAGATTGAGAGACAACCTCAAGTTCTCTCATCTATCTAGTCTTTATCAAGGAGCCCAAAAACATATACTGGAGAAAGGACAGCCTCTTCAACAAATGGTGCTGGGAGAATTGGTTATCTATATAGAGAAGAATAAATCTAGAAATACACAAATCACCATGTACTAAAATCAAATCAAAGTGGATTAAAGACTTAGATATTAAAACAGAAACACTAAACCTCTTGGAGGACAAAACAGGTAAAAATCTTGAAGATTTAGGGATGGGCAAAGATTTTCTCAATAGGACACCTCATGCAAAACAAATAGCCCCAGAAGCAGCAAATGGGATTATATCAAATTAAAAAGCTTCTGCATGGCAGGAAAACAACAGAATGAAGAGAGAACTGACAGAATGGGAAGAAAAAATTACCACCTACATCTCAGACAGGAGACTAATAACTAGAATATAGAAGCAACTGAAGAAAAGTAGACCCCTCAAAATTGAGGACTTGAATTTAAAAATGGGCAACTAAAATGAATAGGCAGTTCTCAGATGAAGTTCAAATGACCAGCAAATACACCAAAATATCACTAAGGTGTCATCTTACCCCGGGGAGAATGCTGCATATCAACAAGTCAAACAGCAATCGATGCTGGCGAGGTTGCGGGGGGCGGGGGGGTAGAGGGGTAGGAGCCCTTTTACATTGATGTTGGGGCTCTAGACCAGACAACCACTAAGGAAAGCAGTATGGAGACTCCTAAAAAAGCTAAAAATAGACATTACATTTGACCTAATGATACTTCTTCTATCTTTCCAAAAGAGTTAAAAGCACAATATAACAACAGAGATACACACGTATGTATGTTTATAACAGCACAACTAACAATAGCTAAATCAAGGAAGATGCCAAAATAATTCATCAATAGACCAACGGATTAAAAAGTATATACACACAACAGACCACTACTCTGCCATTAAGACAGACAGATATGAATAATTTGTAGGTAAATGGATACAACCTGAGACCATCGAGCTTAGTGAAGTGAATCAGACTCAGAAGATTAAATATTGCATGATTTCTCCATTATGAGAAACCCAGAGTGTAAGCAAATAATAAAGTCAAATAAGTGAGGGGACATATGAGAGAGGGTGAAAGGGTGAGAAAGGAGGCAGGGAAGGGAATATGAAGCTTTTTCGATCTACATCTGTAGAAAATTCTCATGTTTAAGGTAACCATTCGGTGTCACATACACATACTAGTAAAATGGGGAAAAATAGCACTCAAATATTAATTTATCTTTTCTTGATAGGACACCTTTTAGCTGACCTTACAAAAGCTTTTTATAATGCATAAATATTCTAATAACTGCTATTTTTTAAATCGATGACTTTCAACACTGGTGTCAACTAGCATCTCATGGAGAACTTTTTAAGCAACATAAATGACTAAGGCATACCCCACATCAATTAAATTACTATCCGTGGAGGTCAAATGTAGGCATCAGTATTTTTTAAAGCTCCCTAAATGAATCTAATGTAAAGCCAAGTTTGAGGACAGATGCTTAAACTCTTCTAAAAATGCCAACCAAAAGTTTAGAAATTGAGCAATACACCTGGAAGCAACACACGGCTGTTCACTTGAACGCTGCTAAACAACTCTGACAGATGAAACCAGATCCTAATTAACTGGGCTTCCTAAGTCCATTATGGGCCTTCACCTGGCAGTATTTTCAGAACACAGGTTTTGGAAATGCTGAATTTCAGTTATTATAAAGTAGTTCCTAGATGCTGGCCAAGCAAACTTACGATTTGACTTATATGGTGATATAAAATCGATTTGATATCACTGGGATGCAGCTCTCCTGAAGAGAGCTGACAACGACCAGCTGAGGCTTTAGTTAAATGATGTGTGAGAACACAGAGGAGCACACAATTGGAAACTAATGAGATGATAAAGGCTTTCAGGTATGTGAGTTGATCAGCTACCTGCTGAGACCCTCTTTCTGTACAACACAACTCCCTGGCTAAGGGCCTTCTTTTTCAGTTTAGGAGCAACCAGGCTTAGTCCAGGCTGTACGTGACAATCTGGCAAGTGTTGGCCTTGCTCACCTTCTAGATAAAGTCATAGAGCAGTGACAACAGATAACTACGTAAATACTTTCCCACTTAAATACTTTCCTCCTTAAGGAGCGTCCTTATTAGCACTTGCCTGTAGTTATACCAAAATGGCTGGGGGAACTGCCGTGAAGAGTCTTGGGCCATAGATCCAAACTCACGGTCACTTGGAATTGTGCTTACTATCTTATAAATCTACTGACCTTCATTCAAACTTCCACCTACAATGTCATCAAAGTAGCCACTGAACATACGCACAGCAGAGTGGTCTTGGTGAGGAAAACGAGGTATGAAGCCATGTTTTAAAGTCAGAGTGATATAGGTTTGTGGATTTTTAGGGGAAAAAAAAATCAATCGGGCTTGGCAGTTTCAAATACAAGGAATTTAAAATACCACATGATAAGAAGATATCAGATCAGAATGGAAAATATCAGCGAAGGATAAAGAAAAAGTATAAATAAAAATATCAAGAGGTATTGATTTAAAAGTGTGAACAAACTAAAAAAACATCTGTTAAGAATGGACTAGGAAAATGATCTCTAAATTAACTTTGAGAACTGTTCCAAAGTGCTGGAGGAATGGCACAGCAGTTAAAGCGCTTGCCTTGCAAGCTCAAGGACCAGAGTTTGATTCCCCAGTACCACGTAAGAGTTGGGAGAGATGACACACGCCTGTAATCCCAGCACTTGGGAAGTGGAGGCAGGAGGATTGACATGAATCCGAGGGCAGCCTGGGCTGCGTAGTGAGTTCAGGACTAGCCTGGGCTACAGGAAAAAAGAAAATAAACTTTTATAAAGAAATGCTCCAGAGTACAAGAGCTACATCATCAAACAGGTGTAGAAAATGCAGCAAACCTTCCCATCTTTTAGAGCCTGACTGAATAGATGCCTAAGAAAGGTGCCTAAGAAATAATAAAGAAGGTATGAGTTCACACAGTCCATAGTTTGCAAAATATACTTTGAAAACTTTCTGTTATGCAATGCATATCAAATCTTGGAGAATACTAAACTTGTGTTGTCCATGTACTTATTGCCAAGCAAAAAGGTTGATCAGTTAAACAAACAGATATGAAATATGAAGCCACAAATTTTGTGTAAAATTGAATGACTTACTCTCCCCTCATTCACACACATAATTTTTAGTTGTGATTTTAACGTAATCATTTAAATTTCACCATTCAAAAAGTATGGCTACTGAACTACATTACTACCTTTAATTCTAGGCACAGTTGTAAAGCAACCAAGGGAAGAAATTCAAGAGGATAAGATTACTAGCCTCTCCATGCATTCCAGTTTTTGATGTCTACTTAGTATTAATGTGGTTTCATTAATAACCTTTGAATTTGAATATAAACACTCGATAAATTTTTGTTGCAAATTAAAGAGTGAAAAGTTATTTTCCACTAAAATATCTGCTGTTTTGTTAATCAAGCATTATTTTCAAGTTGTTTTCAGGAAAAAATATTCTTTTTCCCTAGTTTTTATTTTTAATATGTGTTTGCCTTATACAGTAGTTATATTAAACTTAAGAAAAAATATTTTGAGACCAGGTCTTGCTCTGTAGTCTAGGCTTTTTCTAAGCTGACTATGGAGCCCAGGCTGGCCTTGAGTGCAAGGCAAGTCTGCATCAGGCTCCCACATGCGGGGATTACAGGTGTGCGACACTATGCCCGTTTTATGTGGTGCTGGGGATTGAACCCAGGATCTTGTGCTTACTAAGAAAGAACTCTCTTTGCTGAGCTCTACACCCCAGCCCCAAGGAACTGGTTCTGAAAGGGACATGTGGTGATGTTTTGATGTCTGATGGTGGAAGCGGTAAAGATGCAGACTAAAAATAAATCTTTGCAGATGAATGAGAGTCAATCAAAGTTGATGTATGTGTACCTAACCTATGTGTAGAGTGTGTGTATATTAATATATTATTGATAAAAATTTAAGAGTAATATTTCCATGAACAAAATTACTTCAGCAAAAAGGAAGTGTCAACAGAATAATATAACTGATTCCAGGCCAGCCATTATTCTTATAGAAAAGGTGAACGGGTTTTAATCAATTACCTAGGAGTCACACAACCAGTCTATACCACTGGAAAAGTCAATTCTAGTGACATAACTCCCAGGTGGCATCTGAACAGCCACTGTCGCCTTGAAAGGCCACATACAGTCATGTACTGAATAACATTTTGGTCAATGACAGATTGTCTATATGATGGTGATCTCTTAAGACTGCATCACCTAATGACGTTTTCGCCATGTTAGCTTCTGTAAATACACTCAATGATGGTTACATCAGGCCTAAGGAGGTATTTTGCAAAACATGTATCCATTATTAAGCGGCACATGGTCCTACTCATTCAAGACAATATACCAGCAATTGCTTTGATAGCCTCATATGAAAGATATGGACCTATTATCAAGTATACAGGTCATTACTTCTTCCATCAGTACACTGAGATTGGTACTTGCTAGATCACACAAATATTTTTTCAAATATGTAAATATGTCAAAGAATATTGCACTGTATATAGCTTTTATTGGAAGCTAGATTAACAGTGGTGTTTACTCATAGTAGCATTATCAACAATTATATATGAGCACAAACACTGAAATAATATTAAGTTAAAAGCTTAAAATATATGAGACATATTTGAATGGAAGATACTATATTATATTTTATGACCAAATTTGGGGATGTTAAGTATAAAAATTAAATTAGTTTTTAGGAAAAAGAATTTTTTATTTTCATAAAGATTTAGAAAGTTAAACTCAGGGTTGTAAAATTGCTGTTTTAGAAAAGAAATGTGATTTAATCCACAGAAACAAAGTAAAGAAAAGAACATTCATTTTAGTGGCTTGTAAATGTGGTAGTAAACTCAGAGAAACTTTAGTATGAATGATCAAATCCCTGGATAGCAAGATATTTTCATAACTGATGCTCAAATTAATGAGATTATTATTGGGGAAAAGATTCTCTTTGGCCTCATAACTCTTCACTTAGATGGTAGGTATTGTAATGAAATTAATGAATAATCATTTCATGAAACATATATTTGAATTAGGATGATAGACTTTCAGTGAAACATTTCACATAAAAAAGTGGAGGTCTGGGGATGTAGCTAGCATGTGCGAGGCCGTGGGTTCTATCCCCAGCATTGCAGGCAAAGAAAGAAAAAGAAAGAAATAATTTGTTAGGTAGAATGTGCAATTTAAAGGTGCAATATGTTGTTTATTCTTCTAAATTTCTGAGTCTAGAAATAGGAATGTTTTTAAAATCCATGTACTAATAAAACTTTTTTTCCTCCTTATTGGTGTATGTTTATGATATGTAATAATTACATTCACCCTGAATATTGGCATACATCTTAACATCTTAATCATTTTACTTCCCCTCTCCCTCTTCTCCTTCCCATAGAGTTCCCTTCCCTTCTCTACAAGAAAAAGTGCGTGATATTCAACTTTCTGTGTCTGATTTATTTCACTTAATGGTCTCAAAGTCAGTCCATCTTCTGCAAAATACTCAAATTTATCCTTCTTTAGAGCTGAGCAGTACTCCATGGTGTATATGTGCCACATTTTCTTTATCTATTCGTCTATTGATCGACACAGTTTCCATAAATCCCAAGCATGTTTTCCTTTTGATGGTGTCACTTAAAGGTGAGTATTATGGAAATTAATTTTTCCTAGCATAAAATAAAAATGAGAACTATTGATTCATAAATCATTTATAAGGCAATACCTTTACATTTTAGAAGTTTTAATTTTCTGGTTATAATTATTCTTATTCTGCAATGACTTCATGAAATTGACAATTAAATTAATAAAGTACATAAGTAATTTAGGAAAGATAAGTCTTTGTTTTAGGATGTTTTCTTATATGTCCCATTTTCTAAATTCTCTATACGTTCAATGCTGAAAGATTTTCCTCCAGACTCTACCATCTGAATTTGTCAATGTTTAAAGATTCATTAAATTTACTTCTATTTATACACAAAACAAACACAGTGGGAGTCTGTTTTGTAATAAGTATCGTGCATAGTATTTTTAATTATAAATTTCAAGCTTCATTGCTTCAAAAAATAATGAGAAAAAGAAGTTCAAAGTAGTGGTTAATCTGATGTAATCCCAGCACCAAAGGGCCTAAGGTTGGGAAATAGCAAGTTTGAGCTCACCCTGAGCAACTTAATGACTTAGCAATACCCTTCCTCAAAATGAAATAAAATAAAATAAATAAAATAAAAAGGGCTGAGGATATATCACAGTGTAAAGAACATGAGTTCAATTCCCAGTGCAACCAAAAATAAATTCGACCGACTTGTTTGACCAATTAAACACTTCTCATGTCTACCAAAATAATGAAAAAAAATTGAATAATTTTGTAAAACGACTGATCCTTTCATAAATAAAAAAACTACTATGATATATCATGAATTCTGATAGAAATTTTGTTTGTGTAGTTCCGGGAGACCATCACTGAATCTACAAGCTTGTATTTATAAAATAATCAAAAAATACAATTATGTTTTAGAGGTCCTCGTGCAAGAAGTAAAAACAAATAGTATTTTGTGTAAGTGCTATTATGGTCTACAACTCTTCTGACGTTCCTGGACTGTCAGAGAAGAACACCTACCTGTCTTAGTTACTTTTTCTTTGCTGTGGCAAAATACCCAATGTATACAAACTAGGGGAGGAAGAGTTGTTTAGCTCACAGTTTCAGAAGGTCTCAGTCCACTAATGGGTAGCTGACAACGGCGGGAGAACATGGCAGAGGCGGAGGCGGTGGCAACTCTGAACAGCATTCCAAACGTAAAGACCAGTCCGGGAAGGAAAGCAGGAAGTAGTATACACACTTCCAACTCTGGTTCCAGTGATCTTCCCCTTCTGAGTCCAGTCTCAATGTTTTCTTCTTTCTGATTTAAGCCCCTTATCTACCTCATGCTGGTAATCTGTAATCAACTACAGGCCTATAGTCTATATTCTACTACATGCCTGTCTTCTACCATGCGTGTCTTCTACCACATGCCCATAATCCACCCCTCCAGACCAGGCTCCCGTTTCCTAACATCACATGGTTGCATAGATAATCCTTTGCATCCAAATACTTGAGACTTTTGGGGGACATTCCAAATCCAAACCACAATATTCTGCCTCTGAGCCCCAAAAGAGTCATGTCCACCTCCTCATGCAAAACTACACTTAGCCCTTCTCTAAGAGTTGCCAAAGTCTTAGCAGTTCCAAAATTAGGAAAAAGTCTAAGTCCAAAGTCTCCTCTCGGATGCAAGGCAAACTCTCAGCTACAAGCTCCTGTGAAAATCAAAAAGTTAAGCACTTCCAGCACACAATGGGCACAGGGTAAAGATTCCCATTCCAAAGGGGAGCAATAGGAGGATAGAAAGCAATCAGATCAAGGCAAGATCTAAACTCAGCAAGGCAAGAGTTAAATCCTGTAGTTTCACGTCCAGCACCCAGGACAAACTATGGTGAGATATGAATTCCAATGACCTTGGGTGGTCCTGCCCTTACAGCATTGCCACCTGCTGTAATCTTTATCTTTCCTTTTTTTGGGCTGCATCTGCTCACAGCCTGCAGCCTTCCTCAGTGAATGATCCATACTCATGGCTTCTCTAAATGTTTGGTGTCTCCATCACAGCTTAGGTTTCTCCTGTACAACTTCTCACACTGCCCTCCCAGGGGCACACTACCTGGCATCCAAGACCTTCCTCTGAAATCTGAGTAGAAGCCTCCCTGAGACCACAGCTCTTGCACTCTGCAAGCCTATGTAGCCAAGACCATGTGGATGTTGCCAAAGTGTGATGCCAACTTGAGCAGTAGCCTGGTCCCCTTGGACAAGTGCTGCTTCTTAGAGTTCTTAGATGAGTTCTTAGGTGGCTAAACTCCTTGGGAATTTTCTTTCTTAGATTGCCCTGCAGAATGCCCTTGAAGTCTCTTTTCAATGCAAGTCTTTTACTTTTCTACCTTTTAATTGATAAATGATGAAGTCTTGCTGATCCCTGGGACACGATCAAGGCCTCTTTTTTATAGTCCTGATTATAAGTACTTGGCTTCTTTTTTTATTTTAATCTCTTTAACAATCACATCTGCTGTTTTCTCTAGTATCTGTGTAGAACTATTTCAAATCCACAAACAGGAACCATATAATAGCCCGAACTTTGGGCTGCCTTGAGATTTCCTCTGCCTGGCTAAACGGTCCACCATCCTTAATCTCAGTTTCAGGTAAAGTCTCTGGACAAGGGCAAAATGCTAACAAACTTTCTGCCAGAGCATAGCATGCATGGTTTTTAGACCACTTTCTAGTACAATTCTCCCTTCCAGCTGAGACTCTTCGAGCCTGGCCTTTGCAATCCATGTTTCTATCAGCATTCTAGTCTTCGAAGCTCTGACCAAAATTTCCCATCAAACTCAGCTCAGAGCAGTCCAAGGCTTTTCCAGCCAGTATCCACAAACCTTTCAAATTCCTCTCACAAACCAGTTCCAAAGGCTTTCAAACCACATGGTCAGGTAACTTCACAGCAACAACCCCACTTCCCTGGTACCAATTCCTGTCTTGATTACTTTTTCATTACTGTGACTCAACACCTCACATGCACAAATTAAGGGAGAAAAAGTTTATTTTAGCTCACAATTTGAGGTCACAGTCCATTCATGGGTGACAGGCCACAGTAGAAACACATGGCAGAGGCAGAGGTGGAGGTAGGTCCTCACAGTATTGTGAATAGGCAGTGCAGTCCCCGAAGGAAGGGAGGAGGTAGCATGTACCCTTCCCGGTCCTGTCCCAGTGATCCTCCCTTTCTAAGTCCAGCCTCAGGATTTCACCCCTTTAAGGCCCTAATCCACCACATGCTAGTAACCTATAATCCACCACACACCTGTAGTCTATGATCTACCACATGCCTGTCTTCCATCACACATCTATAATCCACCACACACCCATAATCGACCCCTCCAGACCAGTCCTCCTTCTCCTAACTGTATGTGGTTGCACAGATAATCCATTATATCCAAATACATGGGACTTTTGGGGGCCATTCTAAATCCAAATCGCAATACCACTTGTGGGATTTAGGTATTATAAACCAGAAACTGAACCAGTTTTCTTGGGAGGGACTTGTGAGCAACTGATCCACATACAAAGGCAATATATGTTTTAAGAGTGAGTTTGATATACCTGATTTGATGAGAACTATTTTGCAAACGTAACACTCTAGGGATGTTCACGGTTTCACAATTTGTTCAGTTATTTCTGCGAAAAAAAGAGAACATTTGCATATTGTTTTTAATGCAAATAGCTGTGTGAAAAGAACACTCAATTAAAGGTACTTATTTTTGTATTCTAAGAGGCTAGTGAGACTCAGATACTATAAAATGTTCATTTTGATTTATCAACAGTAAAGGCTACTAAATTAAGCATTACAGATAGCTTAAGAAGAATAAACATTTGTTATATACCATTAAAACCAGGTATTAATATAATTCCAAGAATGTTCCAAGAACTACAACAAAAAATTTCTTCCTCATGACAAATATTGTTCCACTGGATCTGTGGTCAGCAAACTGCTTTTGTAGTCTGTCTGCAAAAGATTTCTGAAAATCTTAATTCAATTGTGGTACAGACTGAGAATTGTTTAAGCCCTGTCAGCTGGGAACTCTGTACTCAAAAGTCTATTCTTAGAAGTATCAATAGTCCAGTTCAGACGGGCTCTAAAACTTCTTTCCATGCGACTCAGACTCTTCTTTATTGGAGACAGATTCTAGCTTCTAGCTTATATGAAAGTCTTCATGCAAATCTTGCAAAGTAGAAATCCATTTGGAAATGAGATTAAGAGGCTTGGTTGATTTGTCATTGTCCTAATAGCATCAGAATTTTCTGTCTGAGTATAGCCAACAAGCACTTTATAAGGGTTAGGCTACAGCTTCCACTGAGGAGAAAAATGTCGTATGTTGTACACATTTGAAAAATGCTAAAGACTTCCCATAAAACATATAAACTGTAGAAAATTTATATTAATAATAGTTTATTCCTACAAAGTGAAAGGCTGGACATCTCTACCAATTTGACTTTTTTTCATGTGATTCTTATAATAGTGTTGAGCTAAGCTAATTTTGAAATATGGATCTATAAAACATATATAAAATATTTTTCTTTTTAAGGCAAATAACAAGTATTTGTGATTTTCCAAGTTTCTACTGGAAATCTAAATGATTCTTAAAATAAAAACATAAACTATGACTGGAGGAATGGCTCAGAGGTTAAAGCACTTGCCTAGCACGCGCTAAATCAAGTACTAAGTGCCCAAGTTTGATTCCCCAGCACCACATAAATTGGGCATGGTGGCACATGCCTGTAATCCCACTACTCAGAAGGCTGCGACAAGAGGATTGCTGTGAGTCCAAGGCCAGGCTAGGCTCCATAGTGAGTTCAGGACCAGCCTGGCGGCAGAGCCAGACACTTATCTCAAAAAAAAAAGTAAACTGAAATTGATTTTGTTCTCATTTATATCTTGTTTTGGAAGCAAAATCAAAAGCTTTCTAACTTTTAGTCAATTGATTCAAATGGGGTTATGGGTACCTAAAATTCAATGGCTGGTCAATTACTTAAAGCAAGTGAGAACAAAATATTTCAAAATAATTATAATAAGAAGATAACACAATTAAAAGAATATTATCTTTTGGAGACTTCCTGTAGAAGGTAAATACTGACTTCCACTGCTTCCTCTTAAGAGTTCTAACACAAGTTAATCCTTTCATCAGAAGAAAAACCCATGTTCTTGTCTCACATTTATTTAAAATTTAATAGTAAATGTTTCAATGCTCTTTTTGTCATTAATAATCACATACAGTGAGCCAACTTTGGCAAATTTTTATTTGATTTAATTGCTTTTTACATGTTAAAATGTAAAACAAGGCAAATGCAAACAATCTTTCTTCAAAACTTTTGTATTTTAATATATTATAGATTTTTTATTTTAGCTTGTTTGACATTCTGGAACAATCAGACCCTTTAAGCCTAAATTATCCTCTTTTTCTTTTCATAAAAAAGTCCTCACCCAATTTTCATACATAGCTAGTTGTATTAACCTTGTAGGAGAGTAGTGTAATCCTAGTGTAGTCTCAACTAATCATATTAATTGAAAATATAATATAAAATGCACTTCTCTTTCACAGGGAAAAACTGAGAGATTTATTTTCCCCCATTTTTATTGTTATATACATGCAATACACAATGGTTACATTAAGCTTGAGAATTTTGGGCATATATATATATATATATATATATATATATATATATCTCACAATATTATTATCACAATATCCATTCCCCTCTCCATTTTTGAGCATCGTGTGCCTTCCCTCCTCCCCTTGTCTCCCAGTATCTCATCCATTTTATTCCACAGATTGCCTGTGTTCTGGTTCTCTCACAATCACTACGGAAAGCAATACAGAGATTCTTCAAGAAATGGAAAATAAATATTCTATTCAGTACAGCAGTACCTCTCTTGGATACCTTTTCAAAAGAATTAAAAGAAATATAAAACTGAGATACATGCACACCCATGCTCAGAGCAGCACAACTAACAATAGCTAAATTGTGAAGATTCCAAAATACCCATCAACAGACCAACGGATACGAAAATTGTAAGTATATACACAATAAAGTACTACTCTTTCATTAAGACAAATAGATTTGAGGTTTTTGTCAGTAAATGGACACAACTTGAGACCATCATGCTCAGTGAAGTGAGTCAAACTCAGGTTAAATGTCACATGGTTTCTCCAATATGCAAAGTTTATTATTAGAGAACTCAGTCAAATATTTGGGAGACTAAGAAAATTCATTTTCTGATGCCACAAGTTTCACTTTTGCACACTCATAAAATGACATACATGAACATGTTTACTGTTACTCAAAAATATTGCCAACGTGAGAAATGTTTAAAAATGGGGAATATATATTCAGTAAGAGCATATAAACTCAAAATTATGTTTGATAATCAATGTTTGAACATTGATTTTACTTAAAAATTATGTAGGCACTGATAGAAAACAAGACATGCTAACTAGCTGGCTCAGGGACCCAGGCCTGTAATCCTAGCACTTTGGTAAGCTGAGGCAAGAGGATTACAAGTTGAAGCCTAGCCTGGGCAACTTGCCACTTAGTGAGAACCTGTCTCAAATCAAAAAATAAAAATAGGCTGGGTATGTAACTCCGTGTGAAGGCTCTGGGTTTCATCTTCAGCACCACACACACACACACAAAATAATACCCAACAATACCAACAATATAGTGACTTGGAAACTGACTTAAAACAAGAAGGAGAAACATCAAATTTTGCCTCTCTATGTGGGAACTGCTGGTAAAAGAATTCTCCCCTGAAACTAGGTCATAAGTCTGTCACATGACAAGCATCCTATCATACACTGAAGAAAAGGAAAATTACACAGAAAGGTCAAGAACATTCTGAACAAACAGGTTTTGTTAAGTTAGCCCCAAGTTATTACCATTCGATAATTCTTTTATCCAATCACACTGATAGATGACAGTTAATTCTTCCTCAAATCTAAGTGTAAAATACAGTTTTTTTCATTTCTAAAAGACCTCATGTCACATACAACTTAAACAAATTTGCTATGCTTTTCTCTTGTTAATCTGTTTTATTATAAGGATACCAGCCATTAACTCTGCACTGGGTAAATAAAAGATATTACTTTTTCTCCTCGACAGCATCTAATTATCATCCATTAATTAACTCAATTTGATATTAATCTAAGTTTGTAAATCATCTAAGGATCGTGAACATTTTATTTAGACTATTAATCACTGTTGATATAAAAATGAGTCACAATAATAAATCTATTTAGCTTAACAAAATTAATCTTTTTATAATCTTATAAGTTTTCCAAGATTCACTTGGAAAAGTGAACTAGCATAAGAGGTCTAGAAGTTCAAATTCATTTATCACTTTAAGAAAAAGCAAACTCAAGGAAAACTAAAAACCAAACCAAAATGTTTATATTACACACAAGTACTGATAAATTCAAGGAAAAAACATGGAGTAACTATTATTTTAATAAAACTAATGAGCTAATTTGTCTAAAGACTTAGTCTATCTAGGAAATTGGATTAAATATTTTAAGCTAGCAATTTTATAAGATTTTTAAAATATTGTACATTTTGTGATGTTAGGTAAAGGCTTTGTTTCTTGTTCTGTGATTCTGAGGATGCTGGTTAAACTTACACATGGTTCATTTATTTTTATGAGCAATCAGAATAGTTTCTTTATATCTACAAGACATATAAGCTAACATTTTAATAGTCTACAGGAAAATATTTCACAGTGACACCATGAGAAATAATGTCCTTTTTTTCAAATATAGGTACATAAACACAAACTGACCTATAACTTCAACCACAAGGAAATATCAGTCATTAAAATTGCACAACTAATGTTTCAAAGAGAATTGTTTCTTTCTAAAAAGCAGAATATTTAAATAAGTTCATAAAGAAATAAAGAAAAATATTTGAAACTGACCAAACCATATTTTCTGTCATCCCTCCTGCAGCAGAGAATAGATCTCTATGATTCACCTGATAGATACCAACAATAAAAACTGAATTTCTAAGCAATGCTACTAGCACAGAAAAATATCTTAGCAGTTTTAGTGTAAAACAGAAACAAGTAGCAAAGAATAAAATCAAAAGAAAGGTATTAGAGTTAATCTGGATTATCAGTTTGAAACAGAGGATTCCTTTCAGAGGTGATTACATTGCCAGGACAATGAATTGACCCACTGATGAGTTCATAGGTTAATGGGTTAGTAAGAAATGGGGTTTCTTTGCCGGAGGTACAGCATCAGGGTGTGGCTTTGGGACTATGTCTGGTCTCTGGGTGTTCTTTTTCTGCGTTCTACTTCCTCCGTGCAAGAATTGAGCAGCTGTCTTCTGCTTACCCTCTTACCCAATGTTTCTGCCTAGGAGACAGATGACCACGGACCGAAGTACTGAAACACTGAGTCAAAGCAAACTTCTCCTGCAAGTTACAGATACCAGGTATTTTGTTCTACCTAGAGGAGAGCTGACTAATGCACAGGAGAAAGCAATTTAGAAAGCCAGAGAGACGTTGTCTTAGTTACTTCCTTGTTTGTGTGACAGAGTACCCGATATCCACAAATTAAGGGAGGAAAGATTTATTTAGTTCACAGTTTCAGAAAGCCTCACACGGTTAGTTCATGGGGCCGTTGGCAAAGGTGAGTGCTCCCGGCAGAGGCTGGGGAGCTGCTCAAGGCACTGCAGACAAAAACCGAGTGAGGCCGAAGCAATCCACATCTGGTGACTCGGGCAAGGCCAGAACCTTCACAGAAACAAGCTGTATAATGTTTCTTCTTTCTTCTTTTACTTACTTGAAGCTGCCAGTTGGGCCCCTGATGCGAACAGTGGGAGCCTCGCCTCAGTTCATGGGCACAAGTCAACAACACACCTGACAGCTCTTCCCTGGGTGCCTCTAACGGCAACAAGCTGATACGATCCTTTCAGGTCAACCCCCAAGCATTGGCTCCCCCTAGCCAAGCCTGCCAGCAGCAAAGGAGTCCAAATACATGTGCTTTCCTAGGACGCTCCAGATCTCACCCATAGCAGTCATCAAAGCGAAAGTGTAATTACCATTCACGATTCAAGCCAGAAGTGGGGAGAAAACAAGACCGAGTTTAAACAGTTTAGGAGGCCTAGTTTATTTGTGTCCAATAGACGAGTTCATTAGGGCATCTGGCTGACACATTGCAAATAGGAAAATAAAATCATCAAACTGAGACAAATATAAAATGAGCAATGCTGAAGATGTTATTTAATTCTTTAATTAAGAAATAAGATCATAAAAAACTTCCAAGCAATCATTTGAGAAGTTAGTTGCATGAGCAATTTATCAAGGAAATAGCAGAATTAGACTGTTAGAATAATGTTAGAATAAAAACAAAACTAGTGGGGCTGGAGGAATGTTTCAGTGGGTAAAGCGCTTGACTACCAAGTGCTAAATCAAGTGCTAAGTACCCGAGTTCGATTCCCCAGCACCACATAAACTGGGCATGGTGGCAATCGCCTGCAATCCCAGCACTCAGGAAGCTGAGACAGGAGGATTGCCACAAGTCCAAGGCCAGCCTGGCCACTATGGTGAGTTCAAGACCAGCCTGGGCTACAGAATGAGACCCTATCTCAAACAAACAAACAAGCAAAAAAAACCCAAAACAAAAAAACAAAAACAACAACAACAACAAAAAAAAACCTAGTTAATGTCTAACTGGCCTAAAACTTCTTACAAGTAATTTGTTCCAATGGACACAAATTACTTTCACTTCTACCAAACAAAAACAATATACAAATTAACGTCTATTATACTGTAATACAACAGCTGAGACACTTGAAAGCCAAGGCAACTCATCTTTCCTGCTTGCTTTTCAAATTTCTAAGAATATTTCTGATGAGGGGGTTGAGGGAGTAGTTTAGCAGCTAGAATGCTTGAATAGCAAGTGTAAGACCCTGCGTTCGATTTCCCAGCACCACATGAACAAGGCAGGCTGATGCACATCTGTAATTCCAGCACTCGGGTGGCTGAGGCAGGAGGATTGCTGTTTGACGCCAGCCTGGGCTGGCTGATAGAGATAAAACAATTCAAGAAAGAGGCTGGTGAAGCACAGGGCATCAGAACTTAAGGGGACTCTCTCTCTAAAGGAAATTTTCTAAGGCTCAACATGCACTTGAAGAAACAATTTAAAGCCTGTAAGGAATCCTCTCATGCAAAATTCTTAGAGCTATTACTCTGCTGAGGATATTTAAAATGATTAACAATTTCATAATTAACTTACACTCTTTTCAGTTAACAAAAGTAAAAAAAAAGGAAATTATGTCTATGATAGTTTCAGAACATCAAGCAAGTCTTCATTATAGCATATATATATATATATATATATATATATATATATATATATATATATATATATTTTCATTCCCTGGAGCCAATAAAATTAATAAAAATAAATCAATCCCATAAATTATGTTCATACAAAAAGTTTAGTCAGGTATACTGGTGCACAGCTGTAATTCCAGCACTTGGAAGGTTAAGGTATGGGAGTCTTGGGTTTATGCCCCACCTGGGCAAGATCTTATCTTGAAATATAAAATAAAAAATGGCTTGAGATGTAGTTCAGTGGAGAGTGCCATCGGTTCAATGCCCAGTACTATAATAAGGAAAAAGATACACATCAAAATATTAATCTTCTCGGTGTACTCAACACCATCAGTAATTGATAAAGCTACCTGGAAAATGACACACTCAGGATTTATGCCAACTTTTAGAAGCTCTAGTCTCTTTGTGACAACTATCTGTTTCTAAAGTATTAGAATAAAAAAGAAAAGTGTGAGGTAGGCCTGATGGTGCAGGCCTGTAATCCCTCTGGGAGGCTGAGACGGGACATTTACAAGTTTAAGCCCAGGCTGGACAGTGCAGGTACTTAGTCAGACCTTGCCGGGGATGTAGCTCTGTGTGAAGCATTGAGCTCAATCTCCAGTATCAGAAAAAGGTGTGAATAGACTGGTTAGTGTCCACATTTCATAGAGAAACCCTGAGACAAACATGTCTCTGATGTATGGGAAGGAATCAACAGCCATGGTTCACAAACATTAAACTAGAGCAAACAGTGATTGTTATGGAGCTTACCATCCTAACCAATGAATAATACAAAAGGAAATATCATAAAATATGCAAAACTACAAAAACCTGGAAATACAGGAACTTAATATGAAAAAGACAGAGGAGCAGACATCATGGTCTTACTAAACAAACTGAGAAAATCAGCACAATAAATTATATTCACCACAAAATAATATAGGTGAGTAAAATATAGGTGGTCAGAGCACTTACCCAGCATGCTCAAGTCCCTGAGTTCAATCCTCCAACACCACATAAAAAGGAGCTGGGTGTGACAGTGCACACCTAGAATTCTAGCACTCAGGAGGCTGAGGCAGAAGGATCTCTGTGAGTACGAGGCCAGCCCGGGCTACATAGTAAGTTCAGGATCAACCTGGACTACGAATGACATCCTGTTTCAAAAAGAAAGCAAAACAAAAGATGGTAAAATGATGGACAGAGATGATAGAGTCAAAGTAGCCATTTAAATCAACGTTCTGAAAGAGTAAATAAATTGTAAGCAGGCAATGGAAGATTGAATGAATATACTGAGATGTTGGTAATAAAGACACTGTGTCGATCTAATCACAAATAACAAAATTTTAAAATAAAAGTCCCTTAAGAGAAAATCTACATTTGTACTTCTAGAATATAGGATCAGCTTATTTTTCTTTAGTCCTGAATATCAAAAATATTGCATATTGTATGTAAAACATGGATAAAGAGACTCAAATATGAAGAGAAATAGGCTAGCTATAGACTTCAGGATTCCAGAAATTAAAAAAAAAACACACACACGGGTGTGTTTTGGGGGTTTTATTCTTGTCTCAAGCAAAATCTTGGGTATTGAAGAAGGTGCTAATCTAGAAATGTCAATGGGCTCAAATCAGCAAAAAAAGGTCCATGAAAAGTTGCTGTCTTTAGCAAAAGAATAAAAAATGTGACAGATTAACAAGATAAGTATTTTGAGGCAAAATAGCTTTACTCTAGGCAAACACTATAGAAAAAAATTGTGGCCCCAGCTCAAATTAGGATTTTCCTCTTGCCTGACTGTGTCAATGCAGCTCAACAATTCCTGCAATTCCCATCTCAATACTATCAGTAGAGGCTGAGTGAGAAGTTAAGACCTGTATTCCAGTCTGGCCTAAGAGGCCTAGTAGAGAGTTAAGAGTTCAAATATCACTTAGTGGTAAAGAGCCCATCCTTTGTCAGTGTAAGTGGAGGGAATCAGTACTGAGGTCTACTCCTGCTCCAAATGGCAGTGCCATCAGCAAGGCCACGTTGTGGACTCTGAACACTCAACCCTAGCTAGAGGCAGAGTGGAGGTTCACACCAAGTCCGTGGAGATCAAGTGGAAAACATAGATGTCTCTTCTCCATCTGGCAGTAACAAGATGGTACCTCCCTTTCTGTGCAAGAGGAGGCCTACTCAAAAAAAGAGAGACTTGGAAAGTTGCAGAGTTTCATCACTTCAAATCCTCAAATCCAAAATGTCCATATTTTAACCAAAATCACTTCTCAATAATCTAAGATTCTATCATAAAAAGAAGATAAATGAAGCCAAAGTAAGCAGAAGAGAAAAAGGGAAAAAGGGGGGAAAAAGACAAAACCACAAATCTATAAAACTAAAAACAGGTAAATAGAGAAAAATCAATGAATGAAAATCTTGATCTTTGAAAAAGCTAATAAGATTGATTAACCTTCAGAAATCCTAACAGAAAATAAAAAGAGAAAGTTGTACATACATATAGATAGCAGAAATGAATCAGGGAATAGCCCTACAAATTGTGCCATAGTTACAAAAGCTTATAAGGAAAATGCCACTAACATTACATTCCCAAATTCAACAACTTTGAAGAAACGGATCCATTCTTCAAACGCCACAAAGTATCCAAATTTAACAAAAATGATACAGACAATCTGAGGATTCCTATGAAGATTCATGAAGTTAAATGTGTAATTTAATAGTTTTTAAGAAAACAATCCCCAAGACCAGATGACTTCTTTGTAGAAAAAAAAAAAAACTTAAGTTAAAGAATTAATACTAGTGTTCCAGAGTCTTCTAGGAAACAAAAGTTAAGAGGTTACTTACCAACTCATTTTAGGAGATCACTATTACCTTGATATCAAAAACATAAATAACACTCCGAAAAGAGAGGATTATAGACCAATTTTTCTCACAGACTTAAACACAAAAAAAAAGCCTCAACCACATGTTAGCAACAGGATCCATGATAAAGTAAGTATACTCCAACCTTGTTGACTATTTGACAATTAATGAATGTCATCTACCATATCGCAAGCCATAGAAGAAAACATCATACAATTGTATCAATTATTCGAGAAAAATATTTAATAAAATACAACATCTATTCAGAAAATAAACTACCACAAAATTACAAATACAGGAACATTCCACAACTGATTAAAGAATACCTACAAAAATCCACATCGTATTTAATAATGAAATACTGAATGTCTCTTCACCACAAACATAGGCAAGGCAACAATGTCTTTTCTTCTGTCTGCTATTCAATACAGGATTAGATATCTTAGCCAGCATAATAAGCCAACAACAGGAAGTAGAAAACGAATGGCAAAAGAAAATAAAACAATATTTCCTATTTGCAGGTGAAATGATATTTTACATTAAAATTTCCAAATAATATACAAAAAACTAAAACAGAGAAAAAAGAGAATACTACAGGCAAAAATTTTAAAAACATAAAAAGATTAGGAAACTAATAATTGAGTTTATGATACAAGAGCATAAAAAAGCCCCAAATAGTTTATACACTCGTAACTAAAACAAAGAAACCAAACTTAAAATACAATGCCACTAGTGATTGTTTGAAAAATGATCTATTAAGATTTAAATCTAACAAAATATGTGAAAGGCTTGTGTGTTGGGGCTGGAGCAGTCAGAGCACTTGCCTATCAGTCACAAGGCCTTGAGTTTGATTTTTCAGCATGACATATGCCTATTATGGTGGTGCACATCTATAATTTTAGCACTCAGGAGGCTGAGCCAGGAGGATTGTTGAGAGTTCAAAGGGCTCCATGATGAGTTCAAGACCAGCCTGGACTACAGAGTGAGAACTTGTCTCAAAAAAATAAAAAATAAAAAAAGACTTGTCAAAAGCTGTAAAATTCTGACGAAAGAAGTTCAGAAAGACCTAAATAAGTGTGGAAGGAAGAAGAAAACTAACTGAGATCTGGTTTGTATATGTACCAATTCCCCAATAATGAATGCAATTATTATGTGTTATGAATATGTAATAATAAGAATAATAATTATGAAAAAATAAAATAAGAAAACCAAGGAAATTAATCCATCCTTTTTTATCTAGGTGAAATATAATGAAACCTATATGATATTGATGGAGAGAAAGACACAAATGCTATAAAAAAGTGAAGACACAAATTATCTCATGCAATATGCTTGATTAATTTTTTAAAAAGGTGCAGGAATGCTGCAATAGAAGGACAGCATTTTCATTGAATGTTATGGCAACAATTAGCTATGCATAAGGAAAAAGTAAAATAAAATTTAAAAATGAACTTCAACCTTCGCTTCATACCTTATACAACATTTAATTCAAAGTATATAATAAAACACTCAATGTAAAATCTAAAATAATGAAGCACCTAGAAATTTGTGTAGGAAAATGGCTTCAGGACCTAAAGCTCAATAAGATTATTAGACTTGACACCAAACAATGTAAAGATTTATGTTTGGTTTACGGTTTCAGAAGTTTCAGTCCAGGATTGGCCGCTTCCACTGTTGTGGATCTGAAGTGAGGCACAGCATCATGGTGGAAAAGAACAATGAAACAAAGCTGCTCACTTTAGGGCACCCAACATCCTATCACAGGGGATAACATCTCGAAAGCCACACCAATTGACCCACCTCCAACTAGGTCCCACCTCCTAATGCCATATTTAGCTATGAACCCCATGCTCCACTCATTTCTCTGAGAGTCTCTTAATCCAGTCAAATTCACAAATAAGTTTAACCATCACTTTCCACCCTTATGAATCTGACACACAAACACATCTCCTTAAGCCATACTTAATCTCCAAATATGAACAGTAGCAAGCTCATAATTCCACTTAACTTGATGTAACTATCTTACGTACAACTGAAAACATACTAATTCCTCCGAAGTCTCACTACTTTCAGCATTGTTCCAAAGTCCAAGTCTAAAGTGTCCTCTGAGACTCAAGGTAAACTCTTAGCAGTGAAACTCAGCATTAACCAAATGCAAATTATATGATCTCCAGATACAATGACACAGGAAAAAACATTCCGATTCCAGAAAGAAATAGAGAGTGAAAAGGATCCGTCCAAGCAAAGCCAAATACCATGAGGTCAAATATTAACTTTCATATCAGGGGGAAAAATATGAACTTTCATGGTCCCATGTCTAACATGCAAGGGTTTCAGAGCAGTAGGTAGGATGTGAATGCCAGAGGGATTGAGTTGCCTCAACTTTGTGGCCTTGCTTGGTACATTCTCCATGGCCTTTCTCTTAGTCTGGTTCCACTCACTGTGTGTAGCTTTCCTTCGCAGATATTCTACGTTGTGGCATCTTTGACTCCCTGAGGTCTTCACTGCATTTCAGCTTAATATGAATAGCTTTACATACCTAACTCTCAGAGGCACGCTGTCTGGCCTCCCATGCCTTCCTTTAAAATATGAGCAAAGGACATCAAATCCCCAAAACTTTTGCTTTCTGTAAGCGTAAGCAACCGGGATCAAGTGGACCATGCCAAAGTCAGTTCCCAGTTTGATCGGTGTCCAGAAATTCTTGGACCTTGGATGAATTGGCATCCAGGCATTTGAATTGCTGAGCATTGTGCCATGCATCATGCAGAGCCAACTCCCTAGATGGCTGTTCTTGAGCAAAGGGCCCATGGGCTCTCTTCTCAGACGAAATATTTACACCTTTCCACACGCAAGCCTTCAGCGATTGGGTTCTTGCTGATTCCTGATAGGTCCTAAAGCCATCTTTCTTCTTGTTTCAGTTAAAACTACTTAATATCTTTTAAATGCCATCAGCAACTACCGCTCATTTGGTATCAACTTTACCTAGTTCTTTTGGGGCCAAAATTTAAGGTTTTTTTAATTTTAGTTCTCTACATTTTGTTCTCAATTCTCATAAGTCTGTTTAAAAGCAGTCATTAGTACTCATGCCAAACCTTGACCACTGGGCAGCCTTGGAGTTTCCTCCACCAAATCAATTCATCTATACCCCTTGAATATATCCTTCCACAAATTCTCAGGACTGGGCAAAATATCTTAAGCTAGCCAATAAATGGAATAAAAAATAATTCTAAGAAAAAATGAAAATAATTTTATTCTGCAATAAAGGATAAATACGTATGCAGACCAAGAGTTGTACAATATTCTCAGAAGATATGGGTAGAAAAAAATAAAAGCAACACATTAGTGATGCTTTAGAAATTCAAAATCAGGTTCAAAAACCAATATGTGATATAGGAAAAAGTCAAGGCAAACTGGCAAAAAAATGAATATCAATCCAATCTCAGTCTTCTCCAAAATAGCACTCACTGTAGGGAAGGCATGGCAAACATATATTCCTGTGAAATAAAATAAGACTATGTAATTGTTATGCCAGTATTAATACAATAGATTTTTTAAAGTACAAAATCATTACTCCTCTGCTTCCCTTTAAAAAAAAAACCAGCAAAAATGTAAATAAAATTTTGATAAGGTAAACTATTTACCAAAATTCTACCAGGAAACCATTGAGAATCAATTGGTAATAAACTTAAAATCCATTGAAAGATGGAGGTAAGGTTACATATCCTTTAAGGACATATCTACGTGAGAAAAGAATTATAAAGTTTCATAACTTAAAAGTTGTAACATGAAAAAAAACAATTGTTAGAAAATTAAAGGGTAGGATAATGGGAAGTAGTAAAAGTGCATAGATTTTTTCATCTTTTTGGGAAGGATAATACATAAATTTTATTTATCAGCACCTACAGCCTCAGATATATAATATAAATTTCAAAAGCACATGTTCATGAGAAAAACAAAAACCTAAAACTTTCATAATAAGGGTAAAAACATGTGCTTACAAACACATGTGAACATAAGGAATGAAATAGATATTATAGAGAACATGTCTGTAGGGCCCAGCTGATGCCTCTGTCTCTCATGTAATTATTAATGAGAATTCCCTTTACTCTTAATGAAGTCATGATTTGAATGATAAATTATATGGTCAACCCAGTTATAGAGCAAACAATAGAAATTAAATATGAAACTGAGAGGAGACCTATATACTATGACAATAAGAGAAGGGAATTTTCAAGTCCCTTTTGTTTAGACAGTCAAGTCAATATTGATATCGAGATGAAATGAACGACTACCTAAAACAAATATAAATTGCCAGCGTTGACACAAGAAGGGGAAGTGTGAGTTACAAAATGTCACATTTGATGTGTCCACATGTAGATCGATAACTTCTAACTTTTAAGGATATATTATGATGATGACCTATTTAAAAATTTTCAGAGCAAACAGAAAGTGAGACACTAAAAATATTTTAAGATTAGTCTACAGACACATAAAACAATAATATGACATAGTTAAAAATATAAAAGGGTCAAAATTGACCCTTGTATCTATTGATAAGCTACCTATTATCAAATATCAGTAATATTATATAATATATCAAAAGGATATGGAATCATTACTACAGGGGGTTTAACATAGAGCATATATAATCTCATAACTCATTCCAGATAAAATTGAAAAAGCATTTGCTTAAAGCCATCACTCATTTTTTATTTTAACATGTTTACTAAAGAATTAATAGGTGGGGCTGAGAGCATAGCTCAGCATGAAAGGACTTGCCTAGACTGAGAAAGGCCCTGGGTTCAATTCCCCAGTGCCACATAAATATTAACTAGGCATGACAGTGCACAGCTGTAATCCCAACACTCAAGAAACTGAGGCAGGAAGATTGCAGGTGAGTTTGAGGCTAGCCTTGACAACAGAACCAGCCCAGACTACAGAATGAGACTCTGTCTCAAAAAAGAAAAATCAGGAATAGATGATTACCTATGTTCTTGAAACAATAAATAGTATATATCAATATTTCAGAATTGAAACCAGCATTACATTTAACCCTAGTAACATTAGTATTAAAGTCAGGAATGTGCTTTTTCTCCATAATATCATTTTACATTATTAATGAAATGTTAATTGGTACTCTTTTAAAATAGAAGATAAATGATAGAGTCAAATAAAATGTATTTAGAAACATCAAATGATTTTGTTAAGGTAGTTGTTTGCAAAATATATATTAATATTAATTGTTATACACGAATAATGTGTTATCAATATAATTGAATGCAAATATAACAGATTACAAATCAGAGAACATATCTAGAAAAAATTCTAATAGGAAATATGGTGAACTTTTATACAGCAAAAAGATAAAACCTCAAGGAATGTTTCATTTTATAACAAACAGAATTGTACATAACAATTGGTGGGATTAAGTTTCTTTGAAAATGAAATCAAATCTTCTAAAGCAATCTTTGTGAAATTAGTATTTTCTATGAAACACAATCCTGTGATTCTATATAAAAGCTCATTTTTTGGTTCAGACTTCATTTTTTACCCCTCCTGCCTGCCATGCTCACCTCCTTCTCCCTTTTCGACAAAGGAAGTTAAGTTACTGGGATAATCTTTGAGGGCGAAATAATTCTTGGCACACAAGGAGCTAGGAAGCCAAGACCGAGCACGTCTCAACCTGCCACCAAAGAGGTACAGTGTTGTTTAACCTTTGCCCTAAGAGCCCAGGAGACCTTCTTCCTGGGAAGCGCCAGTAGAGCTGGCTGTTGAGATGCTATTTGTTAAAGAAAATTAATAAAGAATTAGTAAAGTTAACAAAACAATGGACCACCCAGGGGTGGGAAGGAATGCTGTTAAGGATGCCTGTAAGAGACTGACTGGTGCCTACTTTTTGATAAGATTCCCTAATAGCTTGAGAGGAATTTCACTGCGTATTCATGATTTTTGGTTAGGTTAAACCCGAGCTAATAGCGCCTGAAGGTCAGCTTCTACCTCTTGCTCTAGGATAAAAAATGTTTGAACAGGTCACTTGTGCGTGCGTGCGTGCGTGCGTGTGTGTGTGTGTGTGTGTGTGTGTGTGTGTGTGTGTGTGTTGAGGACCTCTGGTAGGAGGTAACCCACACACGCCCTTCTATAGATGTAAAGCATTGCACAGGCAATTTATACAATAAAATGGGTGAGATATTGGGACTTGGAGAAAGAAGGAAGGGGACGGGAGGAACAAAAAGATAGAAGGGAAGGATTGTAATAATGTGCAAAAAAGTCTCAAGCTTAATGTAACCATTGTATATCAGATAAAAATGGGGGAGAAAAAGAAGTAAAAATATTAATGGTAGTTTTTAGAAAATTATTAAAATAGCAAAGTCAAAGATCCAAGCCACGGAGACTCCATGACGGGCCTTAAACTCCTCTTTCAAGGGGCAGGCCTAAAGTCTCAGGTTCTGGGAAAGGTCTGGGCTTCAATTTCCCCGAAGCTAGGTAGCTGTTCAACAATTATAAATTGGGAAAAGGTATGTCGCTCAAGGCTAAATCTTGGTCCATGGGTTCTGGAAAACAGCACCAGATATGCAGTCTCTTGTGAAACAAAGAGTCAGTCAACTTTAACTGATAGAGGCTTTCCCCCAACCCTTCCTGTGTGATAATCAATCAGTTTTGTGATAAAAAAAACTTGAATGGTTTCTGTTACAGTCTTGTGGGTTTTGCCTATAAAAATCGAGTGTGGATTGTGCTCAGAGCTTCTCCCTTTGTCTCCATTGCGCTGGAGTGGGAGAGCCCAGGCTCGAGATTGCAATAAAGACTCTCGTGTGCTTGCATCGGTATCGGATGCTGGGGTCTTCCTTGGGGTCTCGCAATCTGGGCACAACATTAAGTAAAATAGATAATGCAGAAGTTTACAAGCAAGGAATATTTAAGCGGAAAAGAAAGAGAATGACAGGTCAAATAAGCTACATGATTTATAAGCATAATCAAACCTCTATAGGTGTTTGGCATATGATAAAGATGAAATATCAATTTATTGCAGAATGACTGTACATCTAATCAGGGGTAATGGATCAATAAGCTAATCACCAGAAAAATTATTCCTAACTTAAATTCAAACATCATATTTACATTCAGATAAATGATTTAAACATAAAGAAAATATTAATTCATTCAACAAAACCAAAAATTTGTATATATAATATAAATAACAAGGAATTAGAATGTAATTGTCAGAAAGCCAGAAATCTGTAAGGCAAAAAATTAACTACAAGCTCTAATAGTGTTGTAAGAATATGAATCATTATTTTCATGAACTGTTGGTAAGAAAATATGCTATAGCTCTCTTTTCCACTGGCGATTTTGTAAAATATGTTAAATTTAAATATTTATATTTCATTCTCTTTCATATAAAAATTGTTCTATCCTACATATATTGTAATAAAAATATTTCAAGATCCAACCGCATGGGAGACTATTAAATTACTATTTATAATAGTGAATATCGGGACTTATCTAAATCTCTTATCAAGCCTTTCAAGGAAATAAATTACATACATATGCATTTTAAAAATACATCTATAAATAAAATTATCTCTAACAAGAATTTTAAGTTATGTTTTAAGTAAAATGGTTATGTACACAATAATTTCTGATGTGATAATATTTGATCTAGAAATGCAATAAATTCTGTATTAGCTTTAACATATATCATTATGCATTGTTTTAACTTTAATGTGTTTTAGTATACTTTTTGAAAATTTTAAAGTTATATAAATCATAATTTTCTTTTGAGATATAATTTTTTCAAAGCTTTAGCAATAATGTCTTCTTACTCAATTACCAATATTAAAATACAATCAATAATGAAAAGAAAATCCCTTGAATTACCCTTGCTCATATTTTTACATATAAATTTTAAAGAAATATGGAGACAGGCTGAAATTTCATTGCAGCATGCATTATCTAACCAGTTGGAGAAATATATACTTATTTCCTAATGGGTATACCATTGAATTAATGTAGATATTGCTCATCAAAACAGAAAATTTGGAATTTTTTTGAGTCCTGTAATTGTGCTAAGTTTGGTTTCTTCAGCATTTTTATAATCATTAAGACTAGTTCAGGAAATCTAATCATGTCATGGAAAAACAGGGTAACAAGGCTTAAGTCCAAACAAGATAACTTTCAGCAGATATGCCAATTTAGGAGAGGTCGAATATTGGAAATTAAGAGAATATTCTCCATTTTTTCTAGTGGACATGAAATTCACATGTATAGAAGCTATAAATTGGAAAAGGAATCAGGTTTTGACACTTTTGAAATTGATCAGAAATATATTTTCTCATTTTAATGCTATCAGATATTAACTTTCCGTACTATAGCTACTCGATTACTGGCTGTCTCGATATATGTTAGTTATCTCCCCTTCATTTAGACTTCAAACGTTCATATTCCAAAATGGATTGGGATTATTTTTTCATTAGAATTTTTATTAATTGCAAAACATGGATTTTAATCAAGAGAAATTAATTCTAACTTTCTACACCTTACTTTCTTTTCTTCTAGAAATACAGTCTGCACTAGTCCATTATGGTAGACAGAGTAAGTATCTTAGAGATGTTCACATCTTAATTCCCAGTCTTGTGATTAAATATCTTTCATAGCAAAAAGAAGAAAAGAAAAGAAAAAGAAAAAGAACTTTACAGTTTATAGTTAAAGAATTGAGATGGGGTTGAGGGCTCACCCTGGATTATCTGAACTATCTGCATTTTCAACTCATGTTACCCAGACTTCCTACCATTTCTAGAAAAGATCATTTTTAAGAAGATATGATAGTAAACATCAGACATTTTTGCATGGAAATTTAACAAAATATCAACAATTATCAACAATTACAACATCAACAATTAGTGTCTTTTTTCTTTTTCTTTCTTTCTTTCTTTTTTTTTTTTTTTTTTTTTTTTTTTTTTTTTTTTTTTTTTTTTTTTTTTTTTTTTTTTTTTTTTGAGACAGGGTATCACTCTGTAGTCCAGGCTGGTCCTGAACAGTTAGTGTTTATACTAACATTTGTTTCTATGAGGGCCTAAAGTAATAAAGAAAAACTGTCAAAGCAAAAGTTTCATGGACCAAGTTAAACATGCAGGGCTGTTCCACTAGGGGAGGAGGCAGACATGGGCTGAATCCAGTTGCTCCAGAACAGAAAAAGTGTAGGATGATTTAAAGGAGAGAGGAATGAGCTAAAGCAACAGAATGAGAGAAGAGGTTAGTCAATGGAGTATACAGAGCACTTGGAGTTAGCACTGTGGGTTTGTCAACATTGTTTGCTTTTCTTTGTGATTAGGCCTTCTGGGTTTGCTAGTTGGTGGCTTCTGAAATCAGGTTTCCACTGTCTCACTGAGACTGGAATATAGAGGCACTTCCTTCCTGAATGATTCCATTTCAAAGGAATCTCTCTAAGATGCACAAGAAAATTGGCAAGAGGCTTTAAAAATATTTACATCACAAAAGAGCAGAGGAAGAACTTACAATGACAAGTTTTCTACAGCAAATATTGTACAGAACAGGAGGTCAAGTTTTAGAGCCAGGAAGAAGCTAGTCTAAAATGTAGGAACTTTGAAGAGTATCATGGTCAAAGCCTTAGGAACCTAATTATTGCTACGTGAAAGTTTTTCCCATGGGTGATGAAGTTCTATTTATTTCTTAGGTATGGTAATACCAGACCTTCAATTTCCTTTCAGTATACATTCTGCCACTGAATGAAGTTTGAGGGGTTCCCCCAAATAGGAGATGGCAAACTCAATTCACCTCCACAGTCTTTTTCTGTGACTTTGTACACAGAAAAAGAATTTCAGGACAAATCAATGAGAGGTATAGAAAGATTTACTGAGCAGAATTAAAGAAATACACAATCAGAGAAAAGCTTAGGTGCTGAGAACTGATGTTCCCCCAAAAGAGCCTCACTAACTGGGAGCCTACTATGATCAGCTAACTGAACTCCAGGGGACCTGTGGAGAGGTTTGGATGTTTCCCTTGGCACTTTTTTATAGCCACATCTATTGTCCTTCTCCTCTGTGTCTGACTTAAGATCCTGTGATAAGTCCTTTGATATGTCACATTCCTATAATAACTAAGTAAACCTTTTAAAATGCAAAAGCAGGACCCCTAGCTTTTCACCAACCTTAGAGCTAAAAATGCCCTCAGATAACATCTTGGGCATAACATCTGATGCTTCCACCACTGTTTTTAAAAAGTGCCTTGATTTATGACTTTTTCTGTTCTCTAACTAAAAATACGGCATGTAGTTGCTGTCTCTTTGGAGTACGCTATTTGGAGAAACCTAAATTCATGTTCCTGGGCCATTGGTCACTCATATTTGGCTTCAGAATAAACTATCTCTTTTTTTCTTTTAAGTGAGAGCTGTATTTTGACAGCATTTGAGAGAGAGAGAGAGAGAGAGAGAGAGAGAGAGAGAGAGAGAGAGACTATGGTCTGGGGTTGGGGTTTTTGCACTTCCTCTTTGATACAGCTGACCTAAAACATTTGCTTAAAAACATTCTTTAAGTCTCTTTTTTTAAAAGAAAGGTTTCTACCCTTTGTCATAACAACTGGGTTAGTTAAGGTGTCGTAGTATCTTCAAGGGACTTGGGTATCATGGATTTGGAAGGAATAACTAAACGAGCAAAAGTCTAGGAGTTAAGATAGAGAGAATAGATATGGGCAACCTCAGATAACTTTGTGTCTTGAAGTTGAAATCTTCTTAAATCATAATTTTAAATTATGATTTTCCTTATTTCCTTTTTACCTATCTTCACTTCTTCTATCTTACTTCAGTTTCACATGAGAAGGCAATAAAATGAAAAACTAAGAAAATAAAATAGAAGAAAAATTTCAGGGCATATACTGCAAGTCACAATGACAGTACAGCATTATACCAAAGTGCTCAATGAACAGTCAGACGAACGAGGAGTCAGGAGGCTGAGAGCTAAGAATGATATGAAGAATCAAGATAGATAAGCTTCTCTCAGAAACAATAAAATACAATTAGAGTTGAATTTATTGATTTTTCTAGGAAAAGGATAAGTCCCAGTTTCTCCCAGGTGTTTGAAGAATTACCTACTTAAAATGGTAGAAACATTTCCTGGAACAACTCTTTAACTTGAAAATTACACTCGAGGTCACTGCCTTGAAAATCATATGTATTTTTTGATTTGATTTTGTAGTGATTCCCTGATTACTATTACTCCTGAGGATTTTCATCCCATTGGTTTGAAACAATTACAGAGTGGCAGATTTTATCGTTTACCTGAAAATGTATGTATTACTTGCTGCAATTTATTCTTTAATTTTTTTCATTTCACTCCTTTACAAAGAATGATAGCTTCAGGTATGTCTCGGCAACTCGTTTTAGTTTACAGTAATATTTTAATGTCATGTATTTGTTTTTCATACCAAAAAATAGCATGTCGTACACACATTTCCTACCCACAAAGAAAATCCACAAAGAAGCTAATTAAAGCAAGAATTTAAAAAGTATCACTGACACTACGGAATGCTACACCTGAGACTTCACAAGGCACGGCTTTCTTTTTTCAAATTTGGTGCCTGAGGTTTTATTTAAAATTTGAATCTGCTGAATGCACAAATAAGCATAAATTGTTCCTATCAACCAGGTACATTTTAGATACAACTGTACAGGCATTTTATTTAATAGGAATTGTCAGAATATATAGAAACTTTTATTTTTTTTTCTTTACTTCTTAAACAGTAGCAGTAATGAATTCCCCATTCTCTTTGGAAAGACTTACCAAAAGTTTTAGTTGATATTTGATATTATCTTACATAAAGGTTATACTCTAATCTCTCTCCTGTTCAGACCAAAGCAAGGAGAAGTGATTCAGATAGCTTTCTTGAAAAATAAACTTAGGTACATAGGCATATATCAATTGAGCTTTAAGGTTATGCATTTCACTTGAAAGATAAAGGGCACTCAACAACGAATCCAGGGCGTGAGGAAAATGCGCAAGTTATTTATTCTCTGAGTTGCTGGGCAAAGACTGCTTAACTGGTTTGTAGATGTGACCAAACAGGGAAACAATAAAAACACTTCAAAATGGTAGTCAGTCACCAGCTTGGTGGTTCTGTTAACTTCCTGGTTCTCCTTTTCCTTAAGATTATTTAGTGAATCTATTTTCACAGGCTTTGCATTGGGCATGTCCAGACATGGCTGAAGAACAAGAGAAGGAGGAGTAATTGGTTGCTGTGTTATCTCAAGTTGACTGAAAGCTCTCCAATCAGACAAAGGAATATCAAGGAAAGACTGTCACCTTTCTAACGACCAGCCAATTAGGAACCAAAGAAGGGACTCCTGTGCTAGGGTATAAATACGGTATTGCACTTGCCCTTGGGGTCTCTGTCCTGCAGATAACAATTTATAGGGTTGATATTAAACACTTGCTTTCTCATCTCCAAGTCCTCCTGTTTATCCTTTGAAAATTTGGGCAGGTGGGTGGTCTTTTGTCCTACAAGGGTGTTATTTGTCATAAAGCATCTGACCACAGTAGTGCTCCTCAGTGACAACTGGGACACCTGTACTTCACTGGTTCTGCAAGATGGTTTTTTTTTTTGCACATTAAAATTTCTCAGAATTAGAGAATTATCTTACAGTAAATACCATCTTACTAGTATAATATTTATTTAGGAAGAATATCTCTGAAATTGGTGGAACTTTAGAGTCAATAAAGTATGACATATTTAGAGATTTTTTGTTTATTGCCTCTGTGTTGTTTATCAGAAAGAAGCCCAGAAGAACTTGCAATTTAATTTGGAATTTTCTTAGAGGGGAAGAATAATAACTTCTTAATGATACTTCACTCAGGATTTTTTTAAAATGGGATATTATTTTGTTATTTTTGTTTGCTTGCTTTCAGATACATTAGAGAAAACTAAAATGTTAGGTGTTTTTACATATAGAACATGCTGTATCCAGTGGATTTTGCCTAACCTCATGGGAATTTGGCTACATGAGTTGTAGTGTTGTTTGTTTAATTTTGTTTCTGCTTTGTGCTTTTTAGGCCATCCATATGATCAGACAGATATTAGTATTTTTGTTACCAAATCTCATCACTCTAGAGCTTGTATCCATCTAAATAACTCCTAGGTAGTGATGTAGTCTTTTGTATTCTTGAATTTTATCGACAGCTCTGAAAGGTAAGGGCACTCTGCAAGGAATCCAGGAATTCTTCCAATTCCTGTCTGAACCTGAGCTTTAGCCTGCCAATCAAATTAAACAGAGTTTATTTTTTTTCAATTACATATTCTCTCCATCTGATGTTAAAGTACCAACCTTTATTTTTTACAGATAGGGATGAAAGAAAACATGTTGAAATAGAAAAAGTGTTCCAACGAAAGTGTATCAGAGGCAGGGCCATCTGGGAAATAATGAATAGATGTGTTTGCTTAAACAGAAGGTTTACGTGGGGACATGAGGGAGCGTCATGGTTTGGATAAGTGTCCTCTTCAAAAGCCCTAAAGGCCAAGTGTTAAAGGTTTGTTCTCAGACTATGTGCTATTAGAAAGTGATGGAACCCTTGAGAATGGGGGCTACTTGAGTCTTCTGAATAAACGGAGACATGTCCTTGAAGAAGATATTGGGATTTTGGGTCCTCCTTTTTCTTTGATTCCCAGTCACCATGAAATACGCAGGTTAACTGACCACGCTCTCCTCAAGTCTTAGCTACTGTTTTGTTGTTGTGACTAAATATCCAACATATCCAAAAATAAGGGAGGAAAAGTTTATTCTAGCTCACAGTTTGAGAAGGTCACAGTCCACTTACGGGTGGCTGGCAACAGTGGGAGCACATGGCAGAGGTGGAGGTGGAGGCAGCTCCTCACGACATCGCAAAGAGAAAGCCAAGCCAAGTCCCACAAGAAAGGCAGGAAGCAGCATATATATCCTTCCAGGCCCCATCCTGGTGATCCGCGCCTTCTGGGTCCAGCCTCAGTGTCCCACCCCTTCCAGGTTTAAGCCCCCTACTACACACTTGTAATCCAATCCACACGCCTCTCTTCTACCACACACCCATAATCCAGCTCTCCAGATCTGGCCTCAGTCTTCTAACAGCATATGGTTCCAAAGACAATGTCCAAATATATGAGACTTAGGGGACATTCCAGATCTAAACCACAATACCCCACCAAGATGTCCTGCCTCATCACAAGCCCAAATGCAATTAAGCCGAGTGACTAGTAACTGAAACCTCCAAACTATGAACCAAACTGTGTTTCCCCCTTATAAGTCGGTTGTCTCAGGTATTTTCTCACAATTACAGAAAGCTGACTAACAGAAGGACATAAAGTTGAGGAAATGGGTAGTGGCCAGATTTAGGAATCTAATAAATGCAAGCTTCCTTGAATTACATCATCAGGGGAAAACATATAGCCATTAAAGATTTCTGAGCACAGTAAAAATTAAACAATATTTCAGGCATGGTGACACATACCTATAATCTCAGTACTCATGAGACTACAGCAGGAAGAGTGTGTGTTTGGGTTCAGCCTGGGATACACAGTTAAACTCTGTCTCAAAAAATTAGAGAATGACAGTTGGTATGGAGGAAAGGTAAATTGTAATTTTCAAAGGACAGTATGTTGGAAGATAACATACACATAATAGTACTCCAGCCAGTGGGAAATGACTGCAGTTACCACATAATGCATGAAGAGAGCAGAATAAAGAAAATAGTAGCAACCATTCATGTGTTAGAACTAAAAAATGAATACCTCTGTCAGTGCTATATTAAAAAGGCTCAGAAATGTAATTAAACCAACCTTTTAAGATATAAGTTAATAAAGCAAAAAGGGAAAAATAAACTTCCACTACAAAATACAGTTACTTTGGTTAAATAAAGGGCTTGCTGGCTGCAACACTTGATTCATCTTACCCTGCTAAGTGGTAGGATACATTATCTATGTTATAAGAAAAACAGACATTCAAACAATAGCAGTATAAAAATAATTATGATTTTCCACAGCTCCACAGCAAGAAATATCTGATCAATATGTACTTTAAAAATCAAAAAATATACAAATAAATAAACATCAAAGATGTTTATAGCCTGTGGTGCCCACATGGGTTGGGTGTAGGGTGTTGTGCAAGGTCTATCTTTAGCGTAAGAAGTTTCTGATTCCTTCCTTGAGCAAATTTTGGTGGCAGTAACTGAGCAAAATAACACAGTGCAGACACTGGGGTAGGGAAAGAGCTTGGGTGTAATTGCCTTGAAGAATTTTCATGAAGCATGTAACAGAATGACGAATGCAAAATTATAATTAATCCTAGGTCCCACTGCATGTGAAAACATCCTTTTCCTCCAGAAATGGCATTAAACTGGCAACAAATTACATTTTAAAGGTGTTATTAATCACCAAAATCAATGACAACATGACTATAGAATACAGTAGCCTTTCAAAAAAAGTTAGAAGGCAGAAATCATGTAGACGAGGGATACCTGATGTAAGAAAACCAGAGAAATGACAACTTGGGGGAAAAAAATTGTTGTGACATCACAAAAGCATACCAAGCCATATAGATTTGTAGGTAGGACTAGGAGACGTCGCTGGAAAAACTGGGATGATTTGATATGCTTTATCCAGTGATATCTGACCTCTGTATTTGCTTCTCCAAAGTGGGCTGTTGCAACAGTGACTATTACAGCTTCCTCCAACCTGGCATGGAGTCAGGGACGGGTGACATTCTGGAGAAACAGAAGACAGACTGAGATGGGGAAACTGATTTTAGTGAAGAACATGGTTCATAGTTAACAAGTAGGGCAGAAAATAGTGGAATTAAGTATAAGCAATGCACTATGGGAACTCTCAGTTCCCTTCCTCTTTCATGTGTCCAAAATATGCGAAGCTAAGCATAATTCAATATGCACAATAGTAGGTTATTGCAATTCTTCAAAGGATAAAAAAAATCCTGATCTCACCAAATGATAAATCCTCTAATAAAAGCCAGGTGTGACTTCTGATAATTCTAGAGCTGTGTATTAGATCTCAGCTGGGCTCCAGGGGTCCCCCGCTTTACCCTTAGCTCACCACTTCGCTGGTGGATCACTGCCTCACTGCACACTCCACTTTCCCTTCCCTAGCTACCTCACCATCTTGGGGAGGCAGAAAATTCCTCAAGACAATTATACCCCACCTCTTTCCCTACCCCGCTCTCTGCACTGTGTTATCTCACTTAGTTACTGCCTCCAAAACTTGTTCAAGGGATGAATCAGAAACCTCTTATGTTAAAGACAGACCTTGCACAATACCCTACCCCCAACCCATTGTGGATGCCACAGGCTATTCCCCACCAGAAACCTTCCCCCTGCCTTCCTTCTGAAAATAGCCACTCAATAAAATGTAGTTGGTTCCATCAGGTTCCATCACTGGGCTTGCTCTGGATAGATTTCTCTTGGAAAGAATTCCAATTTTGACTGGCCATGTTTATTGATTTTCAACACCAACTCTGCCTTATTTTTTTGCCCTAATGTTGATAACATGACTTGCAGTGTCTCACTCTTTGAACGACAGCCATAAATTAGTAGGCATTTGCATTTGATAAGCCTCAGATTTAAAAAAAATAGGAAATTAGAGGAAACATGCACAATTTCTTCAGCCAAAGGAAATTGAAAATATTGATATGAACTGAGAAACAATATGATTCGTCTAGCACTGAAAAACAGAATCATATTAAAAGAGGAAAAAGAACACGAAAGAGTATTTGGTAATAAAAATAAGATACTTAGAATTGAAAATTCAACAGCAAGTCTGAAAGATAAATTTGAGAAAAATCTGACAAAAAGAATAGGACAAAAAGATGAAAGATAGTCAAAATAAAAAATTGGTAAACAATTGATTAGCTCCCATATCTGAATAACTGAAGTATCAGAAGGAGAAATAGGAAATAAAACTGGAGTAAATTATCAAAGAATAAGAGAACCTATCTGAGATATATCACAAACATACACTACTAGAAATAATAATTATGGAGAAAAAAGATTCTGAACAGAATCATAAATCTCCAGAGTAAAATGGCACATCAAAAGCTTAAAACATGAAGGATTTTATTGTGGTTTGGATCTAGAATGTTCCCCCAAAATCCCATCTATTTGAATGTTATGAATTATCTGGGGAAGCATGTTCTCTTAGGAGATGGGGGCCCAGTTGTAGGGATGGATTGTGGGCATATGGTGGATTATAGATGTAGGGTGGAAGACAGGCATATGGTACATTATAGATTATAGGCCTGTGGTGGATTAGAGGCTTAAACCTGGAAGAAACACTGAGGCTGGACTCTGAACGGGTAGATGACTGGGATACCTGGAAGGGTACACACTACTTCCTCCCTTCTTCCTGACGTGGCTTCCTGTTTGCAAAACCAGGAGGATCTGCCTCCACCGTGTGCTTCCACTGTTGCTGGCTGTCCATGAATGGACTGTGACCTTCTGACACTGAGGTAAAGTAAATCTCCTTCCTCTGTGTATGTTGCGTATGCCCACCACAGCAATGAAAAGGTAATGAGGACAGACTCCATACTCTGTCAATTTATTGGCATATTCAAAAATTCAGAAAAAGATAAAAAGACCAAAGGCATGCAAAAAGGGGTCACAGGGAAATACACTGGAAATTAGTAAAGATACTAACAGAATGAAACCAAGAATACCAATCATGGAAAAAACGGCATAATCAGGACATGAAACACAGGACCATTGACATAAAGAATAAAACAGGTGAATCTGTGAAGCAGAACAGTAAGTAGAATAGTCTTTTCATAAAGTAGCAAGAAACAATTTAGAGACAACATATGTAAATGAAAGGTTCAAAACTATGGGCTGTAGAGCACAGATGACACATGAGGAAACCTCCGAGTACCACAAAGGAAGAGCAAGAAAGAGAGGCACAGAGGACAAAGAAAACACGATAATTAGACTGATAACAGAGCATCTCTGGATACAAAAAACGAGATAAGCGAACGGTGATTTTAAAGTAATCAAGGAAAAGATATTTTCACCTAGATATTTACATCCAGTCAAATTTATCTTTATATGTGAAAGTATAATAAGTATACAAAAAGCTACAGAGGGTTTTTCACAGAAAGACATGCATTAGAAAAAATTATGAGAGATGCTAAAAAATAATATAGAACAAACCATGGTCCTTGACACGTACTGGTTTACTGTAAATATTTGCTGAGCTAATGTAAACTGAAGTGATCGATATCAATGGAGAAAGTCTGTCGCAAGTAGAAAGCTGTAGAATTGAAACACAGGGACAAATAAAAAAGGACAATTTAGGAAAGACACGTTTATAGGTCCCTCAATGTCTTCCTGCCCCCTAATTCAGTTTGACATTCTTTGTTGATATATACTTTGTACTACATCTGCGACTTAGATTTTAGCAGGGAAAATGTCTGTGAGGTGTGTAGAGAGATATTAGATAATCTCTAATGCCCAAGACACTAATAACTATTTCATATGAAGCACAGAAAAATTTTTAATGTCATGCATTTCTATTATTAGTTCATAAGTGGAAAACTATTCTTGGAAGTGAAATTTGCCATTCAAAAGGGAATGATAAATTCCACATTTGCTTTCAAAGAACAATCTTTTGAGCAATAGCTACTACTCAAATGAATATAAGCACAAACACCCAAGAAGAGAAAGGGCCTAATTCTCTCATCAGTCTGCTGCTTATATGCATTTCTTCATAATATAGCACTGTGCTCTCAGCCTTCTAATATCTGAAATCAATTAAGATAATTTGGATTCCTTATAATGGTTACTAGAGAACAATAGCTCATTTTCTTTTCTCTGAATAGATTAAGAAACCTAATTTTTTTCAAAATCCAGAAGTAATGACTGGCTTTTTATTATTTTATTTTTATACACCATGAACATTCAGTGTGCATTAACAGTCATCTGGTTTTATGTGCACAAATTTAACTTGTAGGAAGACCATAGCACAGCAGTTGGAGCACTTGCCTACCAAGTTCAAGGCCTTCGGTTTGATTCCTCAGCACCATATAAGCCAGGTCTAGTCGTGCACACCTGTAATCCCAGCACCTGGGAAACTGAGGCAGGAGGATTGCTGTGAATCAGAGACCAGGCTGGGCTATGTAAAGAGCTCAGGACCAGTCTGGACTACAGAGCGAGATCCTGACTCAAAAAAAGTGCTAATATATGAGTTCAATTATTCCTTTGACAAAACAAGCATGATGAAGAATTCTGTCTTTGCCCTCTGTTTCTTTTATTCTTTCAGGCTTTTTACATTGGACTTGATATTCAGTAATTTCAGCTCCACCTTCTCACAGGTTGTATTCAAATAATAAGAGAATTCTTTGACCCTGCCCAAATTGAAAATTAGCTCTAAAGACAATTCTAGCTGGTGTGGCTTGGATCAAATGCTCTTTCTTGGAGCAATCAGTGTTCAGGTGAGAGGCTTCATGACTGAATCAGCATGGATCTTGGGCTTGTCCCCAGGTAAGGGCATTGTTCTATGCTGGATTCACAGGAAATCAGGGCCTAAAGAACAGGCTCTAAGATGGACATTTGCATGCAGGAAGCTCATTAGAAAGTGAGAGTGTCTATGGGAGTATAGAAATGATCAGACAGCTACAGTAAGCTGAGAGAGGCCCATCATTTCTAGAGAGTGACAGAAGTGATATGTCTTCGTAGAATGGTTCCAAATTGGAGGAGGGGTTGGTAACTTTTTCCCCAATGCGGTAGTCATAAGAAAAGGGTTGCTTCTGGAAAAGAGCTTGACCTTTTGTTTGTGGCTATGATCAGTAAGGATGGTGAGCTCTAAACGGGATCTCAGATTAAAGCTGTAAATTGCTGACATTCCCAAGAGGTGATGGATTGAGGTCTTTAGTCCTAAAGCAGTGAGGAGCAGTGTTCTCAGCAGTGTGGCTTAGCACCTAACAAGGAAGGTGAGATCTTTTCTTAGAAGAAAGGCGAGGAGTAGAAGAGGGACCAAACAGATTAAAATATAAGCCCCGGAGTCACTATTGGACATGTTGCTAAAACCTACTTTCTAGATTTTTTCCCCATTTTATGGATATATATATACGTGCAAAATTTAAGGTTTACAATGGAGTTGAGCATTTTGTGCACATATGTATCCTCCCAAGGTCACAAGGGTTTTCCCACTCTCTTTCTGTCCCCCACACACTCCCCTCCCTCCCTTCTCCCCCATAAGCACTTTAGAGCCCTTAGCTCTCAGTCAAAAGACAGCATCCATAAGGAAATCAATTTTCCAAGTTTTCATTTCTTTTTCTTTAAAGGCAGTGAAAATACTGAGTTTTATGCTATTATTAAATTCTAAAATTTAATTTATACATATACATTATTATAAAATTAAATTCTGATTCCAACTTTGTTGACAATGTATATTTGGATCCTTTTGGATACAATGCTACTTTCTGTTAAAATTAAATCCGAGATAGCCAAGTGTTGATAGCTGAACTGAAACACAGGAGCAGAAGTGAACGTGAGGTTGACATGACACGTATGTCCATCATTTCCTCAAGTTTGATGAAAGTATTGTGTGTCACATATACATACTAATAAAAATAATTCTTGGAAAAATATGTTTTAGCTGAACATATCTTTACTTGGAGGAAGCACAAAATAAGAGTTCAAAATTTTCCAAATAAGGTTAACTATGCAGAGCACAGAGGCTTTGGGGGCAGTGAAACTACTCTATAGGAAACTACCATGGTGGGTACACTTCCCAGTTCCTCTAGTGAACATGCCAAGAGCATCCCCCAGTACAAACACTAAACCTTCTAGAAGACAAATTAGGCAAATTTCTAAAAGACACAGATGTAGGCAAAAACTTTCTTAACAAGACACCAAGAGCAAAAGAAATTATCCCCATTATTAATAAATGGGATCTTGTCAAATTAAAAAGCTTCTGCACAGCAAATGAAACTATCAACATTGTAAAAAGAGAACCAACAGACTGGGAAAAAATATTCACCACCAACAACTCAGACAAGAAGGTCATAACTAGAATATACAGGGAGCTGAAGAAAAGTAAGTCAACCAAAATAAAGGATCCTATTGAAAAGTGGGCCAATGGAATGAAGAGGCAGTTCACACACGAAGAAGTACAAAGGGCCAATAGATACATGAAAAGATGTTCAACATCTCTAGCCATAAGAGTGATGCAAATCAAAACAACGCTAAGATACCATCTCACTCCAGAGAGAATGGCCTGTATCAACAAGTCAGATAGCAATCAGTGCTGGTGAGGATGTGGGGGAAAAAGGAACTTTCTTACACTGCTGGTGGGAATATAAATTCTTACAACCACTCTGGAAAGCAGTATGGAGAGCTCTCAAAAGACTGGAAATAAATATCCCCTTTGATCCGGCGACACCCCTCCTGGGAATATATCCAAAGGAGGCCCAAACAACACACAGCAGAGATATATGTATACCCATGTTCACAGCAGCACAACTAACAATAGCTAAAATGTGGAAGTCACCAAAATAGCCATCAACAGACCAGTGGATGTACCAACTGTAGTATTTGTACACAGTGGAATACTATGCATCTATAAAGTCCAACAGCGTGGAGGCTTTTACAGGCAAATGGAAGAAGCTTGAGAACATCATGCTTAGTGAGGTAAGTCAGAAGCAGAAGGTGAAACATCGAATGGTCTCTCTGATATGAGAGTCCCAGATCACAACTATTATGGAACTTAAAGCAAAAAAACAAAGTGAAATAGGGGGGTAGGGTGGGGCAGAGGGGAGGGAGGGCAAGGTGTGGGGAGGGACAGAAAGACAGGGGAAAGCCCTTGTGCCCTTGGCAGGATGCGTATGTGCACAAAATGTTCAACTCCATTGTAAACCTTAAATTTTG